>CM074739.1:111067979-111120479 GCA_037367245.1 Phrynocephalus guinanensis
TGTTTTAAAAATACAGCCCTGTTGCAACAGTAGGTGGTCGTCAGGCCCATTTAGAGGAAGAAATAAGTCTGACAGTTTCTTTACTGCCATGCCCAATGAAGAGATTTTTTTCTCTGCCCTAGGCCTAGTGGACTTAATAAAGGTGTCACTACAGTGTGTATTTTTTACTTGTCTTGCTGTTTGTTTTCATCAATTTCAGAAGAACCCCAGCACTTAGGGAAATGTCTGTACACTTAGAGGTGTGTATCGCTCAGTGGTTTAGGTATCCTGCTGTGGAGCCAGAGGTTGAGAGTTCTGCTTCCACATTGTGACTCTTGAAACAAAGAGCCAGGCTTTGTGGCCTTGGACAAGGCTGCCCACAGAAGAAGCGACTTGTAAACCACTTCTAAGTACTCTCTACCTGGAAAGCCCTGGAAAGAGGTCAACATAAGTTAGACTTGAATTGGATATTCTTAAACGTCTGTTCAAAAGCTCAGATTCCATCAGCTTTTGGAAGGAAGTGAGCCTGGCATATATCAACAGTCAACGGTTTCATAGTGTAGGTGACACTACTGAGAAAGTCCAGTTCTTAGTGATGGATTTCCAGGCCTCCCTGGTGCTGACTACAAATAACTACAAAGCCAGGGTAGAACAGGGTGCCACATAGGCAAAACCACTCAGATAGCAAGATCCCAAACCATTAAGATGTTCACAGGTTGGAACTAGCACTTTGAATTTGGCATGGATGAAAGCCAATGCAAATGTTCCAAGATCGGGAAAATAGGATTGTATCTCCAAGTTCCCTACACTAACCTAGCTGCCACATTTTGCGCCTGCTGCAACCTTCGTATCACCTTCAAGTAGAGAGCACTGTAGTAATCAATCCTAGAGATTACCAATGCCTGGAAGAATGTAGTGAGGGATTTCCTTTCCACAAAGGGAGCAACTGTGCAATTTGGCAGAGATGGGGGGTGGGGGGGAACTAGATGGCCATTGCAGAAATTTATTTCTCCATGGAGAGAGCTGGATCCAGAAGCACATTTAGGTTGTTGAGGAGGAAAAAGAGAGGTAGAGTTGTGTGTCACCTGCATACTGATGACAGCAAACCCCAAATCTCTGGATGACCAGCGGCCTCATATACATGTTAAAGAGCACTGGGGAGATGATCAAGCTTTGTGGGATTCTACAATGAAAAATCCCTGGGGGTTGATCATCTCCCCAGTGCTCTTCAACATCTATATATAAATCTTCCATAGCAGACATGACTTCTTCTCAACAGGTAGGAAGCCACAACATATCTGTTGACTGAGGAGCTCCATCCATGGAGATGTGGCCAGTGACACCTCCAGGTTAGGCATTGAAGCCAATGCACAGAAGGAGCACTCTCGGTGGATGTTCAATAATTTGATGATACCTCAGGTAGGAGGACAGTTGCTAAGAATTCTGAAAATGCATCCAAAATGTTTTACTAGACTTTAGTCTCTCCCCACCAACTTCCTATGTAACATGAAAGCATAAACTAGCATTAATGATTAATTATTAGCCTCATACCTTCCGAAAACCAAGAAACACTGTGGTGGCTAAATCAAATGCAAAAACAGCTCCAGACAACAATACAAGATATAAATCTTATGTTCTACCCGTTGTAGAGATTTCAAGCCTGCCATAGCTGTCAAATAAATAACATCAGTATGCAGAGGTTCTGCATTTTCCTCTGGATAAATCAATACTTTATAATAACTGGCATCATTTACAAAAGCCAGGTGCTTATGGTTTCATAGTACTTCCCGATTTCCCTTCTTTCTCTATTAATAGCTCAGGGGCTCTTGCTGTTATCTTGGTTGCTGCCTTTGTGCTTCTGCTGTGTTTCATTATTCTTTCTTATTTTACAGTGCCTTTGCTTCTGCCATCTTTATAGTCAATAACTACCAAGGTATGTGCTTTCAGGTTTCTTTGCAATAAAGCTTTGGCTGTGCTTCATCTGAAATGATTAGATCTGAATATGTTTTTCATCCTCCCAAAGTCCAATGCTCCGCTCTGTTTCCATATCCTGACAGCTTGTCTCATGAGTCCATCATATTGTCTAAGAACAGTGTAAGCTACTTTGCTTGTTTATTTTGTCCTGTTTGAACTTCCAAAGGGTGTTCTTTGATTTACCGGTATGATTTCCATTAGTGTGTTTGCATCCACTGCTACTGAGTCAAGCTTCCTTTGCCCTAGTTACGAGTATCTGCTTGTGACTTTGGGAAAGGAGATGGTTTGCCCTTGCTTTCCTGGTGGCTATAAGGATGTCATGGAAGCCCTTAGAATCCCTTGGGTCAAGATATCACATGAGACAGAGGGTGGTGGAATGGAATTATCTATTTTACCGGATTGTTGTTTCCCAGCTAAGCTCAGATGTACCCAGAGAGGTCACACATTTGGGACTTTAGGTGCGTTGTCCCAACTTTGTGACTACAAGTTCAACCTTCTTAAACACATGCTCCAGTTTGTTTATATAGTAGAGTGGTACCATGTATAAAAGAATTAATTCGTTCCAAATGAAATTCCATTAAGTGAATTTTCCTTTATACAGATTTCTCATAGGAATGCATTGAAAACAGAGTAATCACTCATCGCGATTCGCAACCATTTTTATGTTGTACAGATTCACTACATAGGCGATTCTGTTAAGCAAATTTCCCCTATCTCCAGAATTTTTATGTTGTACAGATTTTATGCTATATAAGCCGTTTGTTATACAAGGGTCCACTGTAGTGCCTTACAGCCTTTTCACAGGACCCCTAAGATCTGCTGGCCACTTAAATTCGGACCAGAGATCATAGGGGTTTGTCGCTGCTCCTGCGTTCCCACCCCCTCCGCACTCCTGGCTGCTGGCTGCGTGAGGAGAGGGAGAAGAAAAGGAAGAAAAGAATGCTGCTCACCTCCGTTCTGCCATCCCGGCACTGCATTCAGATCTCTTAAAGGGGCGGGGGGCAAAAAAAAAGAACAAACAGAAGCAAGGAGAGCCCGGCAGTCACTACTGTTATATCCGCATCAGGAATTTTCACCTCCGGAGAGCAGGTACCTGAAAAGTGCGCTGGGATGCGCTTAGGTGGGCGTGGTCACAATTATCTGTAAACTCCGGAGCTGGTGGGGAAATAATTTTAAGCTCCGGAGCTGGGAGCCATTTGCCACGAAGTTTAGGGGTCGTGTGAAAAGGCCCTTAGAACTGAAGAGCTGGAAGAGATCCTAAGAATTATCATGGCCAGCCTCTGTTAGGGAGGCACAGTGGGTGACTGGACTCCCAGTCTCTAGTTCCATAGCCAGATGCTTAAACCACCGAGGCATCCCACAATTCCAGTGTTGCTCGAACCACAAAACATATTAACACTTGCTATAAATGTGGTTTATTTCCCCAATGCAATACTTGTGCCTGCATAGATCCATGCTGGGTGTGCTTTTCCTATTGAAGCAGCACCTATCCACTGATTGGGTGCCAAGTGTTGGGCAGAGCACTGGACTTGAACTGAAGAGACCTGAGTTTGGCAATGAAGCTGTCAGCCTGATAGACTTCACAGGGCTATAATGAGAATAAAATGGGAGTGGGGGGGATGGATAGTGTTATACACTCCTGGGAGAATGGGAGGACGCATGGATAATTAAAATGCCTATTAATTCCTCAAGCCTTTGTTGCTCTTATTGTGCTCAAAGCCAAAGCACATTCATTATTCTTGCTCTAAAATGCCACAGCCCTAGTCAGAAAGAGAAACTTGCAAAGAAGTGCATGGTGTGCTATTTCCATCTGGCCAACACCATTAATGGAAAAATGCAAAACATGTATATTAATAACGGATGACACCTCTGTTTTTACGAGGATATGCAAGAACTGGGACAATGGGAGATGGGGAGGGGAGGAGAGAGAGAGACGTATTCTCTCTGCAAATTCCTCTGCCTAGAACTGGAGCTGTTCCATCAGGTGAGATGGCACTTATTTGTCTTGTAATTTACAGCTTTGTGAGTTAAAATGTTACTGGAGGATTGGGGTGTGTGTGTTGGTATGTACACTCCCATCTGTTTCCCAGGATTTCTCTAGCTTTTAATCAGTATATATCTGAGAAGTATGAATGACCATGGCAGATTTAGCTGCTCAAGAGCCATGGCATGGAATACCACTGGCTTGAGGAAGGACACCAAGTTACTGGACTAAGGGCTACACTCTCCTCATTATATTTGCCCTTGAAATTTTGTCAGGTAAATAATAATTTATGACCATTCCCTCTAGCCGCCCCTTTATACCTAGAATTCTTTTCTCAATGTCACCTGTTTCTTCTTCCTGTTTCCTTCTCAAGATTTACACTTTTTGGTTGAGATTTTGGCTTAATTCCTAATTCCTTATCCAGAGCTGAAATAAAGCCTAACTACACATCAAGTGTACCCATTGACACACATTTGTTCCTTGTTGTTTTTATTACTCCCATTTCTCAATCTTTTCTATTTGGTCCCCTGCAGATATTCAATTAGTGGCCATTCCAATCCTCTTCTGTGTCTGGCTTTTTGCTTATTTGTATTATCTTGTAAAAGCCCATGTATGTTGGTGGAACAATAGCAATAAGTATGGCTTTTTTGCAGAGTACCGCCAGAACCAGTTTTTTTAAAAAAAGATATCGAGGGAGGGGGGTTGACATCCTCCAACAGAACTGCAATACACAACAATGGAGCCACCACTGAGAAAGACCAATTTCTAGTTGACATTATTTTGACTTTTCTTGGAGCGGTCACTTGAAGAAGTGAGGCCTGGAAGGAATGGATGAAGCAGGTAGCTATTCTTTGGAAGATATGCTCTGTGTATATCTTCATTATGGTGTTCAATATTTTGTGTAATTTTAATTTTTATTAACAGACTCAGGAATTTGCATAAACCAAAGAAGGAGAGATTCATTTTAACCAGTAGGTATCCTTGGCTGGTCTGAAACAAAGACTTAACGGTAGATACAGAGACAGAACTTGGTCAGAAACAATGGTTAGTCAATAAAAATGTTAAACTGATTTAATTGCCCATCATTAATCAGGAGTTGATATTTTAAGATGGAGTAATGCAAGGGCCTAGGAACACATGGTCTGGTATATGCTTTAGAAGAGCTTCTCTCCTCCCCTATTGCAGGGGATATTGGGTTTGCTGCAGTACATTCATTGGTTTCTATAGCCAAATATACAGTTTTCTTCAGAAGTGCTTTTTAATTTGTTCAGTTTGTGCAGTTTACCATTATTTATCTAATTTCCTTAGATGTGAGCCTGCCAGTATTCAAAGGGGTTTTATCCCAAGATAAAAAGGCAAAAGAATGCTCCATAAGAGTCTACTGATTTTGTGTGATAACTTGCGTACCTGGTCATCTGGGCACTGACGATGCTCACAGAGCACAATGTTACATACTAGGCAAAGTGTTGCAGAGTTTTGTTTTCCTAGTAAAATTTTCTTATTGCTATGCGGTAGAAGTACAGAGACCAATAGAGCAAAATAGCTACAAGTTCCCTAGAGTCCACCCGTTTCTCATTAACTGGCACTTAAAGTCTCAATAACTCACTTTGAGACATTTGTACAAGAAAGAATAAAATAAAATATTCTCTTACCATTTGAGATTATATAGTTGTCTGTATTGATTTCTTTACTGCATACATATCAGTAACCAGCTGTACATATCAACAGCAACAAAACAATTGCCACCAACCAGATAAAGAGAGAGACCTTTCTTTGAATTCAAAGGCTTGTAGAAAAGGCTGCTTAGTGCTGGGTAAACAGACAATCACTCCATCCCAGAAACCTCTTTCCCAGTCACACAAGCATGCAAGGTTCTAAATAAAAATCCAACAGAAAGTATGCCCAGATCCATATTCTGAACTTGATAGTTATAAACCTTAGTAACAATATGAAATGAAAACCAAAACAAAACAGATCATCAGGGAATCTTCCCAGATACGTTTGGTAAAAATGCAAGGGAGCAACATTCCTATTGATGACCCTAAATTTTGCAACTCCTCACAGAAGGTCAGGATGCTCCCCTCCCCCGCCATTGCTATCCTTCTACAAGCAGGGAAAGACTAACAGTATTTTCTTTAGGCGTTCTTATTATTATGACTGGCCACCTACAAATTGAGGCATTAGGGTTAATTGTTGTTGTTGTTGTTGTTGTTGCTTGTTTACCTTCTTCCTTTCTAGCTTTTATATTGTTTGTTTTTAGTAGTGGCTCCTGCCTTGGGTTCTCTTGTTGAGTAAGGCCAGCCATAAATATAAGTAAGTGAAAAAGCACAGATTGTAATTTGTAACAGTACATTCAAACAATGGCCTTTGTACATACTGTGTACTCCTCCTGCAGCACTGCCCTGCCTAATATTGTGCTGTGGTTGCCTCTTGTATTTAGGTAAGGCCCATTCTGCACTAGAAATGTTTGAAACATGAAGACGTGGTTACTTCCTCATTTCCGTACCTCACCATCTTCGGCAGCCTCAGGCTGGATTGTGGGACTTCGCCATGTTGGGACAGCAGAGTTCTTGATAGGAAAAAGAAAAAAAAACTTGTCTGTCTGGTGATGAGAGACCTAATAACATGTGTTCAGATCACTCTATCTGTATTGTCTCAGCTCTGCAATTATTGTTATTACTATCTTATTACGTTATCACCATATTGCTAACTGGGGACTAAGGCGGTAAGCTCTTTGTGCCTTTGTATCTTAGTATCTTTGCAGGGAAAAGAATGTATCTTTGCAGGGAAAAACAGTGTTTCCTTGAAGCCATGCCATCCCATGGCCATGGACTTGCACAACACTGGCTCTTTGGCTTGAATACGGAGATGAGCACCGCCCCTAGAGTCAGATACGACTAGCACGCAAGTGCGGGGGGAACCTTTACCTTTTGCAGGGAAAAGAATGTTTTGAAACACAGTTTTACTCCACATTTCACAATTGCAGGGGCAAACGAAGCATTAAAAGCAAATACCAGAAATCAATTCCTCATGTTCCTTTAGCAAAGGAGAGCAACCACAGTAACTCAATGCTTTTGTGCTTAAACCCCCTTGAAGCTGTCTCTCGCCTTCAAAAGGTACCTTGGATTCGTATACTGCAAAATAAATCTGAATCTGGGACTCATGAGGAACAAGAGATACACACATGGGAGGTGGCGGGGGAGCATATGCCAAAAGGCTATTCCCACACCCATCTTTACCCCCCCAGCTCTAATCTTCACCTGAGGATCAGACCACTGTTGAGGCAAATGCGTGCTTCTCCTCCTTATGGTGTCATCCCTCTAGGCATGCCACACGTAACTTGGCTGAGACATCATCAGTGCAAACAGAAGTCCTGCTGTTTCTCAGTTGACTGATTAAAAAGCAAACACAGGCTAGTTGGCCAAACGTGGAATGAGGCAAGCTTGCGTTCAAATGAAGACAGTATTTTTCTCTTAGGGATGCCCTGTTTCTAGGTGAGGAATCAGCATCTCCACTAGTTAGACTTTGAGTCACCACAGTTGAAGGATTTTAATAAGCTGAGAGAGAAGTCAGAGAAAGCTGCTTTATTGTTGCCAAGAAATCCTTGCTGAGCGACTGCAGACTGTTCTGAGATTTCCCACTACGTTCTAATCTACTGTAAGCCCCCATCTAGTTTGCTTTTCTGCCAATAGTAATTGCCACCCTGTTGTTATGTGCTGTTAAGGTCTGACTTCCAACTACCATATTAAGTTAGTGTCCTCCAAAAGTCCTTATCATCCACAGCTTTCCACACCTCTTTCAAACTCAAGGCTGTGGCTTTCCACATTGAATCCACTGATATTCCTGTCTTCCACTGTCCAGCTTTCAAACATGTATATACTACATACTACCATGATGCAAATGATGTTTGCCTTTGGTCTCCAGTAACATGCACTTACACTTGAATATCTTTTCTAATTCCTTCATATTCATAACTGTTCCCTCAAGTCCCAATTTTCTTCTCTTGTCTTGGATGCAGTTTCCATTTTAACTGGTAACAGAACCAAAATCTAGAATTTTTGATTTCCTTTTGCCCACATTAAAGTTAACTAATTTTTCCTGTAGTGATGTTTTAGTCCATTTAATATTCAATTGCACCCCTGCTTTTGCACTTTCTTATTTCACTTTCATCAAGAATCCTTTCAAGTCCTTGCTGGTTTTTTCCAGCAATATGCTGTTATTTGCATATCTTAGATTATGTGTATTTCTCCTACCAGTTTTCATTTGTCTTTCATCTGAATCTAATCCAGTATTCCATGTATGTTCTGCATACAGATTAAACAGACAGTGAGATAAAATACAGCCTTGTCTGACACCTTTGCCTATAGGAAACCATTCCGTTTCTTCATATTCTGTTATAACAGTAGCATCTTGTCTAGAGTCACAATTAACCTAAGCCCCTACATTTTAAACTTTTTGTCAATATTTCCCCAAACATTTGTTCTTGTTTTTCTAACAAATGTAAAAGTAAAAACATGTAGTTAAAAGCTTGACAATTCAAAACAATATAAAATAATTATACAAAATGTGCCCCCCTTCACTGCAACTATTTGGAGATATAACCAATGTTTCCTCTCTTTACAGAGCCTTAGTCTTCTTCCACAATTTTATTGATTCTCATGAAGCTGCATAACCCTTTCCCTTTATTGATACAAAACCAATAAATTCTCCCCAGGTGTCTATAAAATATTTGTATCTACCAAACGTTCCTTTAATTTTACATGTGAACTTGTTACTAATAGTTATATTCCAAAGTTTTTATGCCACTAGTTTGATTGAATATTGTAATTTGATTTCCAGTTCCTCACTACCATTGATTTTGCCACTCTTAATAAGCTTAAAATGAATTATTTTGCTGTCCACTTCCATTGCTCCTTATCAAAAATTGATAAAGGCACTATTTTAGGACTTACTTCTACATTTGCTTTGCTTTACTGCCTTGAAAACCAAAGTGGTATAATAGCAACCTGTTGAAATTTCTACTCTTCCTATGTTAGCATGTTCAAGGCAGGTTACCCAATTAAGTCGCTTCCAAGACAAAGCGCTGGAGATATATGGTGTTTTTACTGTATATGGCATCTATTCCCTCTGGCCCTTGGAAAAACAATGAGTTGGCTACTTGTTTTCAAGCAGGTTGTGCTTAAGCAGCTTCCTTCCAAGTTGCCACCTGTTACCTAGATGTAATAATTACATCTCTACCTACTGTGGGAGGGAAAGCAGCCAAAATTACTTCCATGTGTTTGCTTGCAGGCTTTGTCATTCTTAGCTTGGTCTCACCTGTTCTGCAGCATACCTGTATACCTGCTTGGCAAAACTGATGAAGGGAAGTCTGAGAAATCAACAGATCTTCAGGTTCTTTCTTCACAAGAACCAGACCCGGCATAGGAGAGGCCGGCACACCATCTTGATTAGAGCAAGAGCAAAAGGCACTCTTTCCTCACATCCTCCTATGTCATCCCTTAATAACAAAACACATTTTTCACACACACCCCAAATCACTCCCCAGTCTAATCTACAGCTAACTGAAAGTATTTTGGGCCTGACCCACCAGAATGTCGCAGGCGCTCTCACTTCGGGTGGCCACACCCAGGGAGGCTAGGAAATCGGTAACCCGAAACCGAGCCTTCTCTGTGGCTGGCCCCTCACTTTGGAACCAACTGCCAAGTGAGTTGCGCCTAGCACAGTCCCTGCCTGCCTTCAAAAAAGCACTTTAAGACTTTTCTTTTCCGAGAGGCATTTGGCAACCTTTATTTTTTTTTAAAAAAAATATGTTCCGCCATTTTGTCGGGTACTTATTTTCTTCCGCTATTTGTAGCACTGTATGTTTGGTATTTGTTTTTATTTACTGTTGTTGTTAACCGCCAGGAGTTCTTTTGAGAAGGTGGTCAATATAAAAATAAATAAATAAATAAATAAATAAATAAATAAATAAATAAATAAATAAATAAATAAATAAAATTAAGTAGAAAACTCTTTAAGGGGGTCCTGTTTACTTTGGATGGTTATGATTTTATAGAAAATTATACAAGATCTTGAAAACGCTGCTAGATGTAGTAAAATCAGTATCAAAGCACATGTAAGACTTCAAGACAACAGTGTCTTTTGCTTCTATAGCAGTCAGTCCCCTCTGAACAAAATATAGCTGTTTTACCCTGAAGAAATCTTGAATTAGTAGGTGCTGAAACTGTTTTCCCAGGTCTCAAATAAGCAGCTTCTGATTTCCTGAGATTTTTAGAATGCCAGTCTGAGAGTGGGGCAATATCTTATAATGACCCAGAGGCAAACAGGGACTGGGAGGGGCGGAGGGGGGCAGGGGAAGAGGCAGAACTGTTTGGGGCCAGCTGACTGGTGAGCTAAAGGACAGAACATTTGTCAGGAGATGGATAGGCAGCAAAATGCCCTTGGGAGGTTTGTAGGGAGTAGATCTCCTCTAAATAGACACACATTCCCCATGCACTGGTTTTAAAGTGAAAATACTTCAAAATACAGGCGTTTGCTACGGTACCAGTGAATTTCAGCAATGTGGCATTGATTCAGTAGTGGCAGAGAGAGGTTGGTGGAAGCTATGCATATAAGCAGGAATGCACGTTGCCTGCTCTTGATATAAATGGTAAGTAAGTACTGGTAACTTAGTTGATTTCTGTCCCCTTGGCCGCCTTTGTTCCTTCTGCTTCCTTCTGGCTTCCAGACAATTTGGCACCCAACTGTTGTCAAATGTGGATCAATTAATGCATCTGTCATCTGGAACAAGGAAAGCCAGTTGTCCAAATTCGGTTTGTGCTAAAACTTAATTAGATCACCTTAATTGGATTCACGAGTTTGGTTTTGTTCAGTGCTTTGACGTTTGAGAGCAGCACAGTTACATCTTATAAATAGGGTTCTCCAAACATCTTTAACATTTTTAACGTTTGTTTTGGAGTTAAATTTGGAAGCTTATTTCCATCTTGCCCCTCAAAAGGTTTATTGTTAGCAAGCATGCTTCAAATGAGGAACTACCAGTTCCCTGTCTCTCTTTGACTGAAAGAGCAAGCCTAATGCATTGCTATCCTTTCCAATGATGGGCTGTTTGTGTTTGTATTTTTAGGGTATGAATACGAATATCGAGGCGATTTGTTGCCTTTCCCCCCGAAGCAGATAGGCAGGGCCGGCGTGTCCATTAAGGCGAACTAGGCAGTTGCCTAGGGCGCCAAAATGGACAGGGGGTGCTGGCCAGCCTGCTGCCCCCCACCCCCCCCGCCGGCCCCTGCCATCCATCCCCCCACCGCCCGCCGCCGCCCGCCGCCCGCCCCCCTGCCACTGCTGCCTGCCCACCCGCCGCAGCCGCTGCCCTGCCCACCCGCCGCTCCGCCCTCTGCCCCCGCCGCCGCCCAGCCCCCCTGCCGCCACCGCCTGCCCCCCGCCGACGCCGCCGATGCCGATGCCGATGCCCCCCCACCCCGCCCCCCGCCGACGCCAATGCCAACGCCGCCACCCCGACACCCCCGACACCTGCCCCCCCGCCCCTCGCCTAGGCCGCAGAAAACCCTAGCGCCAGCCCTGCAGATAGGCCACTAACTGGTTGCTGCACAGTGCATGCTGCCATCATCAGTATCGCCACACCAATCAAGGCAGTAGTCCAGCCAGCTCTTCTCCGCCTCCCTACATAGCCAACCATTTGTCACCTGATCGGGGGACTCTCTGTGCTGCCCCCAAAGTGAAGTGGTCGACTACATGGGGAAGCAGGGAAGAGCCAGCCAGGCTGCTACTGCAATTGGTGCAGCTATGATGACTGCCCATACTGTGCAGTGACCAGTAACTGGTTGGTCTGATTCTGGGGGAGAGAGTCTTTGTATCCTAAGCCCATCACTAGAAGGGGTATTTTAGTTAAAATATACAACATGATCAGAACACTGAAAATAATATATAATATAATCCTGCCCTCAATAACATAATGCAGGGATAATCAACTGGCCCAGTGCCAATATTTAAAAAAAACAATCAGTCATATCTCTTCAAATACCTGGTTCGTAAAGAGAAGCACCTGAACAGAGAGCGCTCGGGACCAGGCAGATGGAGGACCTCAAATCAGAAAGGTATCTGCCTTTTTGTCATCCCAAGCTCTCTCTCTCTCTCTCTCTCTCTCTCTCTCTCTCTGCTATGTGTGGCGGGTGGCCTAGTAGTGTATTAGTCTAACTGACATGCAATAGTGTGTTTATGTGCATACACTGAAATAATAAATCTAAAATTTGAGGCAGGTTTTCCATGAACCTGCAAACCTGGCCTGCTGGCTGGCATTTGGCCATGCTGTTGGTCTGCCTGGGAGTATAGGGGAAGAAGGAAAAGAGAGGAGCTAATGGGTTACAACATCTGGTTCATGTGCAGGTCAAACAACAGGGTAGTAAATGAAGAGCCCCCTCCAGTCAGGTCAATAGCTTTCTTAATAATGTGCCGGGCAGATGGAGGGAAGCAAATTTTCTCCTGATTCTGGGGTTGCATTTTTATTGTCTGACACTATTGCCTTGCAATTGTGAGCTAGTGATCAGAAGCAGGTGGGTGAGCAATTGGGTGTGGGAGCTGCTGTCTTTTTCAGCAAGTATGGTGCTATTATTTTATTTTTATTTTATATTTTTAAACTTCCTCCTATCTGGTATAGCACTGTATCAGATAGCAGAAATTAAAAAGTGCATGGGGCAGCCACATATGTGGAATCAATTCCACATCTGGCTAATATAAGCAGACTTCTGGCAGAAGAACAGAAAATTGCTCCCCTGGCCCAATTATCTACATGTGCACATAATTTGTGAGTATGCTAAAGTTTGTTAAAAAATAATAAGCAGAGCCTGGCATTACAGGAGGTTTCATTGTCAGTCAGATCAAGCCCTCAGAACAAGTACTATTTGTCTATGTTGATGTGTCCAGCAGTAAAGTCTGTGGCAGTTGGTCTTGTTGGAGTTTTATTTGTAACTTAGCATTTTGTGGTTTGTGAGACTGGGAGGGAGTTTTCCGAGCTGGAGTGATGGTGTAGCTATGCAGCACTAACCAATCTTTCCTTCTAGCTTTTGAATTCGAATGTGATACCTTCCTCTCTGCGGAGTGTTCAGTTTCCCTCTCTTAAATTGGTTGCATGCTGCAGATCTGTTTAGTAGGTTGCTAATTGTGTGTGCAATAAAGAAAGCAGCATATACAAATCTATCATTTCAAACAACTGAAAGTATATATATGCTTTTATGCTTTCTTCTACTAATGTCTCAGAGTGAGTTATTGAACCTTTAAATGCCAGTTAATGACAAAGGCTTTAGTTCTGGGAAATTTATGGGAATCTTCTTTGTGGGTCTCTGTACTTCTACTGCGTGTGTTGTGTGTCATTACAGTCCTGACCGACTCTTCATGATTCCATGTCCATGGGATTTTTCTTGATAGGAATACTGGAGTAGTTTGCCAGTTCCTACTCCAGGTGCCTACAGCACCTGGTATTCCCTGGTGGTCTCCCATCCAAGTACTGACCAGGGCCGACCCTGCTTAGCTTCTGAAATCAAGCGAGATCGGATGTGCTTAGGGCATCTATGTAGCAGAAAGGAATTTTACCAAAAACTCTAAACTCTGCAACAGGTCTCCCTAAAAAAAGATCACAGTGACAAGGAAAACAGTTGGAGGGGGCACCCTGACTGCCTTCACCCCAAAGCTTGGCTTATTTTTTTCTCATCCCCCTTCTTATTTTTATAAGCCCCCATCGCCCAGCTATTAAGAGATGTTTAACCTGTAAAACAACTGAACAGTACAATAAAAATGAAATCCACTTGTCTTTTATTTACAAGTTGGCTTCCTGGGCTTTGACCACTTTACTTCAGGGTGACGGGATCACCCCTGCCATCTATTTTCTGGGCAGGGCAATGTATTTATTTACCTACGATTTGTTGTTTATTTTAATAATGGACACCTTGCTCTTTTTCTAAAATAATGTCAGGGATTTAAAATGTCCTAATTTTGTTCCTGCAACCCTCAATGAGTCACAGTTTTAGCAGTTAAGATCTTTTAAAAGGTCCCCAGGGAACTTTCATGGTAAAACCTTCAAGAAGGGAACCAGAAATGCCCATCCAAGCGCTTTATTTTTCCATTATTTTTAGAAGGCCAAAAATAGCCACTTCTGGGACTTAGGCAACCAACAATTTACCTACTCTTCTTCTCCAGTTAAAAGATGAAGCTCAGCCATACACCCATCTATTTAATAAAACAAATAGTTGAGCTCCCTTTCTCACAATAATTTTTCAGCTGGATGTGATGGGTCAAAACCTGGCAAAACAAACTAGATGTAATGGCTGTGTTAAGTTCTCAGCCCTTCCATCCTTGTCTCTATTTCCTGCTGCTACTAAGCACATTTATCCTCCTGTTTGTCACCAAATCAGCATAATATGGCATACTTGTTTTGCACCTAAGCCTTCCTGGACAGCCTGTGCATTACTAGGACCAATTTCTCCTTCCATATCTTCATCCTCCCCCCCCTCCCCACTCCAGTGCTGTCTCTAATGCATAGACCCAAATAAAGGGCTCTTTGATCGTCCAACTAAGAAAAGTTAATGTTTTACAGCGCTCAGAATTGGTAAACAGCAGAACATAATGAGCTGTTTTGGTACTTTGGGTGGTCCTTCACCTACTGGTTAAGTTTGGGTCACATGAGTGTGACACCTGGAAAGAAAAGACAGAGGGAGGAGGAATGTCTGAGTCTGAAGCTCCAGTGGCCATATGGTTTCCAATGCTAACCTTGTCTGCTTTGCGTTTGGTTTGACCGGGGAAGGAGGGGCTGGAGGCAATATACAGCCGATAGTGTCTGGGTCTATAGCAGTGTTGGCAAACCTATGGCATGGGTGCCAAAGGTGGCACTCCGAGCCCTTTCTTTGGGCACCCGACATCGCCCATTCTCGGCCACCTGTATTCAGGTTAAATGGCTGTATTGGCATGATGCGAAAAATTAGTGGGTTTTGAATTACAGTTTGAGCATTCGGTCTCTAAAAGGTTCGCCGTCACTGGTCTATAGCCTTCCAGCAGCTGTCACCTCTGAGATAGTTTATGCCTTTTCTAATGCCAACATTTTTGTACCCTCTAAATTTTAGTGCCCAGCCATTCTGCCCTAATTGTGCCTATGGTTCTTGCTTAAAGTACTGTATGGCTGATACTTCACGTCCATCTCATCGCTGTTCGCGGTCCCGCTTGGGACCGGTACGAAGTAATCTAACCACACGTCCATTGTGGGACGAGGGGAGTTTGTCCTGACCACACCCCCTGAACTACGATTTAAGCGGGATGAGAGATTCCCTTCCCTGGCCTCGGGAATCTGCTCATCACGCTTCTCATTCCGAGATGAGTGGCCGTGAGGTAAGGCTCGTCACGCAATGTGCCATTCTCCATCCAGTGGCAGGAGTGCAAAGTGCCATTCGCCAGTACATTCCCTGTGGAGTCAGCAAAGCAGTGCAGAGAGATTAAAAGACAAATGCCTCAAACTTAGCTCCGTAACATATTGAAGGCAAGGCTTCGGAGAATCAAAACATCGAAAAATGGAAGGTTGGGGCCAGAAAAAAATGGAGAATAAAGGCATGGAATTTCACATCTCATCATGGAACAAGGACGTGCGGTGACAGTCATGCCGGTATCATCCATCACGCCTGTGCGTACGCGGGAACAGGGACAGAACCAGAAGAAGACCACGTGACCGCGACTGACATCAACACGCAACAAACTTCCTCCCAGGATGAGAATGGACATGAAGTAACCATCTATGTTGGGGCTTTCCCTCCATTGATCCCTTCTATGTCTGGTTCTGCAGAAAGGGATGATTTTTCTGAACATCTCAAAATGTATTCTGAAAGGGTTTGAACATTTCAACTGGTCCAGTAAACCAACTGGAAGGACATGGTGTTATTGCTACACTGGTTGTGTATCTGTTTTTGTACATAATTCAGAGTGCTGGTTGGGACTTTGTTACGCACAGTGAAGTTATATCAGACTTATGGCAACTCACATATGTAAGATATTTAGGGAGTGATTTTAATGCACATATTCCACTAGTTTCCATGGCTAAGCAAAATCTGAACCCAATCCTTCTGTATCCTCTGCACCATACTGCTTCTTCTAAAACCCTGTATGACTTGGACCTAGGCGTATGAGTAACTTTAGCAAAGTTTTCTTGTCTGACTTTGAATTTTCAAGGGAGTCTTTTCTCTGAGTCTTGAATCCTCTTAGTGACATATTTGGGGGCCTTCTTGGTGGTTTTTCTCCAGGCTGTGGAACTGCTTTCAAAGGAGGCTAGGCTGGTCTTCTCCATGTTGTCCTTCTGTTAGCAAATACAGAAAGCTTTTAGCAATTGATTACCTGCTGTGGAAGGGCTTTTAACTGCTGGTTGCCCTGCTTTTTACTGAAGTGCTTTTAAATTGCTTTTACTTCCATTGTATTTTAATGCTGTGATTTATTTAATCCTCTCACCATAACTTTTTGGCCAAATTCCTGTTTGTCACAACTGCCAGCATGCTTCCCTTGGTGTACTTTTTAGTGGGAATTGCCCCAAGCTAGAAAGTTGACATAGACATTTTCTGTTGCATACCACTGATAGTTACACTGATGACTTTGACCAGTATGTACAATGAATCACCGCTAAACACAGTGTAAATACTTAGTGAAGATATTCAAATGAAATTTGGAATTAACAAGTGTTTAGTTCTGTCAGTACAACATGGCAAGATCCCGAAACTAGATGGAATAAAATTAAAAATGGTGATATTACAAAATCACTATCAAGTGATGACAATTATAAATACCTTGGAATATTAGAAGCAAATAATATTCTGCACAGAGAAATTAAAGAACTGACAGAAAGAGAATACATCAAAATCCTGAGGAAAATCTTAAAATTAAAATTGAATGGTGGAAATCAAAGCCATAAACACACGGGCAGTTCCAGTAACTCAACATTGTGAGTGGGTTTTTGTTTAACCCTCAGCGGTTCCTTCCAGTCAGACCCCAAAACCATAGGAGATGCTTCAACAGAAAATAAACCTTTATTATAACTGGTTAGTACTTGGATGGGCGACCACCAGGGAATACCTGGTGCTGTAGGCGCCTGGAGGAGGAACTGGCAAGCCACTCCAGTACTCCTGCCAAGAAAACTCCATGGACATGGAGTCACGAAGAGTCGGTCCCGACTGTAACGACACAACACACACATAACTTTCATGTGGCTTGTTTACTATAACTTCAACTGTTAACTCTGGTTCTACGATGTCATTTAACTCAGTCCATCCCCCTTCAAACTGGAGTGTCTCAAACGAAGTCCTTAATAAGGGTAGGTTCCAAAGCGCTCCCTGTCTGTCAGCTCCCAAAGAGGCTTGCCTCTTCTTGTACACAGAGTCCCACAACATGGCTGATGCACCCATGCTGCTTCACATTCATTCCTCTTGTCGTCTCCTTTCTGCATGGGTGTGTCCCTCCTCCAACGCCCTTTCCCTGGGGATACAGATATACCATCCATTCAACAGGTTTCACCTCACTCAGCAGAATTTGTATCTAGTGCTCCACTTTCCCGCTTCTTTCTTCCCTTTTATCTCCCCACATCTCCTTCCACTCATCCTCTCCCTTTCCCATTACCATAAACCCTTCTTATAATTTCTCCTTTGCGGCCTGCACATTTTCCCTTCCCTCCCACTACTATTAATCTTTCTCTCTCTCTCCCTCTTCAATGTCACTCTCATTTCCTTCATGGCAAGCAGTATCGCATGTGAGGAGGGGAGGGTTCACTCCGGCCTTCCCTGACTTCACAAGGCCTCTCCTCACAGATACCCAGCTGGAATAATAGAATGGGAACAAAATGAATTAGAAGAATTTGATTTTTTAAAAGCGGAAACTAATGAACATATACCACATGCTACATCCAAAAAGCAACACGGACAAGTTATATTTACCACAAACAATTGAAGGCTGTGGATTGCTACATATAAATTGGGGGGGGGGGAGAGTCTAAAAGATTATATTGGTACAAGCAGAGAAAAATTAAGGTGGTGAAAATAAAGAATACTTTGAAAACAAGAGAAACAAAGGCTCAATATAAGAAACAGCAATTTGAAAATAAATTAAACAGTTGAAAAAAAATAGCATTACATGGACAACACCTGATAAATATTGGTGGAAATCATAATAATCATTCAACATGAGGATTGCTAAAACTGGGAATCATTAGGAAAGAAACCGAAGACTTAATTTTTGATGCACAAGAACAAGCACTCCAAACCAATGTGATGAAAGTTAAGATTTAAGGAATTAGTGCCAACAGCAAATGTTGACTCCGCCAAGAAAAAGATGAAAATGTGTCATACCTCATCTGTGAATGTCTGAAGATTGCATAAACAGATTACAGAATTAGGCATGATAGAATGGCAAAATTAGAGCACTGGTCATTATGCAAAAAATATAACTTGCCTGCCTCCAAATACCCATGGGAACATCATGTGAGAAGGTGTTAGAAAATCACATAGTCAAGATCTTGTGGGATTTCCAGATCCAAACTGACAGAACATAACACACCAGCCATAGTAGTAATAGAACACAGAAATAGTTGTCATTGCAGTTCCAGGGGATACCAGAGCTGAAAAAGAATTTGAAAAAAAATAACAAAATAACAACAAATAACAAAATACAGAGACCTGGCAATTGAAACATTTCACTCCTGGTAGATACATAGCACACTTCTGTTGTCCCTATAATAACTGGGGCTTTGGAAACAATGTTAAGAAATTTCACACAAAATTAGAAACAGTTACAGATCTCAAATAATATCATCAGACCTACAAAAAACAGTGATACACTATTTGGAACACCACACATACTGTGCTGATACTTGGGCTTTTGGTTAAAACTTGTATTGGTTATACAGTATAACACCAGTCAATGTTTTTATAATTTTGATTGACTGTGCTTGCTACTTTTAATGATGATGATGGTGGTGGTGATCTGTGAAGTAAATACTGACTTTTGGTGACTTTTTCAGGGTTTTCTAGCTAGAAAGTATTTGGAAGTGGTTTACCATTTCCTTCTTCCGGTAGTGCCCTGGGATGATGGAGCCTACCCAAGGCCACACAGTGTAGCTCAGTGATGGTGAACCTTTTAGAGACCGAGTGCCCAAACTCCGATTCAAAAGCCACTTATTTTTCGCCAAGTGCCAATACAGCAATTGAACCTGAATACAGTGGTACCTTGGGTTACAAATGCTTCAGGTGCTACCCTTTGGGAGAGCAAAGATCAAAGAACATGCTTTTGAATTTTCCACAACCACATCACCCTTGCTGTGGACACAGGAAATTTAAAAAACGGATGTTCGATCCTCGCTTTCCCGAAGGGTAGCATGGAGTACTACACTTCGGGAAAGTGAGGATCGAAGAGCAGGCTTTTGAATTTCTAGCCAAAACAGCTCTGTGTTGAGAGCCGGGTGAAGAGGTGGCAGTGGCTTGTGGGCTCATTAGTAGCCCCATTTTACTCTCCAGCCATGCCACTCTGGGCACCCCAAAAACGCCACAGCTGGGGAGTAAACTGGGGCTACAAAGGAGCCCCAAAGCCACTGTGTCCCCTTTGTGTGGCTCTTGGCATGGAGCACAGTGGTGTGCTCCGAGAGGAGAGGGAAGCGCCGTGGCTGTGAGGGGGCAATGTCATATGCCCACAGAAAGGGCTTCACATGCCACTTTTGGCACCTGTGCCATAGAATCACCAACACTGGTCTAGCTTTTCCTCTAGGAAGCACAATCAAATTCCCAACCTTTGACTCCATAGCCAGATGCCTAATCCGTTGAGATATCCAGACAGCTGGTAGGATATAAGTAAACGATCCAAATTTATAAATAAATGCTTATGCCTGCTATTCCCCAGGTTTAGCCCAAGATGGAAAGAGTAGCAGGCAAACTATTGCAAAGACTCTGAAGCTTGAGGCCTCTAAACATATAGATTCACGTTGCTAAAAATTAGATTGTGCTTAATTGTTCACAAACAATATAATATCTGTTTTGTTGTGTCACTGTAAGTCCAAAGCCTCCTCTTTCAGAGGTCTCATTCTATCCTCTGCTTCATATTGTTGTCTGATCTCCATTTCTCAGGGTGTCATGTGCCTTTCCTTGCATACAAACAGCATTCCATCAGTGGGTCAACTGGGGAACAAGGGATGGTTTGTAAACTGCAGGGGAATGAAACCGTGTGCACAGTGTGTTGCAGTTCCACTTAAATCTCCCCCACCTCTACAGTGTAACAGCATAGGGGTGTAACAGCATAGTGGCACCGAGACAAACACAAAGGGATATCTGGGAGGATGGATCCCCCAACCAGTACTTGTTGAGATCCTGCCATGCTGCTACAGTACCATGGTGGCACATAATTGTGATGGGGACGATGTCCTCATGCTACAATTAGAAAACACATGAAAGAGGGATGGGAAAATTAAAGTTGACGTGACTGTCAACAGATCCACTACAGATCATGCAGTCTGTGATTTATGTCAGGTATAGGCAGGTAGAGAGGAAATGTGTTTGATGATGACATTCACACACTGTAGGTCACTTGAATAACCACTCTCTGTGCTTGCACTAATTGCACTATGCATGCTGTTTAAAAACTTTCAAAGCAGTAACATCATCACCCTTTTCCCTTGGCAGCAGGAAATCAGTGTGGGCATGTGGTGCAGAGATGGGTAAAGGATGGCGAAAAAGAATGCTAATGAGTGTGGCATGCATAGGAAAAAATGCAACTGAATGGTCCATATGGGTATGGACCAGCTCTGTGGCCAGGTAGTCACAAAACATCTTCCAAGAAGACTGGGACCGTGGGAAAGGGGCACCTATTTGGAATCCAGAGAGAGCTACAAAGAGAACAGAGAGTGAAAATGAAGAAGAGTCCTAATGAGAGACAGAGGGATGAAGATGTCCATCTGGGCTCCTGCTACTTTGATCTCTTTGGTAAGAAAATGTGTTAACACCCATATTGGGCAAACAATTTTAAAATGAGGATGGAGGAATGAAATAAACTTTTGGGCCATTCGAAAATCAGCTGGACATTACAAAACATGGGTGGTGGTGGGAAAGAAAAGTTCAATTTTCACAAATAATTCTCAGTGACTTAAAAGCTCCTTCCTTCCCCACTTTAAAACAAAGCATTGGTGGTCCAATACAAAATATTGTCTGGTTTTGCCTTTTGAACCTGGGGGAAAACCTCTGAAAAAGCCAAAACAAAACAAAACAAAAGTGTGCTGGTTATCTACTGCCCCATGGGGCTGAAAGCACTCCCTGAGATGTTTACAATTTAATTGTGCAGGCTACACACTGGGTGAATGGAATGGGCTTCTCCTGGAGTGGCGAGATGAGATACTCTGCTTTGCTCAGGACCTACTGTAGCTCAGTGGTAGCTAGCCTCTTATTATGTTTCCTGTAGAAAGCAAGCTGGCTAAACATATTTTTGTTTGATAATTAAATATGTCTTTTCCCAAAATGAAACAGATAAGTTTAGGTAGGCTATTTGCTTGCCTATTAGATTATGACAAGATGTTTTGATTGAAATGTGTAAAGGTTGATAAGCTTTGCCCTTATGTTTAGTAACAGTAGATAATTTATATACGCTGTGATGAGTCATTATTTCCTAGCCTTAAGGTAAAGCAAAAGAACTATTATGTTGATACTCCATGTTTCAAATAGATTGTGCTATGTTTAGAAGCAGCAACAGCACAAAAGTAGCATGTCCATTCAGGAGTAAAGCAAAATCCACAATTGAGTAAAACCTGCTTTACAACTAGTGGTACAAACACTTCAAATTCTGCAGAAACCTTCATCAGACTAGACCAGGTATAGACCTGCAGGTGTTTATGGGCTAGAACTTGTGTCACCTTCCCCACTAGCTATGCTAGCAAAGAATGGCAGAAGTTATATGTCAAAAATATCAAGAAGGCCACAGTTACATATTCTGGGCTAGACAGTAGGAAAAAATATGGAATGGAAAAAGGAACTGAAAAGCCACGGTGGTTAATTCAGCTTTTCTCCTGGCTATGGGTCAATTCTCTGTGGCTTTGGGTTGGGCTCAGTCCTCTATTTCCCCAAAAATGGGTGGTGGTGAGGAAGTTACTTCTGTTGTACAGAGGTCACTACCCAACCTTTGGCCTGGATGTCCTTCCTAGTGATGAAGCTGACAGCTTGTATAAAAAAGCCCCAGTCCACATAGCAAAAGTTAATATTACACAGGAACTACTCAGTGCAACTCTACTAAATGCATACCTCTATTGGCTTACACTGCATGATGTGATACACTGAGTCCTATCATTATAGTAAGTCTATTGTTATAGGACATGTCACAGTCATTGTAACAGCTGACAGCTTGATGAGGCAGCAGACTTGCAATATTAACACTCTCAAAAATATCCAGACTTCCTACTCTTGTAGAAGATTAGGTAAATGAAACCACACAGAAGAGAGGCACTGCATACTACCAGTATCTAAAAATGTTATAAATCACAATACTCAATTTCTATTGGAGAGAATTCTGTTGATATGGGTAACCAATAGCCTTCATAGTAGCTGCCTAGATGCCCTAAGCACATCCAATCTCACCTGATTTAGGAAACTAAGCAGGGTCGGCACTGGTTAGTACTTGGATGGGAGACCACCAGGGAATACCAGGTGCTGTAGGCACCAGGAGTAGGAACTGGCAAGCCACTCCAGTATTCCTGCCAAGAAAAATTCCATGGACATGGGGTCACAAAGAGTCAATTATGACTGTAACACACACACACACATCACCAGATCTCTGTATCCCAACAGTCAGATCAGACCATATTTAATTTGTTAATAAGTACAAACTCCTCTCGCAGGTAAAGTATAAAGGAAGAGTTCAGACCTCCTAAACAAAATGACCTAATCTCGATCTTCAAAACCATGAGTGGATAACTAGTGGCTCACATATTGGGTCCTGTCTCAATACAGATTCATTTGGCCCAACTGGCCTATTCAGTTTTGATTTTGAACAAAATTTTAGTAAAGTGATTTGAAAAGGTGTTGCTTAAAATTAAAGTGGCATATGATTTCAACTTGCAAAACACTCACAAAGTCATCTAAAATGCTTTTAATTTAATTTTCAAGATAGACTTTACATATATACACATCTGCATGTTATTTTCTAGGTATCCATGCTATTTCATGAAAGGCTGCCATTTAAGTAAGTCAGAAATGTCAGGAAAGAAAGGCACAATATTCAAAAGTGCTAAACACTCCAAAATGATTTAATATTTGTTCAATATTCAACATGTAAAGCTGAAACTATCACTGTCCTGTACAATTCAGGTTAAATTCTGATTTGGCTATGAAGAATTTTTTTTCATTCTTTTTTGCTTGAATTATGGCAACTTACTCCACATATGGTTTTGAATGGTGTTTGAAAATGTTGTGCATCTTATGCCCCATGCCATGTTAATCTGTTTCACCAGAAGAAAACAAATAAAAACAGTATGGTGACATTTGTTTCAGTATGATTTTTGTGGATTATAATCTTTTTTTTTCTATTTCCTTCCTCTATTGGTTGTATCCTATTTCCCTATTTTGATTGTGATGTTGGCTTGTTTATCCATTGTTATATCAAGTTTGTTATGTTTTAATGTGTTATATTGTTTTATTTAATTGCTACATTACCTTTGTTGTATTGATTGTTGTACACCACCCATAGTAGCCCAGTAGCTAGGTGAGTGGTATAAAAATCTAATTAATAAATAAATGCTGTACAGTGATACCTTGTATAAAGGAATTAAATCATTCCAAATGAAATTCTGTTAAGCAAAGGTTCTTTTATATAAATTTCCCATAGGAATGCATTGAAAACAGAGTAATTCCTAATTGCAACCCTTTTTATGTTGTATGGATTCACCCAATAGATAATTCTGTTAAGTAAATTCCCCCTATCTCTGGAATTTTTTATGTTGTACAGCAGTGCTCCCCAACCTTTTTGTCCCCGCGGCCCGGGAAATTTTTGATAATTTTTCTGTGGCCCGGGGGTGGGGGGGGGAGGGGGGAGAATGCGAAAGGGGGGTCCGGCGGGGAGGCAAAAGGGGGGGTGAAAGCAAAGGATGGGAGGGAAGGAGGAGGGGGAGGCACGAGGGGGCGGCGGCGGCGGCACTCACCGGCCTGGGGCGGCGGGCGTGCCACTCCCCCACACACACACGGGCGGGGTGGGGGGGGAACCCGGGGCTCCTGGGCAGGCGGGCCCCGCCTCCTCCTCCGGCGCCGGGAGCCGCGCGCGGGTCTCGCTGCTGGCGCCCCGCTTGCTCCTGCTGCCGCCGCCGCCGTGGGCCTCCTCCTCCGCCGGGGGAAAGCAAGCGGGGCGCCAGCAGCGAGACCCACGCGCGGCTCCTGGCCCCGGCGCCCTGCGCGCGGCACCCGCCGGCCGCGCCGGGAAGCACCCTCGCGGCACCGACGAGCCTCCTCCTCCTCCTCCTCCTGCTCTGGTTCCTCCTCCTCCTCCTCCTCCTCCTCCCGCCGCCACCGCCGGAGGTGCAGCAGCAGCCACCCCCCCCGCAATTGCCCCCCGCCGCCGCCGCAATCGCCCCCATCCCGCCGCCGCTACCCCCCGCAATCGCCCCCCCGCCCCCGCCGCAATCGCCCCCATCCCGCCCCCGCCGCCACCCCTCCGCAATTGCCCCCCCGCCCCCGCCGCAATCGCCCCCCTCCCGCCGCCGCCGCCGCCACCCCCCCCGCAATCGCCCCCCCGCCGCCGCCGCAATCGCCCCTGTCCCGCCGCCGCCGCCGCCACCCCCCCGCCGCAATTGCCCTCGCTGCTGCTGCTGCTGCTCCTTCGGCGGCGGCGGCGGGAGGAGGAGGAGGAGGAGGAGGAACCAGAGCAGGAGGAGGAGGAGGAGGAGGCTCGTCGGTGCAGTGAGGGCGCTTCCCGGCGCGGCCGGGCGGGTGCCGCGCGCGGGGCGCCGGGGCCGGGAGGGGAGGAGGGAGGCAAAGGCAAAGGCGGCGGCGGCGGCTCCTCCTGCACTCCTCCAGCCTTCCTCCTCCACCGGCCGCCCGCGGGAGAGAAGAGGAGGAGGAGGAGGGCGGCGGAGGAAAAGGGGAGGAGCCTCCCCGGCCTCCCCAGGCGGCCCGGTGCCGACCGGTCCGCGGACCGGCACCGGTCCGCGGACCGGGGGTTGGGGACCACCGTTGTACAGATTTTATATTGTACAGACTGTTTGTTATACAAGGGTCCATCTGTATTTCTGAGGTTAAGAAATCTATAGAGCCGCCTAAGTGCATAAAACCCGTTGCTTTAGTTTGTTTTTATGTTTTCATTCTTTTGTGACTGCACTTCCTTCCCAAACAAACTAGCATATCATCCAAGTTTATTCTTTAACAACAGGGAGTAATCTAGTCTATGTTGCTTTGGAGCAGTTTAGAATGGTAACATTACTGCTACAGTACCAGACTATTGTGTGATGTAGTCTTCATTGACAAATTTTGAGAACATTTAAAAGTTACATCCTGGTAAAGCACATCTTTTACCATGTCTGAACTTCTGGGACCTGCTTTGAAGAAGGATTATTTAAACTTGAGTTGAAAGCTTGCAATGTTCCTTGTTTTTTTATTTTTAATAGTGGCCTACAAAGGTATCGCCTGCAACCAATTTTTGCAATTGACAAATGTTGAACAACATTACCTTTGCAAAACTGGCAGGCAATAAATTCAGGTAAAGGCAAAGTTGCACAACCAGAATATGACCTTCAGCCCTTCTATTTTATAGTATGAAGTAATACAACACAATAGTAGAAATGTATTTTTTTAAAAAGAAATAAAATTAAAATTTTATTTTTCAAATTTAAAATAGGACAAAATATGTCATCAGCAGTCACAGCCAAACTACACCCACTTCTACACATCTCCACTGACATGTTGAAAGTACACCCTCCCACTCCCCACTGGAGTGATTTATGTGATCGCACAGCAAGTAAACCGTGTTTATTTGGACCAAACCCAGTTGTTCCAAATAAGCAGAAGACTTCAAGCCAGTCTGTCCCAGTCTAAATGCTTTAACAAAAACATAATGTAGTCAACATGTAGAGTGATCCCAACTGTTCCAACTGGGGGCTGTGGTGCAGAATAAACTCCTGTGTAGCCAACCTCTCAGGCCTCGGTCACACGGCTATTAACTGTGCATCATATTTTGATGCGTACTAAAATCATGGGTGATCACATGACATTTGGTGCGCAGTTAACGCCCTGACGGCAGGGGTATATTATACTTCTTTCTGCGCCAAATGTACGTCTTGCCAAATGTGCATCGTTTCCCTGATCTGCTTTTCTCCATCATGCTCACACACACACACACACACACATATATACCCTGTTTCCCCAAAAATAAAACATCCCCCAAAAATAAGACCTACTTACAGTTTTGCCTCTCGCTGAAATATAAGGCATCCCCTATAATAAGATAATAATAAATGTATAGTGTATTCTTCTTCATGGAAAAATAAGACATCCCCTGAAAATAAGACCTAGTGCATCTTTGGGAACAAAAATTAATATAAGACACTGTCTTATTTTCGGGAAAACACAGTAAGTGATTTGCTTGTCGATTACTGACATGTCGGCTTTCTAGTATTACTGCAAGAGTTCATGTGAAAGTTTGAGAACATGGCAGTGTATCCTTAGTACCAGAGTGCCTTTATAGTAACTCCTTTGTTTTTCTCTCATCTCTCACTTCTTTTCCCATTGGTCACTGTACCAGGTAATTTGCAGCTATAGAAGTGCTCAGTTACCGAAATGCCAGCAATTGATTATTAAAGCAGGACAGCAGAAAGAGGCAGGAAAAGGGGAGGACTGAAATGGTGCGAATTTTCACCGGTCGCACTGCAATTGCTGCGGTAAATACTGTGCATCATTAAGAGGAGTAATTTGATCGAACCCCTAGTGGTGGTATAGGATGATGCGGTTAAAGTGTGCTTCAGGGGACGTGGTCGACTGGGGTGCCAAAATGCTGCTCCTTCGAGTGGAGGCACGATCTTTTGCTGCGCAGTCATTCGCAGCAAACACAGCACCAAACCCTCAGTTCAGGGGCTGAACATCACAGTTCTGAAGGGAAACTTGCTTCTGTTTGTAAACAAACAAACTTTCCCCACTACATTCTATCTGAATCTGTGAGGCCTACTTCTAAGTCACTGGCCTAAATCCAGTTACTAATCATAAATAGAGGAGAATCACGTTAGCATGGCTTGTGCTAAAAACCCTCCAAGAGATCCTGGTTCACAAGGGCGCTTTTACACGGCCCCTAAAATCTGAGGCATAAGGCTCTCAGATGCGGAACTTAAAATTGTTTCCCAACCAGCTGCACACTTAAAAAAATTAAGTATGACCACGCCCACCTAAGCACGCCCCAGCGCATTTTTAAAAGAATCTGGTCTCCGGAGGTAAAAAAAAAATTTTTCTGATGCGGATAGTAAAGCAGTGAGTGCCGGGCTGTCCTCGCCTTCTGTTTGATTCTTTTTGCCCCCCTGCCCCTTTAAGAGACTGGAATGCTTCCAGGGTTGCTCCCAACGTGGAGGTGAGCCTGCATTCTTTTCTCCCTTTTTTTCTCCCTCCCCTCACACACACACAAACAATGGTGTGCGGACGGGTGGGAACACAGCAAGAGGAGCAAACCCCCAAGATCTCTGGTCCAAATTTAAGTTGCCAGCAGATCTTAGGGGTGTAAAAGCACCCTTGGTCTCTAATATTCAGTTGGGGTGTGTGAGCTATTGCCTTGAAGATATTTTTTTTGCTGGTAAATCCTACTCAGCTCAAATTATAACAAGCAGCAAAGTTACTTTGTTGTAGATTGCCTTTAGAGTTTCCATGCATCTCAAATGTATTTTAAATTAATTTGAAAATAACCTTGGCAGTGTGCAAATCTTAGGAGAGTAGAATGGGAATCTAAATCAATAAATCGATATCCACCAGTCCAAATTCAATGTGACAACTTGATTAGGCTTGTAAATCACATTTATTATTTTGTTCTTGACGATATAGATCCTTGCAACTCTCAAAAATCATATTTCTTCTAGTATAACTTTTCACATTGGGAAACTGGAAAAATTGCTTTCCAGATAATAGCTCAGTAGTTCAGGTCTCTAGCTACAGCACCAGAGGTTGGGAGTTCCATTCCCCAGCTGTGCCTTCTTAACAGGGGGGTGGACTCAGTGATCCATAGGGTCCCTTCTACCTTTGCATATCTAAACTGTTATGCTTTCCAAGTACTGTACATTATTTCTAGGAGTACCTACTTAACTACGTGAGACGTTTTCTTCAGAATACAAGAAAGCAAGAGGCACAAGCAGTTATAATGTAAACGTACGGATTGAAAATTAATTTCTATCATTCATCATTAATGATCTATAAGTTCGTTTCAAATTGTTAACACATTTCAAAGCTTTCAGGGGAAAAGGCAGATCACTTGTTTCTTAACTTCGTTGCTTTGTACTGTGTCTAAACTGATAAAGAAAAAGGAATTACTTTTCAAGTGTCCTCTGCAAGATGTTGCACAAGGTCCAAGGTCTCAAGTAGTGGGAATTTGCTTCATATACTCTTTACTTGCTTGCTTAAGGTGGCCGTCCAAAATGCTTGACAAACAGATGGTATGCAAGTACTATATCTTGAGTAAGCAAGGTGAAACAATTTTAAATGTTCCAATTTCATGTGAAATGGGGAACTTTTTACATGTTGTACCTGGGTGCATGCCTGTCTTGATATATGTGGAAATAATATGACATATATTATCTTACTCAAACTGACAAAGTACAAAGGTGTTCTGTTTTACCTTGGAAAGTGTCCCTCTCTTAGAGAGGCACCATCAATGCATTGATTCAATTATTGCAATAAAAAGCCTATATTTTTGAAAGAACCTGGTGTTCCAATGCTCTGTTTGTCTTTACGGCAATTTGCCAGTAAAATTCCTGTTTGTGAGGTCACAACAGGTAAATCTGAAACTTACACTTAAACAATTTGCTCTACCTACTCATTCTTGTAAAGCATTATCCTGATAGTTTTATGCATGTAAAAAGGCTTAAATACTTAATCTAGAAAATGACCAAGTTTATATGATCACTGCATTATAGCCTATTTTACAGCTGTTCCATAGCTGTCATTTACTGTAAAGTAGTTCCATTAATTTCACTAAAAATTGTTCTAACAGCACAAGGTATTTCTCCCCCCCCCCCCCGTACTTGACTCTATATCAGTAATTAGTCTGTATTCTGAAAACCATGTATTCATTCATTTGCTTACTAGCTCTGCCTGCAGCATCCTTAGGGACCAGCATGACCATTTTCCTCTCATTTTTAATGATGGGTAACAATTGTGACCCATACTCACTAGGAAAAGGTTAGAAATAAATTGCAGTGCAGTAGATTGAGGCTGAAATTGTACACATAAGAACCATTCAGTGATGAGTTTCATTAAATTGCTTCTTTAAAAGTGTTTCCAAGAGAGAGAGATACTATAAAGTAGTCCTACACAAATCTCCTGATGTTTGGACTATAGGCTTATCAGAATATACTGCCAAGAGAAATAACATAGATTTCTGGGAACTGCTGTCCAGAACATCTGGAGGGTATAACTGAAAGGGTTAGTTAAGAGAGCCTGTATTATTCCATTTATAAGATGTCCCGATGTATAAGACAACCCCCGCTTTTCCAACACAAAATTATTAATATAAAGTACTAGTACTCAAAGGTTATTTTCCTCCTTTAGAAAGTGTGGTGGTGGCTTGGTCTTTTCCACCCTTTATATGACATAAAATCATCATCTCTATCTATTTTTGCAAAATACCGTAATCAAGAATCACAGAGGAAGGACGAGAGCTAAAACCCTCAAAAATGCAGAGGAAGGACAACAACTAAAACACTCCAAAAGCCACTTCACCAGGTCCAGGGCAAGAAAGAGGGATTTTGTCATGGACCCGACCCATGGGGCAGAGTGCACACAAGTGAGCTGGCTCCTGCAGGCATGAAAGGCATGGGGCAGAGGCAGCAGAGGGAAAGAGAGAGGGATACGTTTTGGGAGGGTTTTAGATGAGGTTAGTCTGTGCAAGCATATCAGGCAAAATCCAAAGAAACAAAACAAAACAACAGCAAATGGCATCTTAAAGACATGTCCACATTGTATAAGACAACCCTCATTTTTTTTTTAGGATAACAATTTTAGGAAAAGGAATTGCTTTATGCATGGAAAAATATATCCTCTGACATCAACTGATGGGTAACTCAGTAGTTTAGGCATGTGGCTGTAAAACCGAAAGGTCAGGAGTTTGGTTCCCCATTGTGCCTCCTTCACAGGGGATGGACTCAATGATCCACAGCGTCCTGTCCAGCTCAGTAGTTCTAAGATTCTAATATTGTTTCACTTATTCTACAGATGCACTCTTAATGGCCACCCACATAGCCTCACTTATGTATCTCCCAGCTGCTGTGCCTCTCATCCTAAAATGGTTCATATCTGTTCAGCCTGTATTATTCTGTTCTGAGGGAGCTTCCCAACTGGCAAAGTCTTTAATGAAACACACTTGTCTGCTTTATTCCAAGAAAAAGTTCAGAAAAAGATTGTTGGAGCAATCAGTCCAACAGTCTTATCCTGGTCTTGGAGGCTTGAGGGCTTTCAGATCCAAAGAAAGAAAGAGCAAGATTCTTGAGGATACTTTAAAGTCCTCTAGGGAACAAAATAAAAGTCAATGAGAACTACCAATCAAAAGGGCTACTACAGGCCCCCACAGTTGACTTTCTTATGCTTACTGGAAAGCAGGCAGGTGAACTGTAATCTCTTCAGGCAGGGTTTCCCTCAATGGCTGACTGTTTAAGAGGGTTTTGAAAATGAGGATGGTTAGTATTTTGTCAGTTTTAATCAGTTTTAATAATTCAATACATGCTTTGTGTGCAAAAATGCGTTCAGACATGCTGGCCACATGGCCATGGACTTGCACAACACTATCTACTCTTACACATACTTCTCTGGTTGTGGAGAGGATATGGAAGGATAGAGGAATCTCTAAACATGCATTTTGAAATGCTGTAGCCCAGGGACCTCCAGAATAAGAGAATGGTAAACCACTTCTGTGTAATTCTTTACCCAGAAACCCTGGAAAGGGTCACCACGAGTCAAAATTGGCTTGATGGCACAGAAGTGTGGTGATAGTAGTAGTAGTAGTTGTTGTTGTTGTTCCACTTTTCAGATCCAGCACACATATCCACTGATCCAGCAGTCAAAAAGCAGTTTACATACCTACCAACCAAGCTTCTGTCTCTGTCTCCTAGCAAAATGACATTCATTTCCCCGAGCTACTCAAGTTTCATTTAGTTATCCTTGCTAATAGACTTTTAATAGCATGTGCTTCCTTAAGTTAATCTGTTCTATGTTTAAAAACCATCTAAAACATATATCACAACTTGTGTTCCTTATATTGATTAGGAACCAGGTAAACAAGTATTTTGGTGGGAGTGGGAGTCCTAAATTTTGTTCTAAGTTGATGTGTGATAGATTATGACTTAAACAACAAGGCGTTTTGTGTGTTTTTTTGTTTTGTTTTTTTGTTTTTTTCATTAAAAAACTTCCTCCTTGTCTTGCAAGTTGCCCAATTTAGGGGTACAGTAATCCGTTTCAATCCATGTAATCCACAGTATGGAGTGAGGAAGTCTTTAACTGTGAAAAACCTCCACCCTTTGGTTACATCACCACCCTTTTGTAGCCATAACATACATGCCAGGGTTTGGGCCATTTGACACAGCATTTTTAATTGATTCACATATTTGATGGTATAAATCTTACAGAAATTCTGCAGGATAAAAATATGCAGTACATGAACTGAAAGTTTTGTACTTGGTCCATTTTCAATCCATTACATTTGACATGAGCTAGATGGAATAGCAGATAAACTGCTTGTGTTTGTTTAAATTCTAGAAGCAGGAATCATTAATACTATATTAAATTCAGGATAGCTTGTTGCTGCCCTATATGCAATCAAACATTTATTAAGATACTAAATAAGGAGACATGTTCAAATATGAATTGACGATACAGTAGGAGCCCTGTATGTGTGGCCGTCAGTTCCATGATCTACCATGAATGCCTAAAACCCCAGATAGTAGCAAACCCTCTATACATCACAGAAGGAAACAGGACAAAGGCCACAAGGCTCACCCCCTTGTTTGTTGTATAAAGGATGACAGTAAACTATATAACTAACATCAGATATACTGATCCTACTGTACTTGACAAAGGATGTAATGATTCTGAGGACAAGGAGTTTGCAGCCTTCCTTGAGCAAACTGAACCATGGCCTATGCTGTCGTCATAGTAACAAGACCCAGAAGTTGCTAACAGGCTGTGAAAGCCTTCATATAGGATAAAGAGAGACTAGAGCATTCTTTTAACCACAAACTAGTGACCAGAATCAAGTGTGTGTGGGTGCGTGGGTATGTGTGCATGTACTATCATTCTATAGATGTATAGAAACTTGTCTATCAAGAATGATAGACAAGAACCTTTTTTCTGATATTCTAATACGCAGGAAATTTATGCACACATATGCATACAGCCTTCAATAAAATATAAAAGGTGTTGTGAGACCTACATAAATAAAAATTACATGACTTTGCAGTGGTATGGAAAATTACAAATTATGTTTTCTGAGCTAATCTTCAACTTTGAATCTGCAATATCAGGATAACAACAGTACTGATAAACCATACCTACCTGCAAGGATTACTAAGATTATTTTACCCGAAACATTCACAAATCATGATACATATGCAAGAGATAATGATGAAGCTGATTGTAGTATTTCATACATATATATTTGGATGCAGGGGGGTGATGCAGCATATCATGTTGCTACCTTGGGTGTCACTCAGCCTACAACAAACCAAATACACAAGCCAAACATTATTGAAAACAATGAAAGGGATAACTGAAAACTCTCAAAATGCACACCTCAACAAGACACGCCAACAGGATTTTAAAGCAGTGTGTGTTCAGCCAAACTAATAAGGCTGCGGTCCTACCAGCGGTTTTTTTTTTTTTGCGTAGTTTCCCAGCAGTGAACTGCGTAGTAAATGATCGAGAAGTAAATTCTGGTCCCGGTCAACCACGCCCCTGGAGCAGCAGTTTCAGCGAAGTTTCCTAAAACACCGCCAGGGGCTGGATTTAGAAACATTGCTTGAAAATGCTTACTTATTTGCTTCTGTAACCATGACAGGACCCTGAAAATACACAGTAAAATCAGTTGTTCCCCTTTAACACCACGGAGGCTTGGAAACTAGAACCAGAAAGAAGGACAAAATGCAAAGTAGACAGGTAAAGACTGAACCAGAATACGAAAATACGACGCAGAAGAGATGACACTAACTGCACATTAAAAACCACATGACTGCCTGAAAAAATATGCAGGAAATTTATATACGCAGAAAACTCTGGTAAGACCACAGCCTAAGAAGATGCAGGTCAGGCACAACTGCAAGTGAGGGTGCCAATAAGGTCTAGGAAGGCAAGAGGAAATGGTATCAGTGAAGAGAGAGGAGACTGGACTGCTGCAAGGAGGAGGCCGCAGGGAACAAACAGAATAAGATGGAAGTTGCCATGGGAACCAAGTAGGATGTGCTCCAAGGAGAGAAATGACTCTGGGCAAAAATGAAATGGTAGGTCCTAACAGGGAATGATAGTGAAGGAGAGAAGAATGAGGGCATCGAAAGGAAGCTTGGACTGAAGTGACAACAAGCACTTTATGTTCCTTTCTCCTGTCAGTAAGTGGTGGGTAGGTGGCACTGACCCAGTTCTTTATGAACTCAGTGCTGCTGAGATTATTTTTTTAAAAAGTTGGTTTTCTTGAAGAAAAGTAGCCACCGTGTGCATTCCTCACATGGCCTGTGTAACCCATGGCTACCATTAGTACAACCAGTTTTCATTTGGTTGTAGTTCATTTTCTATTGATGAGAATGAGCTGCTACGTGGACTTTGTATTAGTTGTGTGGCTTTACCAGTTCACAAGTCACATAATCAAATGCTTCATTGCCATTCAATTATTATTATTTTTTTATTATCATTATTGCAAAAGCTTTGCACGGGATAATTGAAACTACAATATAAGCAATCAATCAAACAAAAAACATGTCCCTGATCCATTGGTCAAAGGAAGGAAACAGCTGCAGGACTGGATATTTCCAAATGTAATTGCACATACTAGTTAAGGCTTTGTTTCAGATGTAGGTGATGATATGCACAGAGGATCAATTTTAAAAGCACAGCTTTGAAGAAAGACAATAAGTACAACAGTGTTTAGGTGTTACACATAAATATGCTGCTTAAAGACTGAAAAATTGTGTAACCTTTTAAAGGCCACAAGTTAACACACCTTTTCTGTAACCAGTCCCTCTATACCCACTGGTGTAGGTCTGCCCCTAGCATGTTTGGGCCCCACCTTTCATGCAGGGGCTTCATCCCCATATTGTTCTGCATAGATCCTAGTTCTTGGGGACTTGTGATCATTCTTTTAGTCAGGAGCTCGATGCATAAAAGATAGCAAAGAAATATTAGTACTGTAATCTTCTATGTGAGAAAGAAGCATTTGCTATGTGGGAAGGAATCATTCAGCCTTCCATCCTTCCAAGGTCGGTAAAATGAGTACCCAGCTTGCTGGGGGGGGGAGCAATGTGTAGCTTGCATAAATAAATAATAAACTGTCCAGAGAGTGCTTTAATCACTATGGGGCAGTATATAAGCAGAAAGCTGCTTTGCATTTGCTGCTCTCGACCCTTTGAGAAGTATTGGTGAGGTTTGCCAGGAGCCAAGAAGCACACCAGGGCTATAGTCAACTCTCTATACTGCTGACACTATAGAGGCTAGAAACAAAGATTTTCGGAGCAACATGCTGGCTTGCTGTCCCAGAAATTACCCTGAGCCAGCTGAGGTTGAAATAATCATGCTTTCACGCTGGTTTTCCTTGCTTTGTTCTATGCGTGGGAATTGTGTGTGCCTAAATTGGCTATATTGTTTCCTGTACAGCCGATGGCCTTGTTGGCTGGAGAATTCTAGAAGTTTTAGCCACGAAAAGTAAATTTTCCAAGGGCTAGCCATGGAAGAGCTGGGAGAAACATCTGCAACCCCTAGAAATGTGATGGCAGAAGGGTGTCTTCTATACTGCCAAATAGAGATGGGCACGAAACGAACAATTTTTCGTTTCCATTTTCATTTTTTCATTTCGTTACGTAATGAAACGACAAATGAATTTTGTCTCCCAAATGAAACGAAACGAACAGAAACACCGGACATTTTGTCATGTGTTTCATTTCCGTTACTGCAATACAGCGAACTGCTTTAAATGCTTAAAAAAAATCACAAAAAATTGAAATAAATGGTAACAAAACGGTAACAAAACGAACAGAAATGAAAACAAATTTTTGCGAAAATTCACGAAAAACGGAAATGAACTGAAATGGACCCTCCAAACAACAAACGACAAACGAAACGTCATTTTTTAAATTCGTGCCCATCTCTACTGCCAAAGTTTCTGAGGTCCTTAGAAGAGCTACCTTTATAGGTGATGCAAGAGAATGCACAAATGATTCCAGAAGGTTTTCTGCCCTAGGAATCTGATTTGGGATGATGCCTTCTGCAGTCCCTTCCTTTTGTAGGAGGGATACTGATTTTTGGATCACATTGGATCCGGTGACTCAGGGCAGCTGAGATAAAGACAAGATAGTTGATGCAGGCATCTATTGATGACTCACAACGAACATGTGACCCATTTCACCCTCAAAAGTCTGGATATATATAGGTATTAAATAGCATTTTGATAACCTAGTTATTAAGTTATTATCCCTATATACTGCCATGCCATGCAATGTTTCCTTTAAGGTGCAGGGAAAGGGGAGCAAAGCCCCGTGCACTGTGGCCGAAAATTACAGGGGACATTGATCACATGGGCTTCCTGCTGGTTTCCCATCCACAGAATTGGAACATTACCTAGACAGTGATTTAATTTTAATTTTAATATAAAATGGAAATTGATTGTTTTTAAATTGACTGTTTAAAAAAAGAAACTTGAGCATAACATAAAGAGATCAAAATCAGCACCTGTCATATAGCAGAACTGAATCTTAACTAAGTTGATCAAAGAACAGAATGGGAAAAACTGCTTAGTTATATTAACAAGGAAGAAAAGTATCAGATATTTAAATCTGAGAATTATGAATAAAACAATGTCACATATTAAGAGTTGTTGTGGGCTTGCTCGTTAATCTGTGACTAATAAATCCTCACTGATCTCAAAGACATCATCCTATATTTCATTGTTCACATGGGCTCTGTCTTCCTATTTTATGCATTTCAGCTACATTAGAGTTGCAATGGGTTTAGATTTCAAATTGTTTTTATTTTCCCATCTAAATCTGACAAAGATGTTTGGGCTCTAGATTAGTGTGTGGTGCCAGTAATAGACTAGATGAGGGTGAATAAACTGAAACTTAATCCAAAAAAGACAGAGGTGCTCTTGATTAGGTGAAAGACAGATCAAGAAATAGGGATGCAGCCTTTTCTCTGAAAACACAGATGTGCGCCTTAGGGATGCTCCTGGATTTGTCTCTAATTCTGGATGCCCAGGTTTCAGTGGGGTCTAGGAATGCATTTACACAATTAAAACTCATGTTGCCAGCTGTGCCCATTTTTGGACAGGTCTGATTTGGTCACAGTGGCACCTGCCTTAGTTACAGCCTGTCTGGATTACTGGAATGTGCTGTATGTGAGGTTATGTCTGGAACATGCTTGGAAACTTCAGCAGGTCCAAAACGCAGCACCCAGATTGCTAATGGGATGGTCACAGGAATCACATAACCTTTCCTGTTATATCAGCTCCACTGGCTGCTGATCTGTTTCCAAGAGCAATTCAACGTGCTTGTTCTAAACCAGTGGTTCTCAACCTGTGGGTCCCCAGATGTTCTTGGACTACAACTCCCAGAAGCCTCCGCCACTCGCTGTGCGGGAAGGGGTTTCTGGGAGTTCCAGTCCAGGAACATCTAGGGACCCACAGGTTGAGAACCAATCTAACCTATATAGTCCTAAACAGTTTGGGTCCAAACTATCAAGAACCATGTTTCCTTTTATGAACCTGCCAGGGGGTTAAGATAATCAGAGGAGACCTTTCTTTCAATCCCACCATCTTTGCCTGTGCATTTGGTGCTTACACAAGAGAGGGTCTTTTCTGTTGTTACTATCAGACTTTGGAACTTCTTCCCCCAGGAGGCCAGGCTGGCCCCTTCTTTGCTGTCTTTCTGCAAGCAGGCAGAGACCCTTGAGTGAGTGGGCTGCTTGACTGAGAATTTCAAATGGATGGTTGAGTCTTAAAGGCTTTGAATGTGTGTGTGTGTGTGTGTGTGTGTGTGTGTGTTTTGGTGTTGCCTTTTTTAAACCATTTTTACTGTAGTATTTGTTTGATCCTTTTTACTATTTCTGTACTTGCTGTTTTTAGCTATAAATGTTGTCTCTGTTCATTCATTCATTCATTCCAATTATATCCCACCCATCTAATGCCAAGGCACTACTCTGGTCAGCTAACAACAGTTGAAACATAACTACCCAATCCCATCCACAAGAACAGAAATAAAAACAAGCAATGATATTTTAATGATGTAAGCTGCCTTGGATCCTTTTTAAGGAGAAAGGCCTGGTTTTAAAAAACAAATAAATAAATGTTAACTTAAATAGATGGGAGTCTTCCCCCCCCCCCATGTATGTGGCTGCTCCTTTGCAGAATTATTGCCAGGTGTTCCTTACAAAAGGTTCTAGACATCAGCAATCCTATTCAAGCCATATTTATTTGTAATTAGGGATCACATGCTGCCATGAAATTTAGGGTGCAGTCAGACAGTAATGTAGGATTGTGTTGGATCATGCTGGAAAGGATTGCTTTGTTGGGTATAATCTCCCTTACAGCAACACTTCTGTGCACACACAATCTAGTCGTGATCACTCTTGCCCAGCCACCTAAAATGAGTGGCTTTGCCCCAGTATAGGGTTGGTCTGGTTTGCAATTTCCTGTACATTGTCTGGTAACAGAAAGAGAGTTCAAATCAGACCATGCCCCAGGTGGCTCAAAATACAAGCTGTATCACTCTCTGATTTTACCCTTACTTCCAAATCAGAATATACAGGTGAAACTCGAAAAATTAGAATATTGTGCAAATGTTCATTTATTTCAGTAAGTTAACTCAAAAGATGAAACTAATATATGAGATAGACTCATTACATGCTAAGCAAGATATGTCAAGCCTTATTTTGGTATAATTATGATGATTATGGCATACAGTTTACGAAAACCCCAAATTCACAATATCAGAAAATTAGAATACAGTGGTACCTTGTATAAAGGAATTCATTCCAAATGAAATTATGTTAAGCAAATTTTCCTTTATAAAAATTTTCCATAGAAATGCATTGAAAACACAGTAATCCCTAATTGCAACCATTTTATGTTGTACAGATTCGCCCCATAGGCAATTCTGTTAAGCAAATTTCCCCTATCTCCAGATTTTTTTATGTTGTACAGATTTTATGTTATACAAACCATTTGTTATACAAGGATCCACTGTAATGTGAAAAAGGGCCTTTTTACACGACCCCTAAGATCCGCTGGCCACTTAAATTCGGACCAGAGATCTTAGGGGTTCGTCGCTCTTCCTCTGTCTTCCTCTGTCCCCTCCGCACTTCTGGTTGCTGACTGCCTGAGGGAGGGAGAAAAAAGAAAGAAAAGACTGCCGGTTTACCTCCGTTTTGTTCCGGGCAGCATTCAGATCTCTTAAAGGGGCGGGGCGCAAAAAAAAAAAGAACAAACAGAAGCCAGGAGAGCCCCGCACTCACTATCCTTACACCGGATCAAATATTTGTCACCATCAAAGACCAGGTACAAGAAAACTGCTGTTTGGTCGCGCTAAAGTAGGCGGGGTCGCACTTAATTGTCTGCAAAGTCCGGAGCTGGTGGGTAAACATTTTTAAGGTCCGGACCTTGCAGCCATTTGCAGCGGAACTTAGGGGTCGTATATAAACGCCCAAAGTTCCCTATTCACAAAGTGCATCAAGAGTCACACACACAAACATATCCTGAACATGGGCTTCAAATATCGTATTCCTCTTGTCAAGCTGCTCCTGAACAACAAATGTCAGAAGCATCTTACCTGGGCTATGGGGGTGGGTGGGAACTGGTCTGTTGCTCAATGGTCCAAAGTGCTCTTTTCTGATGAGAGCAACTTTTGCATCTCATTTGGGAACCAAGGACCCAGAGTCTGGAGGAAGAATGGAGAGGCACACAATGGACAATGCTTGAAGTCCAGTGTGAAGTTTCCATAGTCTGTGTCGATTTGCAGAGCCATGTCATCTGCTGGTGTTGGTCTACTGTGCTTTTTTAAGTCCAGGGTCAACACAGCCATCTACCAGCAGATTTTTGGAACACTTCATGCTTCCTTCCACAGATGAGCTATATGGGGATGCTGAATACATATGCATGCTTAGACTTTTCAGAGGTCCGATATTGTTCTATTTCCAATCCTTGGGTTATTGATGTCATGGAATATTCTAATTTTCTAAGATTGTGAATTTGTCATTTTCATAAGCTCTACACCATAATCATCACAGTTATACCAAAGTAAGGCTTCACGTATCTCACTTAGCGTGTAATGAGTCTATCTCATATATTAGTTATTATTTATTTGGTGCATTTATATACCGCTACCTTTTTCCATTCAAGAACTCAGGGCGGTTCACCTTTTGAGTTGACTTATTGAAATAAATGAACATTTGCACAATATTCTGATTTTTCAAGTTTCACCTGTATAGGACTGAAGGTTTAATTTTCAGACAAGTGCTCCTACTCTTCAGTTTTTAGGTAAGTACTCCTAGCTCTTGCATGTTTATATACAGAGAAAGCAAAACGCAGTATTATCTCTTCCCTGGATGAAAGTATAATTCTGCAGTGTTAAAGGCACATGAATTATATGTTTATGTTGCAGAAAGGTTCTATTTGGTTGCAAGCCAACCCATTTTAATTGCTCAAACAACCACTCAGTATGCATGCTTGCTCAAGAAAAATATGAATGCCAACATGAGAGGTATTATTTACTCAATTATTTAAATTGCTTCAGTTTAAACTACCATGGGTAGCACTTGTGTTGACCTCAAGCCATTTAAAAGTCCTCTCTGTCCCAATTAAACTGTTGTTAATAATTTACATATACACCACTACAGCCATGATTGAAGAATATATGTACCTGGGTGTGTTATGAAAACTATATGCTGTTTTACTGTATGTCACGGATCCCTTTTGGGATACTGCTTCATTCAGCTTCGCTACCAATGGAAACGTTCAGCACATTCCAGTAAGTATTACCTCCCAAACAGCATGGAACAGGGAAGATAAAGAAATCTTCCCTTGCCCAAGCACATCAGATAACAGATTTACAAGGCCTAACCTAGAGGGGGAAGTTGAGAAAAAAACCCAAAGAAAGGGAAACATCACCTCTTGACAAGATGAGAGTTACATCAGATGAAACATGTAGGAGATGTGTGATCATGTTTACAAGTAACCCTTTGTTTTCCACAAGGTTGCCATTTTCAAAATAAGGACCAGGGTCTAGTCAAGATGTACACCCCCTCACATTTTGTAAATATTTTAGTATATCTTTTCATGTGACAACACTGAAGAAATGATACTTGGCTACAATGTAAAGCAGTGAGTATACAGCTTGTATAATAGTGTAAATCTGCTGTCCCCTCAAAATAACGCAACATACAGCCATTAATGTTTAAACCGCTGGCAACAAAAGTGAGTTGCCCTCCATGCAAACAAGCAAGACTTCTCTTGCATTCTATTTATAGAAATTACAAAATCTCTGGCGCTGTGTCTCTTCCACCTACTTACATACAGGCCAAAAGAGTTTATAAACAGACCCTAATGCAGGCCAAACGTGAATGGCAGCAAAAACGATGGCAGACTCTGATTGCTGCTTCTAAACCCAATAGATCTCAGGAATTTTGGGTCCTCATTAATAGAAGAACGAGGAAATACCCACTGGCGACTATTTAGGCGCCAATATGGGAACAATTCCTGAAGAAATATTTTGCCCTAGCTGAGATGCCCATTTCATCTGTTGAGCTTCAGCCTGACCACTTACCAGTGTGGCCCCCTACAGACCCAGGATTAATAAGAGAGCTAATATCACAGCTCAGAGTGGGCAAAGCGCCTGGCCCTGATCTTATTCTGGCAGAGGCTATTAAATTGTATCCAAAGTGGTGGGCTGAAATTTTGGCTAAAACCTTTGACGTAATTAACATCTCAGGATTTATCCCCAGGATATGGAAGGATGCAGTGATTGTACCAATACACAAAAAGGGCTCCCTGACTGATCCAGTGAACTACCGAAACATCAGTTTGCTCTCAGTTATAGGGAAAATTTATGCACGATTTCTGTTGTCCAAGCTATCCCAATTCAGCTCAAATCTGATCGGCCATGAACAAGTGGGATTCAGATGTAATTACACAACTACTGATCATACTGTAAACCTCTACCATCTCGCCAGGAAATATTCTGCCCCCACTCATGGACGATTATGTGCTGCCTTTATAGATCTAAAGGCAGCCTTCGATAGTATCCCCAGAAACATCTTATGGGAGAAACTAGTGAGGTGGGGGATTGATAGAAGGCTGTTATGGCTTATGACCCAACTCCATAAGGGGACATCGGCCAGAGTAAGCCTTACCCCAGTCGGTGATCTCACAAATGAGGTAACGATAAATAGAGGAGTTTGTCAAGGTTGCATTCTAGCCCCGCTCCTTTTTAACCTGTTTATCAGTGATATGAGGTCTTTCCTAATTGAGTCACATGTAATTAGTCATGCCCCCCCCGATTAGCGGATTATCGCTGCCCGCTCCTTTTATATGCGGATGATGCAGTGATCCTTTCATACTCAAGTGTTGGATTAACTAGGGCCCTAAAGGTCTTTGTGGCATACTGCCAGCTCAATCGCCTGACAATTAATTATGGGAAATCTAAAGTACTGGTCTTCTCTAGATCTCGGAAAATTTATAAGTGGAAACTTGATGGAGTCCCAATAGAACAACTCTCCAAGTTTAAATATTTGGGAGTCTTTTTTCCACTATAACCTGAGTTGGACACCCCAAATTCAATATTTACAGAATAAGGGGAAAGTACTCCTCTATGCATTGCTCAAGTTTTTCTCTGCCGATGGGGCTTTTCACATCCCCTCGGCTCTGAAGGTGTATAAAGCAAAAGTAGTATCTACCCTTAGTTACGCTGCCCCGCTTTGGGCCACGATGTCAAATCTAACACCTCTCGAGACACTTCAAAATCAGTTCCTTTGCCATCTTTTAAAAGTTCCGCCTTGCGTGAGTAATGCCTCGATACGTCTCGAGCTACAAGTCCCGTCACTAGTGACTACTATCTGGAAACGAGTTTTCAATTACTGGTTGGCTGCATGGCACAGGCTCCCTGATCATTATTTGTTCCAGTGCCTTTGGCGCGATGAATACACAAATCCCTGGTCTAATAAAATCCATGCTAAACTTTTGAGTATTGGAATCTCTCCATCAGAATCCTTAAAAATAGACCTCGCCATAGCTAAATGACGTATTGGACAAAGAATGAACGTTATTGAACTCCAAATTAACCACTCCTTAGGCAGGGGCGTTTGTTCCCTCTGATATTTCGGCATAGTCCCATCACGCCGTATTCCATCATATTTGTCGTCCCTCTTTTCTATATCCCATCGTATCACATTTACTAGTGCGAGGTTTAATGTTTTTCCCTCAAATGTGTGGAGACATAGATTTTCCAAGGGTTCAGTGTCCCCCTTATGTGAGTGTGACAAGAAGTCGGTAGATTCCCTTCCGCATATAATATTTTACTGTCCTTTACATAGTACAGCTAGGGAAAAATTCTTAAGTTTTATTATACAGAAGTTAGCTGATAGGCCCGTGCAGCACCACATGGCCTTATTATTACAAGACATTGATTCCCACACAACTTTGCAAGTGGCGAGATTTCTCAATATGGTTTTTTTAAACAAAAAATGGGCAAGACAGCTATAAAAGGGAGTAAGATGACTCACTCTGGGCAACCTACTCATTGCTGAATACTCCTGATATCCTGATGCATGTACAATGAGCTCTGATGTATGAACACTGCTCACCCTTATATTATGCCTTATGTATTTTATGCGCCTCTTTTAACATTTTATGGGCTTATAGCTGCAATAAACTCGACTTGACTTGTCCAAATTAGGCCCAAGTAGCCATTTTCCCTCCTTGGCGTCATGAAACCCATTAGTGTCACCACAAGGTCTCAGGTGTGAAGGGGAAGCAGGAGTTATCACTCTCACTCTCACATTTGGTTTTATCGCTCTCACTCTCTCCTACTAGTCACTCTAATTTCCACATGGCGCCTCATGGTAATGAACTATCTGAGGATCTGAAAAAATGAATTGTTGGTCTACATAAAGATGGCCTAGGCTATAAGCAGATTGCCAAGACCCTGAAACTGAACTGCAGCACGGTGACCAAGACCATACAGTGGTTTAACAGGACAGGTTCCACACAGAACATGCCTTGCCATGGTCAACCAAAGACGTTGAGTGTCATATCCAGAGGGCTATCATCCCAGAAGGTAGCCTCTTGTAAAGATGATGCACAAGAAAGTCCACATACAGTTTGCTGCAGACAAGCAGACTAAGGACATGGATTTCTAGAACCATATCCTGTGGACAGAGGAGACCAAGATAAACTTATTTGGTGTCAAGCATATGTAGCAGCAACCAAGTGAGGAGTACAAAGATGTGTGTTGGGCATACAGTCAAGCATGGTGGTTGGAGTATCATGGTCTGGGGCTGCATGAGTGCTGCCGGCACTGGGGAGCTACAGTTCACTGAGGGAACCATGAATGCCAACATGTACTGTGACATACTGGAGCAGAACATGATTCCCTCCCTTCGGAGACTGGGCCACAGGGCAATATTCCAACATGATAACGATCCCAAACACATGTCCGAATCGACCACTGCCTTGCTAAAGAAACTGAGGATAATGGTGATGGACTAGCCAAGCATGTCTACAGACCTAAACCCTATTCAGCATCTGTGGGGCATCCTGAAACAGAGGTGCACAAGGTCTCTTACATCCACCAGCACTGTGATGTCATCATGGAGGAGTGGAAAAGGACTCAAGTGGCAACCTGTGAACTCTATGCTCAAGAGGGTTAAGGCAGTGCTGGAAAAAATGATGGTGGCCACACAAAATATTGACACATTTTGGACATTGTCACTTAAGCGTGTACTCACTTTAGACATTAATGACTGTGTGTTGCATTATTTTAGTAGTTTAGTCTTTTTTCCTTTTTGTATCCTTTTATTTTTATAATAAACCTCACATGGTTTTTTTCTCCCTTTTACTCTCTTATTCAGAACCTTGCCAAGATTACCTAAATTTCTTTTTATTACAGGTGGACTGTGCCATCAAGTTGCTTCTGATTTATGATATTCCTATGAATTAATGACTTTCAAAAGGTCCTTTTGTCAACAGATCTATACAGTTCTTGCAAATCCAGTACCTACATATTTGTCTTTCTGGGACTCCATGATATCTCCAAACCTCTCCTCAAACACCTCTTTTCAAATTTTAATATTTTCCCATCAGCTTTTTTACCATCTAGGTTTCGCATCTGTGCATAGTAATCAGGAATGGCTGGTTCACCTTGATCTCCATTGTCACATCTTCACATGTGAGCATCTTTTCCAGTTCTTTCATAGCTTCCCTTAGTCCTCTGATTTCTTGGCTTATGTTTCCATTTGTTCGATTACTGAATCATACCAATCTCACTTTCTTCACTGCCAACATGAAAGTTATATAATTCTTCTTTAGACATGCTTTTTGTCCACTTGATATTCAACTGCAGCTCTGCTTCCGCACATTCTTCTTTCACCACCACCACCAGTTATTTCATTGTTGGGTTCTATTACTAATAGATCCATCTGTGTTCATCTTCTTCTTAGTGTCTCTCCCACTTGATTTATCTGTGTATTGTAAATTATATTATACACCCACATATACTAATATTCATATAACTATAATTCATTTTTCTGAGAAAGGGGGGGGGGAGGTTACTTACCTGTAACTCTGGTTATTCAAGTGGTCATTCTGTGATTCCACACAATGGGTCAACGTGTGCCAGCACAATAGACCTCGGAATCTTCTAGAAAGCTGTAATAATTGAAGGACCTCCCCCCTATAAAGGCAGGCTCTGCCCTCCTCCCACCTCAGTTCCATACACTTTGAAGCCGCTGTCCAAGCAATAGCATAACAGAATAGATGGCATAGACGTGACGGAAGAGGGGAAGGAGGGTGGGTTTGTGTGGAATCACAGAATGACCACTCGAAGAACCAGAGTTACAGGTAAGTAATCTCTTTTTCTTCTTCGTGGTCTTCTGTGATTGCACACAATGGGTGACTAGCAAGCTGCACCTACTGGAGGTGGGACGTCACGGCATGACTGCAGAGAACACGGATCGACCAAAGGTCGTCTCAGCATGGGCCCTGGTGTCCAGCCGGTAATGAGAAGCAAAGGTCGAGGATGAGGACCATGTAGCGGCTTTGCAAATGTCTGGAATCGGGACACCCTTCAAAAAGGCAGTGGACGTAGACAAGGCCCTGGTTGAATAACCTCGGACCCCAGATGGTAGCGGGGTTTCGGCGAGTTGGTACGCCAAGGTTATGAGCTGGACAATAGATCTTGAAATACTTTGTGTAGACATAGGTTGGCCCCGTTTCTGGCCATAGTAGCAAATGAAGAGTTGTTTAGTGGCCCTGTATGAGGAGGTGCGGTCAATATAGTAAGAGAGAGCCCGCTTGACGTCTAGGGAGTGCAAGGCACGTTCCAAGTCCGTAGAAGGATTAGGAAAAAAAGTAGGCAAATGAATCAGTTGAGAAACATGGAAGCGAGAGACAACCTTGGGTAGAAAGGAAATGTCAGTAAACAAGGTCACTTTATTAGGATGAAATTGCAAAAACAGGACATCCATGCGCAATGCAGCGAGCTCTCCCGCCCATCTAGCCGATGTGATGGCCACGAGGAAGACGGTCTTATAGGTGAGCAGCTGGTCGGAAGCCTTGGCCAAGGGTTCAAAGGGCGGCTTCATGAGCTGTCGCAGGACCAAGGAGAGAGACCACTGTGGAGTTGGCTGGGCAAGGCATGGCGTAATGTTATTGAGGCACTTAAGAAAATCTTTCACACATGGATGTTTGAAAAGATGTCGGGACGGGGAATCCTGTGGTTGCTGTGCAACAATGGCAGCAACGTACACTCTCAAAGTCGAAGTGGAACGACCCATAGCGGCAAGGTGCCACAGAAAACTAAGGAGGACGTCAACCGAAGTGGGCAGCGAGCGGAAACCGTGGGCGATAGCATAGGACATGAATACCTGGAACTTATAAGTGTAGAGAGTCCTAGTAGAGGTTTTCTTGGATGAGCGGATTATCTCCTCAATGGAGGGAAAATCCGCCATGCTGTGAGGTGTAAGGTGTCCGGCTGAGAGTGTAGGATTTTGAAATTGTCTTGGAATAGCAGGTCGGACCGGAGAGGGAGGCGGATGAACTCCGATGCCAGAACCCGGAGGGTTGGAAACCAGGTCTGGCGGGGCCACCATGGGGCGATCAAAATGGCGTCTGCCCCCTCCTGCCGGAGTTTGATTATTGTTCTTTGGAGAAGTGGAATGGGCGGGAACGCATAAAGCAGGTCCGGAGTCCAGGGCACCATGAATGCATCGCCCAGGGATCGAGGGTCCCTGCCCACTCTGGAGCAAAAGGTGGAGCATTTGGCGTTGTGCCTGGAGGCGAAGAGGTCGATCTGTGGTGTTCCCCAGAGGTTGGTGATCTGTGTAAAGATCACAGGGTGCAGAGACCATTCATGCATGTTGTAAGCACGCCTGCTGAGTGAATCCGCGATCTCGTTCTCCCTGGTGGATACATGGATGGCTACCGGGTAGATCTGATGCCAGATGGACCAGTTCCACAGGTGGATGGTGAGGTCCAGAAGAGGGGGAGAGTGGGTGCCCCCCTGCTTGTTTATGTAGAACATCACCATCGTATTGTCCGTGACGAGTTGTATAGCTTTCCCTCTGGTGACCGGGAGAAATGCCCGGAGGGCGTAGATGACGGCCAGCAGCTCGAGTTGGTTGATGTGTAGGGTCCTCTGCGTGGGAGTCCAAAGGCCATGGACTCGTAGGTTGTTGCAGTGGGCACCCCATCCAATTGGACTGGCGTCGGTGGTGACTTGTTGCTTGAGAGGTGGCGATGTGAAGGTGATGTCCACCATAACAACTGTTGGAGGAGATATTCTGGGATATCAAGTAGAGTTCTGGGATAACCTGAAATGCGGTCGAAAACCGAAAGGAACCAAGATTGCAGGGGTCTCAAACGGAGACGTGCATACGGAACAGTGGACGTTGTAGAGGCCATAAGGCCTAAAAGTTGTTGAACAAACTTTGCAGTAACTCTTGAACAATGTTTTCTTTTCTGTCCGCAGACAGGAAGGCTCGGCCCTTGACGGAGTCTAGAAGAGCTCCAATATATGGCATCCCCTGAGACGGGGTAAGACAAGATTTGTTTGAATTCACTTGCAGTCCCAAGCTTGCCAGGAGGGAAAGGGTGAGGCAGGTGTCCTGGAGCGATTGGTGGTGAGATGGTGAAACCAGGAGCCAATCGTCCAGGTAGGGGAAAACAGTGATACCCCGCAGTCTCAGAAACACGATGACTGGGGCCATAGTCTTGGTAAAGACCCGGGGCCGAAGCAAGGCCAAAGGGCAGGGATTTGAACTGATAAATGGTGTTGTCCAACATGAAGCGGAGGTAACAACGGTGAGCAGGGGCTATAGAAACATGAAAGTAGGCATCTTTTAGCTCGATGACAACGAACCAATCGCCGAGTTTCAATAGGGGCAGGATAGGGTCCAAAGATGCCATGCGGAATCGCTTCTTCTCAAGAAAGATGTTTAATCCCCTGAGATCTAAGATGGGGCGGAGGCCCCCATCTCTCTTTGGGACACCAAAATACCGGGAGTAATATCCGTGTTTGAGGTCTCTGATGTGCACCGGCTCTATTGTGTCTTTTTGCAGGAGAGACAGAACCTCTTCGCGAAGGGCTTGAGATGGAGTAGTGTCACGGACCCGGCCCAAGTGAGGTAAGTATTGGAACTCAATGAAATAACCGAAGGCAATGGTGATTGCTGTCCAAGTAGAGAGGTGGGGTGGTCCTGGGATGGAATGAGGCAAGTTGGGGGTGAGATGAAGTCAAAAACCCTGCTTATTTCTCCTCTCAGGTCTGCACTGAGAAGTGCGGTTTCGATACCGTCCGGCTGTCCTGTGGTTGGAAGAACCCGCGTTGGACTGGAACCTTTGCCTGTCAGGTAGGTATCTCTGATAGAAAGATGTATGCTTTCAAGGACGGCGATAGGACCGGTAGATATTTTGATAAGAATAGGAGCGTGAAGTTTTACTTAACTTGTTTAGTTTGTCCAAGATGTTGTCTGTTTGTGGATCAAACAGGCCCTTCCCATCAAAAGGCAGATCCTCAATGCGAGCCAGAGAATCATCAGGGACAGTGGTGGCGCGTAACCATGTGTGCCTGCGGAGGGCTATCACTGTAGCCAGTTTTTGGATGCTGCATCGATGGTGTGCCTAGCTGCCAGTCTTTGGTGTTTAGCTAGCGCCATCACATCCTGATAAGAACCCAACGCTCTGGTCCGGTGGTCCTCAGGCAACAGATTCAAGAGAGGTTGCATCTTGTTCCATAGGTTACGGAGGTAAGCCCCCATAGCAGCTGAGTAGTTAGCTACTCTGATGATGAAGGAGGAAAGAGAGTAAAGGCGACGACCAAGCATGTCCAATTTCCGGCCCTCCTTATTAGACGGGGCAGCAGAGGATCTAACCCTAGATCTATTCTGAGTAGAGTTCACAATAAAGGAATTTGGAAGCGGGTGCTTTTGTAAGAATGTGGTGTGCTCGCCGTGGGTCTTATATAGGTTTTCCATTTTGTGTGGCATCTGGTATGATGATGAAGGCTTCTCCAATGATTCCTTGATCAGACGTAGCATGGGCTTTATAAAGGCTAATCTGCATGGTGGAGCCTGGTCCAGGGAGATATCATCAAACACCTGGTCATTGTCGTCCAGTGGGGGTTGCACTACTGAAAGATTAAGAGCCTTTGCTATCTTAATTACCATCTGGGAGTATGACTTGTAGTACTCAGATGGGGATGGGGCATGGTCATCGCCCACATTGGAGTTCAGGGTAGGGGAATGTACTTGGGAATCCCCAGAATGAGTGGACTGAGAAGCAAAGGAGTCGGAGACAGAGTCAAGTCTCTCTCGAAGGAGAGTAGGAAGGGTCTGCATCCTGTGAGGGAGAGTCTGTGTGGTGTTCTGAAGGAATGGTATGTCAAGGTCGTGTTGCAACCCGCGCAGCCATAGATGCTGGCTGCTGAGTGGGGCGATGCTCCTGAGTATGCAGCACGGAGCAGCCAGTGGCAGTAGGGGCGTCTTGTTGATTCGATGGCCCCACGGTGTCCGTGGCCTCAGGCAAAGAGGGTTGTCTGTGAGGAGAGTGGGCGGCATTGTCCAAGTGCCTAGGGCGACGTCGAGGGGGCGAGGCATCGTGAGAAAAATCACCAGAGCCCTCTGTCGATGGAGAGCGACGTCGGCGTCTGTGTGGGCGGGGCGGAGGGAAGCCCATGTAATCCGGATGCCAATAAAGCCAATGAGGTTGGTGTTAGCCAAACCTCCTGCCCTGCGGAAAGTCATCAGAATAAGAGACAAGGGAGCCCTCATGACATTGACGCCTCTTTCTGGAGTGGTCGGAGTCACGGTCAGCCGACGATGAGGTCGAGTGTGAATGACGTCGGCGGTGAGCCGAAGAGCAGGTAGTGTGCTGCCTACTGCGAGATGATGCCTGCGATCTGTCAGTTGAGGCAGATGCACGGTGATGGCCACGAGCGCGGGAGCACGAGCGATGGTGGGAGGAGGAGGCAGAATGGTGGGAGCGGCAGCGGCGGCGGTCAGTGCCTGAGCGCCTCGAGGTAGAAGAGCGACTTCGTCTCCTGCTGTTGCGGCATGTAGAGCACGAAGCGGCACTAGAGGAGCTGCGGCGTCACCGTTGTAAAGTTGGCGGTGTCACGCGCCGTGATTGGGAAGCCGGGAAGGAAGATGCCAAGGAGACGCTCCAGAGGTCGGCAGGCATAGTGTGTGCACCCTGCATGATCGGAGGCAACTCTGAAGAGTGATCTCCCCAAACAAGCGATCCGGGCGGGCTTCTTGGGGGGCGACTTCACGCTCAACTCTGCCCTGTTCACTCTCGGCGGTTTCGAGAGGTCTGGGGGTGACTTCCAACTGGAGCGGCAGCAGGCTGGATCGGGCAGCCGATTTATGCAGTCGCTTGTCTCCCTTAGAGGGTTTGGTTTTTGCCAAGGAGCGTGATCTGTTCTTGGGCACAGCCGATTGCTCTCCGGTGGAGGTGGACGGCTGGGTAGGCAGCGCGGGAGTTGTTGGGAGATCAGAGGCTGCAGAAGAGGCGGCCATTCTCGGAGTTAAAGATTACTCCCACAGGTGGTATTTGAGCCGCTGGAGGCTGGAACGCAGGGTGGCTCATGTAAAAAATTTACAATGGACACAGGTTGAATGTAAATGTCCTTCTCCCAAGCAAAACAAAAATAGAGAATGTCCATCTGAGATAGCGATCTTGTTCTGGCAAGAACTACAGTGCTTGAACGGCGCTGCAAAGGCCATAAAAATTTGGCGGGAAGGGGAAGGGGGGAGGAAAACAAAAAGGGGGGGAGGGATGTTCCTTCGAAATAATATAAAGTTTAAAAATACATATAGATACAATCGGATAGAGAGTTCTCTCTCTTTTTTTTTTTTTTTTTTTTAGGCAAGAGTCACAGAGAAGAATAACGAGGTGCTACCGAAGCGGCGGAAAAGAAGGAACTGGGGTGGGAGGAGGGCGGAGCCTGCCTTTATAGGGGGGAGGTCCTTCAATTATTACAGCTTTCTAGAAGATTCCGAGGTCTACCGTGCTGGCACACGTTAACCCATTGTGTGCAATCACAGAAGACCACGAAGAAGAATGAGTCAGTCGTGAATGTCAAGGAGCTCAAAGCATCCATTGCAGAGTAAGCAGCAATGTCCAGGTTAGAGAAAATTAAGACAGACTACTTGCTGGGTTTTTTGTGCAATCTATTACAGTATTTACAATCCATTAGCAATACCCTTTTCCCTCTGAGCACATCAGCCATCATTTCTTCATTCAGCATCATCATTCCCAGCTACCATCATCAGTGTCTTCATAGCGTCAACATTAACACCACCACCACCATCATTATTAACAGCATCAGCATCAGCATCAAGAACGCTGTACCACATATACAGTACATAAGGGCTTTACAACCAATCATCTTTGCACTTTATGATCACATATGCCTTTTACATCTCCACTTCTAGGTTTCGCTTTTGTGTCCTTGGACACTTCACTTCCCTTCAAGGCCAACTAAGCATGCTTGCTTCTGTCCACAGCTGGATTTGCTTTTCCTAATTGCAAGCTTAAAAACTCCATTTGAGCATTTTGTCTTCAGTGCTGTGACGGTGAATACATTTGAAAGTGTATGTAAGAGAAAAGAAACACCATGAAAGCTAATGATTTTATGAATTAAAGGGTTTTTCATCCTGCATAAATAACTGAATTGAAAAAGAGAACAAATAGCTTGGAACAATTGGCCATGACATCCCATGGCATACTAGATGGAAAAGCACCTCTTGTTAAATAACAATGTAATGAACTGAGAGGAAAGAGGACACTTCCAGATGTTACCTCTGAATCCCATCCTCAGCCAGAACACGTCGCCTGAAGAACACGTCCAAGAATTCAAAGGAAAATTTACCAGTCGGACATGCCAATTCTCCCTCAATACCCCTCCTGCACTTTGTCGTTTTTCTGCAAACAGGCACCAACCTGTCTGCTTTTCTGGAAAGGAAACTCCTATAAGACTTCCACTGGGTCAAGATTTGGGTCTGTTAGCTACCTGGTTTGAGGTGTGTGTGTGTGTTTTCTCCAAGCCAGAAAGCACCAGGGAAATCCAAAGGTGGACAGCTCTCTTTTGGACTTCAGACCTTGACTACCTTTGAAGGGCATCCCTCAACTACATTTATCTACCAAGATTAAGAGGAGAGGGGCTGTTATACTAAAAGCAATCACGAGTACTGTAGCACTCGACGGGCTACCCTTTCTTATAGCACGTGATTATATGCCGCTCCAGTCTTTGCGTTGCCAGGCGCCCCTTGATACTTTTGATCTAATCATCTCTAGAGGTGACGTGAAACAGCTTCTGCAAATGGAAGTGTTCTTCACACAACGTTCAGGAGGCAGCCCCGCAACAAATCAAGCCTCCGTTTCCCATG
>CM074739.1:111125479-111253198 GCA_037367245.1 Phrynocephalus guinanensis
GTTGGCCAAGCCGCAGCAGCAGCAGCAGCAGCAGCAGCAGCAGGAGGAGGCCAGCCCCGAGAGGGCCAAGGAGAAAGCGGCGCCCCACGGCGTCGGCGTCAGCAAGGAGCCCGGGCCGGGCAAGGAGCCGCCGTCGGGGGTCAGCGGGCGCTCCAGCTCAGCGGCCTTGGCGCCTTCGGCTTTGGTGCCGGCCAGCCGGCAAGCGCACTGCACGCAAGTGCGCACCCGGCGGCTGATGAAGGAGCTGCAGGACATCGCCCGCCTGAGCGACCGCTTCATCTCGGTGGAGCTGGTGGACGAGAGCCTCTTCGACTGGAACGTGAAGCTGCACCAGGTGGACAAGGACTCGGTGCTGTGGCAGGACATGAAGGAGACCAACACCGAGTACATCCTCCTCAACCTCACCTTCCCGGACAACTTCCCCTTCGCGCCGCCTTTCATGCGGGTGCTCAGCCCGCGCTTGGAGAACGGCTACGTCCTCGACGGCGGCGCCATCTGCATGGAGCTGCTCACGCCCCGAGGCTGGTCCAGCGCCTACACCGTCGAGGCCGTCATGCGCCAGTTTGCGGCCAGCTTGGTCAAAGGTCAGGTAAGGGAGGAAAGGCCTCTGGGCCGGGTTTGGGGCAAGGGGCCTGAGGTCAGACGGAAGCCAGAAAAGGGGCGCAAGCGCCTCTCTGATCCTTGCCCTCTCCGCCCATAATTAACCCCCACTGGCCACGTTGGCCACGAGGGGAAATGCGCGCTGGTCAAGAGGCACCCTTTGCTTCCTTCTGTTGCTTTGGTCACGCAGGGCAACGGTTCCGTCCATAGCTTTGGAAATAGCATTGGGGGGGGGGGCAAGCCCAGGAAATGGGCTGAAATATTTGAGGTTCCTGCCCACCGTACTTTGCTGCATTGTTTTAATTACCTGGCTGGAGGCCAAACCACACGTGGTGTGGGAGATCTCCATGTCATCCGAGTTCCTGATATCCCCACCACCACCCCAACACTGGAAAGTCAGAGGTGGCTTTGTATTTGGTGAGAGCAGCTCCACTGATGCAGCCAAATGTAGAACCCCTCACATCTAATTTTATTTATATTTATATATGTAACCCCCCCCTTCCTGTTCTGTGTTGCTTGGTCCCTACGTTGCTATAGTCCAGTATCCAGGATATCTGGAGTGCCATAGAAAAAAATAATGGGAGGTATTTCTCGGATTATGGCAATTGTGTCCCACGGGTGCTTTTGTTGCAGTGCCGGAAAAGATTCAGGGATGCATGCTATTTCAGTACTGCTGATAAAATTACCTTTCAATCCCCCAAAGACCTTTGCCCATAATCCCAAGAGAGTGTTTTAAAACATATATTGACTGATTAGAGCTCCACCCAGTCCCCCAATGGGATTGAGAGCAGTTAACAATAAGATGGGTTATTTTGTATATATGTGTGTAGATGGCTTCATTTAAAACAGGAAATGACTTTAAAATACATTCAAAACAAATAATTCTTCTAAACAGTGTCTCATCAGAATAAAGGCTTTCCCCTTTTATACCAACCTCCTTTAATGGCAAAAGAGCTGTCTCCTGAGAGGCTGTTCTGTCCATAAACCTTTGCACAAAAGGAAAAATGTGTTTCTTGAGCATCCTGTTTGCTATTCACAGCCTGGACAAGCAGTGTCCCTCCCCCCCCCCCTCAAAAAAAATCATGGCTCCTAAAAAAATTGGATTGCCAAATTGGGGGAAAATAAGTTTTTCAAGATCCGAGAGTGTTCCTAGTCTGTAGGTCCCCGTGGACTGTGGAGAATTTAGTAAAACAGGAGTTTTTGTGGACATACATCATTTATAAAATTACAGGTAATTTGGAAAGAATAAGTAGAGACTAATTATTTTTCCTCTCCTGAATCATTTCAGTTTAGAAGTTATGAAATGAAATCTTGACTGGCAGAAGCATTTCTTTATAGAACAATGAGGTATTTAATTCTTTGCCGCATGATAGGTTGGCAGCTATCTGACGGATGAATAGAACATGTTACATATTCACAAAGCGCATGTGGGTGAAGGAGTAAGAGGCAGTATTACCAGTTGCAGGGAGCAATTAATTAGAGGCAGTTAATTCTACTATGTGAGCCCATGACTAGTGGCTATTTCAGGAGGCATGGTATTGGGCTAGACTAGAGGGACCTCTGGCCAGGTCCAACAGGTCAATTTTGGTGGTCTACTAGAGCATGTTGTTTCTGACCTGGTTCAGTCCTACGGCACTAGATGAAAGAGAGTGTTCTGCTTCTGCTTATATACCGCCCCATACCACTACAAGTAGTCTCTGGGCGGTTTACAATTTTAATTACAGTGTGCAGGCTACACATTGCCCCCCAGCAAGCTGGGTACTCATTTTACCGACCTCGGAAGGATGGAAGGCTGAGTGAACCTTGAGCCTGCTACCAGGGATTGAACCCAGGTCGTGAGCACAGTTGTACCTGCAGTACAGGCATTTAACCACTGCGCCACGAGGCTCTAGAGCTATACCTAAGGTTGTCTGAGTGTCCAAAAGAGAGAACAGAGCACTTTTTGAACCTAAGTTCAAAACTCTTCTGAAACCATTGAGCTTGGTCCAAGCACTAGAGGCACATTTGGTGGGAGCCAGGCTATTCATATGTTATATGTCTATGGATACTCACCAGGTGAGGAAGAGAGCCAGGTACTCCCCCTCCATCATGATTTCTATTGCTTCCCTTGGCATGAAGTGGGAGAGCTCCGCTAGCTGTGGGCATCCTCTACGTGTATCAGAGCCCTGATTTAGCAAGCATATCAACGCTTTCCCTGTGCGTACAGCGATTCTTTGCCCTTGTACTGGGTTACTTGATGGGGCTGTTGCTTGCCACATTTCTTGCAGTAGGTCCTGTGGGTTTTCGGGGCGTTCACCATCTTGCCACTTCAGTGACGCCGATCCTGGCCCACCAGGCAACTGAAAGTGGTGCTCTCCTGTCTCTTAATTGCCACCCTCTATGTACAAGAGGAGGATGGCAAGGCCATTGGAGATGGGGTGAGGGTAGAGTTCTTCCTTCTGTCAGAGGTACATTCACAGAGGTAACACCTGAAGAAGCTTCTGCATAGTCTTAGCTAAAATGGTGATGGTGTGTCATCAAGTCACCTCTTATGAGGTGAAAGATCTCCAAAATGCCCTGCCCTCAAGAGCTCTGCCAAGCTTGTGTAAAACGTCCTGTGGCTTCCTTTAGGGAGTCAACCCATCTTGCCTTCCTCTTTTCCTGCTCCCTTTACCCTTTCCCACCACTGTTTTTCTGTTTCCCAGAGAATCTTGCCTCCTCGTGATGTGCCCAAGGTATGACCGCCTAACTAAAGTAGGTTACCAAAAAGGAATGCGCACCCACCCACCGCTGCAGTTTGTCTGTTTAAAATCATGTAATATGTCAAAAGAGAAATTCTCGGGCTTTGAGATCCTCAGGGGACCTACTCTTTCCTCCCCCACAATGAGAAGCACGTTCGGTAAAAATAAACAAATTGGCCTTCTTGGTTGCTACTGCTAGGTTATGGAATTCATTCCCTACTGATGGTAGGCTAGTGCCCTCCGTGAGCTCCTCTTCAAGGAGGCAGGCAGAGATCTTTTCTTTTTAATGCTATGAGCTGTTTGAGTCCCAGAGATGGATAGGATGGGATAGAATGGACAGATAGATGGTGTGTAGCTCAAATCCCGTCTGTATTTATTCAAAAGTTTTCTATGGCCTTACATCCAAACAAGTTGTCATAGAATTATACAGAATATCACATATGCCTTCAAAATGGATAGTAACATTTTTGGAGATGAATTTTGCAGAACATTTCTGTACGCAGGAAAAGTGTGGTTAACTGAAATTATGGGTACCAGTCCCAGGGATGCAGGCAGACACCTGTACATATTTTTGGACCTTTTTGAGTAAAGCAAAGAATTAAGGAAGCAAAGCCTTTCCACAGCACCAGCTGTATCTGTGTCTGTATATATAAAGCTAGATAAAATTGTCTGATTGGCCAACTGTACCTGGATTGACCAATTGTGTAACTTTTCCCAATAACGTCACTGAAATCCTAATACACTTTCAGTCCCTTCCTCTCTTGAAAATGTAACCTGGAATCACAGATCCAAGTAAAAAAAAATTCCATTGTAGATTAAATGTAGTACTGTATTAGGATTTTAGTATTAGTATTATATTTAATTATTAAATATAGTGTTACAGTACATTTAATAATAAACTTCACATCCATATTTGTAGTATTGATTTTAAATGATATGTTTGTTTGCATATCCAGATTCCAGATGTTTAGTATCTTTTCAAACAAAAATGGAGATGGCATCATTGATTATAACATCCTTATGCTTAACCATAGTTTTCCATCTATAAGACCCTGTCATGTATAAGACAACTGTTTGCAGAGAAAAGGAATAGGCAGATTTGCAAAGGCTTGGTTATTGCCTCAGCTTACTTCCGTGTATAAGTTGACCTTCAATCTTTAGTCTATGGTGTGTGGGGGGGGTCCAAGCTAATGAAACCCCCTCCTGCACTAACCTGATAGAAATAAGGCTAGTACTTTTCATGTGTATCTCATTATTTCAGCAAGTCTGATCAGAATTTCCTGCTTGGTTGTACCACTTGTTTCTAACTGTGCCAGTACAGGGGTTGGAAGTATGCCCTTACTTACAAGATGGATATAAACATAAACATTTGTTTTAATAATACGTATAAAAACTGGATTTAAAGGCCTTTGTATCAGTTTTTTAGACATTTTGAATATAGGACAAATTTCTAGTTGCCTGATTAAGACAAAATCTGAATACAAGTATATTAAGTCTGCACTTAAAATCTCTTAAAATGAATGAATGTTACTCTGACAGGTATTTTGAATTACAAACCCTTTCCTGTATACATAAAGCACAATGGAAAATACAGCTTTTAGGCTGCCTAGTTTTCAAATTATGCATGTTTACTCTTCAGAGCTTTTTAGGACAACCTGCCATATTTGTCTGTCCATAAGACACCCCTGTGTATAAGACTACCCCACCCATTTTTCCAAACCAAAATTACAGTTCGCTCCTCTACATACTTCCATGTATATGATGAGCCTCAATTTTTAGTCTAACACTTTTAGACAAAAATATAGTCTTATGGATGGAATAATATTGTATTTAAATTAAGTGGTCGTTGTATACAAATGTGAGATGTTTACACATGATTTAGGTTACAGTTCTGTAACCACTCTCTATATACATCAGTTTATAATATTTATATTTATCAAATGGTCATAAAAATACTGTAGTTTGTATCTGGGGATTTCCCCAGGTATCAGGTTATGCAGATTATGGCCAAAAATGTGGTGCCTTTTACGTCTCCAGTCTCAGGGCAACTAGCAGTTGGACCCAGGGGTTCTTCTTGGCCAGAAAAGGGAAAAGAATATTTTTTTAAAAAATTGGTGTTCTTGGAAGGTCAGACCTGCACCCCACCCCACTCAGCCATTGGTCCCCAACTACCACCAGGAGTCCATACTGTAGAATAGGTTCTACGTCTGAGCTCTGCAATCCCTGGACAATTCCAGACCTACTCAACTCAAATGGGGATACTTGTGAGTACAGATGTGCTCTTAAGGTTGTTTGTTTTAATGAAGTGTTTTATTGTCTTAGAATAGTGGTCCAAATCCTAATGTTTTGTGTAATAAATAAAACTAGACTAGGCCCATTGAATGAATGACCATTTGCTAAACTGAGTCCTCTTTCAATTTTGTTGTTTCAAATAGGCCTACTCTGACTTACTATGCTAAAATAAATTTGATTAGAGTACGTCCATTTGAATCAACGAACCCTCTGGAGGAGTTGACTAGAGATGGGCTTTTCGTTTCGGAAGTGGTCAGGTTCCGAAACAAAACATGGGAGCCCAGCTGATGTTCAGAACCGAAAAAATGAAATCAACCAATCCCTTACCTTGCTCTGGGCTCATGCAGGGCACAACTTCAATGAGGAAGAAGCTTCCGACGCATCATCTTCTCCCTGGTGCTGGCCAATCAGACAGGGATGTGGGATGATGCATTTTCCTGCACAGCTCCTGATTGGCCAGCGCCAAGGAGAAGGAAAGATGACGCGTCAGAGGCTTCTTCCTCGTTGGAGTTGCGCCCTGCACAAGCCCAGAGCAAGGTAAGGGATTGGTTGATTCCATTCCTCCAGTTTCGAACGTCAGCTGGGCTCCCATGTTTCGTTTTGGAACCTGACCACTTCCGAAACGAAAAGCCCATCTCTAGAGTTGACTCAATTGGCCTACTCAAATGAATTTTACTGCACAGTCACCAGATTTTGATCAATATTATATAAACTTTGCATACTTATAAAAGCCCAGGTTCACAATTTACTACTAATTACCATCCTTAATACTCTTTGATTTGGACACTATTTATTTCTCCTTAAAAGGACTCAAGTAGAGTATAGAGTTATCCATTAGGAAGCAGTGTACCATATATTAATTTCTAAAATTAGTTTTAAAAAATGCTGATTTTTATATAAATAAAAAATCCTCAGTTTTCACAATCTAGATGTTCCAGTTGTATTTAAGTACTCATTTTGATGTTGTAACTATCGAGTGAGTAGGTGTCATAGTCTAGGAAATGTATGATTTTTTTCCCTTTGGTAAAGAATTTGTTCACAAATATGAATTCATTTACTTAAATCGGGCTTCCTATTCGTATAGGCAAAAATACATATTACTTTAATTTTAGTACCTTGCCTGCTTAAATTATCGACAGGTTCCTGAATTCATTGTTCCTGAATAGAAAAGAAAATTCCACAGTTTCATTAGGCTGAAAGCAATTTCATTAGGGATATACACTACAGTACAGTACACATATTTTTGGTTTGGTGAAAGATAGAAAAATATAGACCTTTTAACTGCCAAAGTGTTTGACATTCCATTTTATCCTGGATAAGAAATAAAAGCAAGATTATCTCCTGCTGGCGTGATTTACCAGAAAACCGGTAGGAAGAGAAACATCCAAATAATATAAAAGGTTCTGACATAACAATTTATTCTACTGAAATTCTGTCCTCTCTTTTCTGAAAAATCTGCAGGTAATTGATGGATGGCATTTGTCTTTTCTCCTTGAAATACATCTTGTAAATATCTATCAATTTGGGGACTAGAGGTTGAGACAAGGTGACAGATAAGTACTGTATATTGTTTCATTTTTCAGGATTAGATGGGGGGGCTACTTTTGCATTCATATGATGTTTTTCGCTCTATATGAGTAATTCTTGTTATTTCGAAGCTTGTGTGAGTAACTATACACATCCGTTTTTTATTTCTTGCAATTTTAAAGAGAGCAGGCTGTTGCTTCATTGTTTTATGTGACTCCACAGTGACCCTTCCAGATACAGACAAGGAATCAATCCTGTGGTTAAAAAAAGAGGTTTAATTAATAGGCTTACCATACATTTAAGCGTAGTGGCTTGTTCTTCTCTTCTGATGTGACTCTGTTCCTTAACAGAGGCTCATTTTTCACATGTGAATATATTAACGTCTCTGAAGCCAGCCGACACGAGTCCAGTCCAGTTTCAGGAAGATAGCTCATTGTGTTTTGTTGTTCTTTAAATAGTGAAATTAATGATTATTTTAAAATGTATTTCTGAACACATCATATGTCTTTTAGACTATCTTTCTTTAGTCAGCGTGGGAAATCAGAAATGCGGATTTGTGTTATAATTGCAAAAGAAAAACATCTCTTAGGTAGAGAGTGTATTTTAATTGTAATTTTTTAAAGACACAGGGTGTAATCTTCTCTGAGCAAAATGGAGCTCACCTTTAAATAAACACGTGTATGGTTATATTGGGCATCTAACTGTTGCTTTACAATGTAGTTCATTGGAAGTCTGCTATTGTATTGCCATTGAAATGTTTAGAAGAAAATAGATTGTTCATCCTCATGTTGTTAAGAGCAAAGGCAAGGGGGCAAAGCCAACGACTATCAATAATGCTTTTTCCCGCCTAATAAAAACGAAGGTAATTACTAAGGGAGAGTGGGAGATGATATTAATAGTACAAGCTTGGTCAGTGTCTGCTTGATAATCTGAACTGCTGTCTGGTCCTCAAATCCATCACGGTACAATATGTGTTGCATTATATAACCTTGATGATTCTGTTGCATAAGACAGAGTGTACAGAAGATTGAGAATCTTGATTCCATTTGCAAAGCTAGCCAGCAGTTAGTTTAAGAGTAGTACTGCACCGAGGAGGAGGGGGAACGTGTCACAGTCTTAAGCCTTAAATGTCAACTTGATGCTTTGCTTTTTCATATCTGTTAAAATCTGCAGCATTCAGTTAGTAGCTTCTGCTACTCTGATTAGCGCATTCTGACACTGGGTGAAAGCCGACTGCACTGGTATATTTTCTGCTAGTGTAAACAGGACTTGATTCGTTTTCTCCTCCCTTCCCCTGGTGCCACCTGAACATCTGTTTGTTTTTCAGGGTTTCCAAGCTCTTCGGAGCAAATCTGGAGGGTACCCTGGGATCGGTGCCGGAGGAGGGGCAAAGCCACTTGCCTTGTTTAGTGGACAGGGTTGCTTCTGTCAAGGCCGTGAAAACCATTGGATCCTTGCCATAGCTTTGTTGGTTGTTGTCGTTTAAATAAACCGACACAAAGGGGTCCCACTGTTGCAGAGACTGGCCATTTATTCCTGCTCACTGGTGCCTTCCCTTAATGAATGACTTAGCCATAGGTTTACTGAGGAGTGTTGAGGGAGGTGCTTAATCAAAAGCTTCTGGATACTCAAACGACACAATGGGCTGAATGCAAACGCAGTGGCACTTGCAGCAGACAGAAATGAATGGCTGAAATCCCGTTGGTTAGGACAGGAAATCACACGACAGCGGGGGGGGGGGAGGCTTGGTGAGTCAGCTTCATAAGCTCCACTGATTTGAATGGGATTTCTCTAGTTATGCCTTGTGTTGGTGTAGTAAGTTGCAACTAGAGTAGACCCATTTGAATCACTGAAACCCACAGAAGAATTCACTTGCCCACCACTGATCCAGTGAGCCTATTCTAGTGCCAAGCAATAGGATTTCAAGCACAGGAGATTAAATTGGCTTTGACTACCTAAAGTCCCATTCCCATGGACTGGGAAAGTGTTGCCTCACCTCAAAATATCAGAAAGAGGTGCCCCTCCAATTATAAGCTATCTTTGCTCCCATTGACTTCAATAGATATACAGTAAGTATATTTTTTGGATTGAAAAACAAATGTTTGGAGTATGAGTGCAGTCAATTCTAGCACAGTTTCTACACATTTTGTAGTGTGAAGACAGATGCAAAAAGCTTTTCTGTATTTTCTTTTAAATCCTTTAAGCTTAGTGTAACCATCTTGCCATTCTGTAGTCTAAATGATGCTATAGCTGGTTTCCTTTTGATTTAGGGGAAAGGAGATTTTGATTCCTACTTAATTTAGAGTGGAATGTATGAATAGCATCACCATCAGTGCTTGAATAGATAAACACTGCTCTTACCAAATGCAGTATTTTTGTACTTGAACTTCTAGGTGATTTCTATGGGTGGAGAAGAGGCTGGGATATTTTTATCTATCTGCCAAAAGGAGAAAATGCAATGGAGGAATCTTGGACTTCTTTTCTTGAGAGGGTTTTTTCAGTACATACATGAATGGCTTCTCCGACCCTTCTCTCAAACCACCTATATTTCTCTGTCTAATATGTGTACTGAGTGAGTGTCCTATTTTCCTTCAAATGAACAGGGGTTTGTCACTTATCATGCTGCCCTTTCATCAGTCTCCAAGCAAATCAGAACCACTTCACATCTCCACTAGGACGGTCATGGCTTAAACCCATACTTAATGAGTTTTGGGAAGGGTCGAATAGGTGGGACTTTGACACTCACCAGACTATTGTCCACTTAACATGCCTATTCAGGCCATTGTCCACCTAACAATAAGAAAACAACATCGAGGCAATATCATGAGACACTATTAAACATCTTTTGAAGGAAAACTGAACTGCAGGCACAACACCATCATAATATTTGACTGCAGATTAAATACTTTGCATTAAAGGAGGACTCAACGTGATAAGTGATAAGTGTAAGGTGCAAAATGGTATTTATTTGGATCATTTGGAGAAGCTGAGGAACAGAATAAAAGGAAAAATATTTTCCTCGTGCTCATTGCTAATGTCTCTGCCACTGAATTCATGTAGACTTGCACCTTGTTGATCATTAACTGGAGTGTGACCAGTCATCGCAAAAGCTGCTAATGGGCATGGACAACAAAATATATATCTGGAGGTTTGCACAGTGGGGAAATCTGAGGGTACAAGAGGCTTCCAGGGAGGGGGGAGATACAGGAAGAAAGGGTTAAGCATCCCCCTTTCTTTCCCCTTGCTGCCTTGCGACTGTGGCTTGGAGACCCATGTTCCTGGACCTATTGCTGAGACTTTAGCTTTGGTTTTAATTCCAGGATACAGGTCAAACAGCGACAGTAACAGTTTAAGCGATCTGTTTACACCATGATCATTTATGTTAGACTTCTTAATGTTTCATGTGTTGTACCATGTTCTTCTTGCTTGTTAACATGACAATTTTTGTCTTTTAAAAAATGCATGCATCGCCTTTCCTCGTTTCCAAGAGCTTATCGTGGTTGTAGAACTATTAGACACATGCTAAAATCAAGCCAGGAGTGAACAGGACAGTTTTGCTATTGGCCTGGCTTCTCTTAAAACAGGGGTGTCCAAACTTTGGCCCTCTAGATGTTTTGGATCGCAACTCCCATAATTCCAAGCCTGTGTTGCCAATGGCAAAGGACTATGGGGGTTGTGGTCCAAAACATCTGGAGGGCCAAAGTTTGGACACCACTGTCTTAAAAGAACTTGGAGAGGTCAGTTCCCCTTTGCCACTCTAACTTGAGCAGCAGGAAGAGTGGCATTGGGAACGTAAACTCCCATTGCACTAGTGGGTGGCTGCTAAGGTGACACTGGATGTTGACCTAAATCAGCAATGACTACATCTTGCCCCACTCCTCACCCCCAAAGCCTAGAAGTCTTAGTCTATTGCCAGAGTGCTTCAGCAAGGCAGTCCTTGGAAGGAACGCATGGCACATATGTGGTGTTTTTCTTCTGTAGACTTAATTCCCTTGATTGAGGTGTGTGTGTGTCGGGGGGAGAGAAACAGAACCCCCTCATGGTCCTTGCACATTGCTAGAGCAGGTAATACAGTACCTCTGCTAGACCACTAAAGGACTAAACAAATAGGTAGCTTTTGACCTAAACCAGTTCTCATCGGGATGCACCAATAACTTGTGGAGAGTGCAAAACATTCACCCCAAGCATTCATGGCAGGTGTCCATGCTTCTTAAAAACGACTTCAAAAAATACAGGCTGCAAGCACCGTTGAAAGACAAAAGCAAACACCACACTAAAAAAAAAGTAAAAGCAACACAAAAACACATTCAAAGCAATAAGGCACAACCATCCATTGAAGAACCGCACTGAGGGAACCACTTGTGCAGGAAAATTTTTCCTGAAGAGAAAGGTCTTTTGTCTGCTTGCACAGAAACAGCAAAGATGGAGCCTCCTGGGGACGGAGAGCCAAAGTCCGGGATCAGCAGCATAGAAAGCCCTCTCCCTTGTCCCCACCCAATGCGCCAGTAAGGATGATGGGGCAGAGGGAAAGATTTCTGATCATCCTAACCCTTGAGCAGGCTGATAAAGGGAGGTGCAGTCTTTGAGATAACTTGGACCCATTGCAAATACCTTATTTTTTAGCAATGGTGTGCACACTTATTTGGGGAGTCAAGCGTATTGGGCTAAATGGAATTTATGTCTCAATAAACAGGAGCAGTAGAATGAGCTGTACATATAAAAAGTTGCATCCTCGTATCACTTAAAGATGCCAGGAGGGACATGAACAGGTCAAAAGAGGCAAGATGTCTGGCGTTGAACTGTCATATACCTGGAGGGAATGAGGTTGTAGCGGTATAAACTAGTGCTGATACTAGCTCCTGGATGATCTAAATTTATGTTCTTATGTTCTTATGTACTTTTGCACAAATACATAAAGAAGAATATTGCCGTTTGCTTATCTTTATACTATGTTTATTTCTTAATCCCTATTTATTTCTTAACCCCTTTTGGAACAGAAATCTATCAGTAATGTTGTAAGATATAGATGGGGCTGATAGGTAACGACAGGGCCAAAATAATCCAGTGGACCTTGTGGTGCCCAAATGGAGATTTGAGCCTGGATCCTCTTAATCTTAATCTAGTGCTCTTTCTTCTCTATACGACAATCACTCCCTTGTCCTCAGACATTCCCTCCAGTGACTTTGTGAAACAGACACGGGGAGCTCTGCAGCTGAGTAGCACCTTTGGGGATTTTATTGTCTTAGTTAGGTTGTCCCGATGCCTTTTCTGACGGATTGTGTTCCTTGGCGTGCACTTGTACCCACTCCCCCAATTTGTTATTATTCTAAACCCAGAAGGACGTGTACTGGGCAGACACCTCTGTATGTATCTTCCTTGGTTATTGGCACTTGGCACCCTGATAGTTTGGTGAAGGAGGTTGTGAGGAGATGCAGGAAGGGAAAAGAAGGGGAGAATGTAAGTTTATAAGGTCCTCATTCACAAATTGGCCTGATTGCTTGCTTTGCTTTGCTTTTTAAAAAGTAGATGACTATCTGGATATGTTGCTTTGATTGTGTCAGAAGCAGAACAATACAATTAGTAAATGTATGAGATACTTTTTATCTAATTGCGGGCAACATCATTAACATTTGGGGGAACTAACATGAAATCTTCAGTGGAACATTTTGAGAGTTTTAGAGGACACTTACCTAATTATGAACTCTCCTGTTCATCTCCATACAATGAACAATGTTGGTGCAGAAGCCTAATTTTTTTGGTTTTGCCAAATCCTCTTTGTGGCCTACTAAGCAACTTTCACGAAACTCGGTTCTTTGTATGATTAGGAGCTAGAGTTCTTCTTCGTGGACTCTGTGAATCCACACATAGGGTCTTCGTGCGCCTGCGCGCGATTCCTCGGTCCTTCCAAGCTGAAAAGGCGAAGCCCCTCCCCCATATTGCGCATGCTCCCTGGCCTTCCCGCCCTGGAGCTCAGTTCCCCTTATTTTCTTTATTTCTTTATTTCTTTATTATTACCCTAGTCCCCCCTCCCTTGCTATTATTAGTTTAGTCTAATCTCCTTTTGCCCCCCGCCCTTAGGGCGGGGAGAGCCCTTTCCACCTAGGGCCTAGCCCCGGTTTATGGCATCAGCGCCCGTTTTCAAACGGTGCACGGCGTGTCCTAATAAAATCCCGATCGTCGACGGACACAGCCTTTGCCTCTACTGTCTGGGAGAAGCCCACCAGACAGCGAGTTGCCAGCATTGTAAAAAAACTGACTAAACCGGCGCTGAAACATCGTTTGGGCCGCCTTAAAGTCTACCTGTGGGAAAAATCCCTGCAGCCCATGGATAATCAGAACGCCTCCGAGGCTTCTATGCCTTCGACTTCATCCAAGTCAAAGTCTTCGGCAAAGCCTCCGGAAAAGCGAAAAAAGAAAAAACAGCCCACTGTGTTTATGTCCTCGGAGAGACTCCAGGACACGGGCTTGGGCATGAGCGCATCATTCTCGCCCGCCCCGGCTGTACCATCAGCCCAACAGCCTCCGCTCACTATAGAGGACTTCCGTGAGACCGACAGCGCTTTGCCTTCGGCACAGACGGAGACCCAGGCTAGAGGCGCCCGGCATGAGGAGGACTGGCTAACTCACAACCCAGTATTGTCATCGGGCTTGCCGCCGGGGCAAACGGTCTTGGAACCAGACATTGCCTCCATGGGCTACGACCCGCTCGCACGCATTCAGTCGCTGCAAGCCGTCATCCCTCACTCAGCCCAGATCCGTTCCAATGCGGATGAAAGAAGTCTTATGCGCCATCTAGGAGAGCACCAAACGACGCTCCCGTTGGAGCTGACCCTGGAGGACCGTGGCCGCTCGGACCGCAACCGGCACAATCATCAGGGGAACGAGTCCCCGCACCGTGGTAGAAAGAGAGTGCGGACGGAACCATCAGACAGTTCCCCCTCGACCTCATCCTCCAGGCGTCGAAAGTCTCGCCATCATGGGCCAAGGCGCCGTCGACGCCATGCCTCCTCCACCTCCTCCTCGCCCCCACGGCACCGTAAGAGCAAGCATAAGGCAAAGAAACGGCATAGACGGCCAAGAATGGTCTCTCCATCCACGTCATCAGGCTCCTCCTCTCCCTCGACACCATCCCCTCGGCCTCAAAAGCGCCGACCTCGCCCAAAACCATCTCAAGGCCACCCTCTAGCATCTGGGTGTGGTAAAGCCGTCTTGGCTGCTCAGACCTCAGCTACCCTTTCGGACCTCACTCACCAGCATGTAAGGGGACAGGAACAACAACCCCAATCACCTGACTCCCCTGCAACTATGGATCGTCCGCTCACAGAGGAGTCTGAAATGGACGCAGAGTCTCAGTCCTCATGCCACTCAACAGCCTCGAAGTCCAAGCACTCTGAGGCAGACACGGCGGACCAACCAGCTACCACCCCTACAGAGGACTTTAAACACTACACTCAAATGGTTCACAAGATTGCCCGCGTTATGGGCCTTCAAGTTCAGCTACCAACAACGAGTGAATCCTGCAAGTTTTTCAGCCACCTCCATAAATCCCGACAGCCACCACTCAGAATGGGCTTCATCCCCTCAATGTTGGACAAGGCTAAGGAGGCATGGTCCAAGCCCTCTTCTAACCCCCTAATTCCTAGGAGGATTGATAACTTATATAAAACTCATGGTGAGGGCACCGACTTCTTAGCAAAGCATCCACTGCCCAACTCAGTTATAGTGGACGCTACACAGAACAGGGGGAAATCGCATACTACCACTGCCCCCAGTAATAAAGAGGCACGCAAGCTGGACCTTATTGGGAGACGCCACTATTCCCTAGCCTCCTTCTCCCTACGGGCTCTCAACTACCTATGTGCAATGGAGGCCTATACCCGGCATCTTCTATTAGCCTTCCCCAACTTCATTGACCTTCTTCCTGACGACCATAAGGCGCAGGCCCAAGCCTCCCTCTCGGAAGTACTATCATTAGTGGACTACCAAATGATAACATCACTCCATCTAACTGATTCAGCCTCCAAGCAGCTGACCACGGCTATTCACCTTCGCCGCCACGCATGGCTAAGGACGGCTAACATCACAGACGACGCCAGGAATCGTATCGAAGATTCCCCCTTTGACGGAGAGGGCCTGTTTGCAACATCCACTGACGCCTCTTTAGATAATATTCAAAAGATGAGGAAAGCGGCCCGTTCATACACCTACCAGGGCACCTCCTCGCACTCTTCTTACAAACCTCCACAACAGCCTTGGAGACGGCAATATACTCCCAACCGTCAACGGCCCCAAGGGAGATATCGGTCGCCATTTCCCACGACCTCATACCAACGTCGGGTTCAAACACCCAGGCAGCGACCACAACAATCGGCCAGGTGCTACGACCGCAAGCAGAAGCAGTTGCCCTGACCCTCTCTCCGCGCCCACCGACATTCGACTCCAACCCTTCGAACAGGCATGGCAAAGTCTCACAACCGACGCTTGGGTATTGTCAATTATCGAGAGCGGTTACCGCATACAATTTCACCGCCGGCCTCCCCTCGGGAGAGTCATCACCACTCCAACCTCTCCAGCCCTCACGGCCGAAGTGGCAGCATTACTCCACAAAGATGCCATCGAACAAGTACCATCAGGAGAGCGTTCCGGATTCTACTCTCGGTACTTCGCCATACCCAAACGAGATGGAGGGCTGCGCCCCATCCTGGATCTAAGAAAGTTAAACACCTTCATAAAACCAAAAAAGTTCCGCATGACAACCCTGCACACCATCATCCCTATGCTACAAAGGGGAGATTGGTTCGTCGTCCTCGATCTCCAGGACGCATACTTCCATATTTCAATAGCTCCTCAGGATCGGAAGTACCTACGGTTCAGGATTGGGGGCTCCACTTACCAATTCAAAGCACTGCCCTTCGGGCTCTCCGCTGCCCCCCGGGTATTTACGAAGTGCATGGCACCAGTGGCAGCCTTCCTTCGCCTCCAGGGGGTGCAGCTTTACCCGTATCTCGACGACTGGTTGTTGGTGGCGCCTACAAGACAACAAGCAGAACGACACAGAAACCTTACCATAAGAATTCTTACCTCCCTGGGCCTCCAGCTCAACGAAACCAAGTCTGTCCTAACTCCTTGTCGTTCCGTACAGTACATAGGAGCCCTGCTCGATGCCACAGCAGCCAAAGCCTTCCTTGCGCCGGACCGGCTCACAACGATCAGGAAGGCACTCCGCCCCTTCATGCACTTCCCCAATGTCTCCGCACGACAAGCGCAGCACCTGCTCGGCCTTATGGCCTCAACCACAGCCATCTTGCCTCATGCCAGATTACGCCTCCGCCCGTTGCAAGCCTGGCTCTTGGAACGATTTCGACCCCACGAGGACCCGCCTCACAAGCAGCTGCGGGTTTCCCCCTCACTGCTCCACAGCCTTCAGTGGTGGAACTCACTCCCCAACTTGCGAACAGGCAGGCCATTCCAAACCCGCTACCCGTCGATCCAGGTTACTACGGATGCCAGTCTGACCGGCTGGGGAGCCACATGTCAGCATCTGTCAATCCACCACAGATGGACCTCTATAGAACAAAGGCACCATATAAACTACCTCGAGCTTCTAGCAATATTCAGGGCCCTCAAGGCCTTCGAGGTCCTGCTCGCACGCCGCATGGTCCAGGTCACCACCGACAATTCAACAGTGATGTATTATCTCAACAAACAAGGGGGTACCCGCTCAAGGTCCTTACTTCAACTCACCATGCGGATCTGGCACTGGTGCATCCATAGACGGATCCACCCAATTGCGGTCCACATATCATCACACAGCAATGCCAGAGCGGACCATCTCAGCCGACTGCGGCAAGACAACCACGAGTGGGTTCTCTCACCCACGGTCTTTTCCCACCTCTGCTCCAGATGGGGCACCCCTCAAATGGACCTTTTTGCGACACAAACATGCCAAATGCCGTCTCTACTGCTCCAGGGCCGGTCTCGGCAAGCACTCCCAGGGCGATGCCCTCTCGACTCGGTGGCCAAGGATACTACTCTATGCTTTTCCACCGATACCACTAATCCAGCAGACTCTCCTCAAAATAAGACACCTTCGGGCGCAGGTGATACTCCTCGCACCGTGGTGGCCGAGACAGCCATGGTTCCCTATCCTTCAAACCATGGCACACGACCTCCTTCGGCTTCCCCTGCACCCGGACCTACTGACACAAGACCAGGGCCTGGTCCGACACCCGGCCACCTCGACTCTCCAGCTCACAGCCTGGTACATCGCCTCACGGTAGATGAGGTCCTGGCCCACGCCAGAAAACCGTCCACTATGACTCTCTATGCTCATAAATGGGCCTCGTTCCTTAACTTCGCCCGCTGTCACTCCTGCCCTTACCAGCCAACCAACATCGCAGTAATCCTCGACTTCCTGCTCCTCCTTTTTAAAAGGGGCCTATCCATAGCCACGCTAAGGGTCTACACAGCAGCTGTAGTAGCCCATCAACCTCCGGACTCTGAAGCTGCAGATATCTTTCGGCAACCCCAGTTTAAGAGATTTTTAAAGGGCCTAGCAAATCTGCGGCCTAATGCCAGGCCTCCCACCCCACAATGGTCCTTATCTATGGTGCTCAATGCGCTTATGGGACCCCCCTTTGAACCGCTGGCGACGGCCTCCCTCTACCTTCTGACGATTAAGACAGCCTTCCTGGTAGCAATAACCTCCGCCAAGAGGGCGTCTGAGCTCGCTGCACTCCGAGCGGATCCACCCTTTCTCAAATTTTACCATGACAGGGTGGAACTCTGTACTGACATTTCCTTCCTCCCGAAGGTTGTCTCTACCTTTCACACCTCCCAACCCATTCTGCTACCTACCTTCTTCCCTAACCCGTCCACTCACCTGGAAAGGCGACTGCACTCCCTCGATGTTAAGCGAGCTCTCCTCTTCTATACCAGGAGAACGGCACCTGTAAGAAACACACACAAACTTTTTGTCAGGACCTGCGCTCCCTCCAAGGGTTCCCAGGTCTCACCCCAATCCATCTCCAGATGGATTGTGACCGTTATTAAGATGGCATATACTCTTGCGCATGCCCCGCTCCCAGCTACTCCCAAGGCACACTCTACTAGAGCCGTTTCTTCCTCTACAGCATTCCTCAAAGGAGTACCTCTAGAGGACATCTGCCGAGCGGCCACCTCGTCTCACCCCTCTACGTTCCTCAAGCATTACAAGCTGGACGTACGCTCGGCTCGACCAGCCACTTTTGGGAGAGCAGTTCTATCTGCTGCCACGCCATGACTACCCTCCACCGGTAAGTCTGCTTGTTAATCACCCTATGTGTGGATTCACAGAGTCCACGAAGAAGAACTGCAGGTTACTTACCTGTAGGTGGAGTTCTTCTAGTGGACATCTGTGAATACACACTCCCCGCCCTCCTCCCCTCTGTCCGTCATGGCCTACTCACCTTTTGACAGGCAGCGGCGGACTAAGGGGAACTGAGCTCCAGGGCGGGAAGGCCAGGGAGCATGCGCAATATGGGGGAGGGGCTTCGCCTTTTCAGCTTGGAAGGACCGAGGAATCGCGCGCAGGCGCACGAAGACCCTATGTGTGTATTCACAGATGTCCACTAGAAGAACTCCACCTACAGGTAAGTAACCTGCAGTTTTGTGGGATTTCATCCATCATAAATGATAGGTGGCTCTTTCTTTCCATAATGTAGTCCTGGCATTCTATAGTAACACCCCCTTATCTACTGATTCGCTATCTGGGGGTTCATTTATCCACCACTGGTGATCAGTGTGGGGGGTGGGATGTTGGGGGTGAAAGCTGTGCTGCACTGTCTGGGTGGCGCTTTTGCCCCCAGCACCCCACCACTCCCACTGGGCAGGTCGGCGGACTGAGTGGTGACTGAGAGCCTTCGTGCCGCCCAATTTGGCAGTAGGTGCAGCAGCATGGCAGACTAGGTGGAGTGAAGGTGTGCTCTCCCGCTGCCCAGTCCACCACCCTGCCCAGGTGGAATGCGTTAGTGCCAGGGGCAAAAGTCACGCGACATGGCTTTCACCCGTGGCACCTCACCACTCCCACTGAGCAGCACAGTGGACCAGGGCGCACAGACCATGCCGAAGTGTTGAGGTGCCGGGGGTGAAAGCCACACCATGCGTTCATCATCCCTGGGGGGGAAAAGTGTTTGGTCTTATCGGTGGATTTCAGTATCTGCAGGGTGGCTCGAAACTGATCTCCCATGGGTATGGAGTTCCTACTAAATGTTGTTCCATCAAGATTCACAGATATTCTAAAACATATTTTCCTTCATTTAATGTAAGAGGGGGTGAAATAGTAGCCAAAGAGTGGGTATGCAATTGATGTAAATGCTTCAAGATATTTTCTATACCTCTCTGCTTATGTAATTGGATGTGGTGCTTTTTAGGTACTGTAATTGATTTGTCAGTAGGGCGCTGGTTTCAGGCATCTAGCAATTATGACAAATGCCTCATAAGTAGAGATGGGCACGACTTAGCGGTATTCCCCGTTTCCGTTTCCATTACTCGGTTCTGTTACTCTACGGAAACGGTAACGGGAATTACTCCGCCAGACTTCGAGCTCGAACCGACGAACGAACAATTTTGGTCTGATTTGTCGTGCTCGTTCCTTGCATCGCGTGATCGCGTGATGCCACGCGGCACAGAAAAAAAGTTTTTAAAAGTTAAAAAAAAAACGGTTCCCGGCCAAAAAGCAGGCGGAAAAATGCCTGCCGTGCCTCAGGGCACCTAGCAGAGGGGTTGTTTCTGGAGGTCCCCGGCCTCCCCCCCCCATCCCCCGTCCTGGGCTGCTCTGGTGGGACTCGCCGCAGGCTCACAGCCAGCAAAAAGCCCAGTCTCGCCACCAGCCGCCGCAATTAAAGCGCAAGCAAGCAGCACGGACAGCACAGGAAAAAACTTATACTCTCCCCCCCCCATTCCCGGGCCAAAAAAGCAGGCCGAAAAATGCCTGCTTGACTAAGGGCGCAGGGCACCTACCGGGGGGTGGTTTCTGGAGGGGGGGGTCCCGCCTCCCCCCCGTCCTGGGCAGCCGGACTCGCCATGCCATGCGGTGCGGGCGGGGGATCCAAAATGGGGCTGCGAACGCAATATTGTTTTTGAAATCGTGGTCCAAAAACACAAAAGCACAACAGAAACACGCGAAAATTTATAAACTGCCAGATTTTTCACAGTAGCACTGGGTTATTTCTTGCAACAAACTGTCTTTCCTCTCCTCCTCTGTCCTCCATTGATTTTATTTTATTTTATTTTATTTTATTTTACACCTGCGCAATGATGGGCTGGCCGAGTGGCCAGCCATGTGGGAGTGGACGACCATGCAAATTTTTGGAGCCATCCCACCAATCGCATGGCCACTTGGCCATGGAGACTTCTGGGATGTGCCAAAAAGCCCCCTAAAACCTGCCCTAGCCCCCTAACCCTAACCCTAATCCTTGACTCCTTACCCATACGTCACAGACTGTCTTCTTAGTGGGTCAGAGAGGCACCCAGAGGTGCAACCCACTTGCCCACCGTAACCTTACCCGTCACTAGCCTAACCCTAGCCCTTGCACTAACCCACCTTAACCCTAAGCCAGATCTACTTGCATTGCACTACACGCAAGTACGATTCCCTTCTTTGTGAGACATGGCGGTGCGAGAGCCTTAGGCATCACTTCACCCTATGGCTCTGGGTTCACTCACTGGTCTCACTGTCTGCAACTGGTATGCATATCCATATGGCTATGCATGCCATTTTGCACCAGCAGGTGAGGAGGGGAGACCCCCATGTAGAGGGGTCTCTTGGAGCCTGCTTCCCCTTCCTAGTGGGTGAGGATAGGAGGCACCCACGGGTGCCTCCAGGAGCCCGCTTTCCCTTTATAGCGGGCCAGAGGAGGCACCCACCCCACAGAGGTGCCTCCAGGAGCCCGCTACCCCCCAAAAAAACCAGTACTAACAAAAACGAAAAACGAACCGACTAATTTTTGCGAATTTTCACGAAAACGGAAATGACCCGAAACAGAACCGGCCCGACTAACGACAACTCGAAAAAAAAATTTTCAAGTCGCGCACATCTCTACTCATAAGACAAAAAACTCAAAGGAAGAAAAACAATTCCTGTAATAGGTATGCTTTGCATGACAAAAAAATTCCCTATGGGATACTTCGCAAGTCAAAAAACCTGTTTTGCATGTACCCCAGGAGGGGGGGAAGGGTTATTTTTGTCTTTGTTCTAGCCTCCGGAACGGATTAATCCATTTTCAATGCATTCCTATAGGAAACCTCGTTTCGTAAGACAAAATTTTCATAAAACGAAGCCACCCATAGCCTCCAGAACGGATTGATCCATTTTCAATGCATTCCTATGGGAAATCGCATTTCTAAGACAAATTTTTCTTAAAACAAATTGTCCTGTAGAATGAATTAAATATGTTTTAAGAGGTACCACTGTATTTTACAATGCTCATGGATTATTACATCTTCCTATTTTGCTTGGGCTGAACTCGACCACACTGAGCTGTTGTATTTGCCAGAAAAATATCAAAGGCCCAAGGATATAGTACTTAGTGTATGTGATTATGTGCCCAAACCGGTTCCTGATAGCTTTTGAATAACTGAATTGCTGTCCAACCAAAAATAGTTTTTTTCCCTTGGGGTTTTTTTGTTTAAATTGTGAAAAAGAATCATTATTCATGTGGGTGACTATTTCTGATATTAAGCCTTGGAGACAGTTCATTCTGCATTTTTGTAGGGGGTTCCCAAACTTGCAAAGTGACTCCATGGGGTGCCCATAATATGAGCCAGGGGCACCAAGGGAAAGGGGACAGCGCATAGAGCTGTGAAGTCTATAGAGGAGCTGTTCATAGCTCTATATCAGGGCTGTCCAACTTTGAACAGCCTGCGGGCTCCTTTTGCCCGCCGCACATCCTGGCAGGCTCCTTTGTGATGTGTTTGCACGTGCGCAAGCACACATGTGCACACACTCCTCACTGCTGCTCCGTCCCCCAGGTCCTCGGCGCTCCTGCACAGGCATCCACCCACGCACACACACAAACACGTGCCCCCACACATGCACGCGCACACACATGCACACTAATGCTCTCCCCCCCCACACACATGCACACCCACAGATGAGGAGGAGCGCCGGTGCCGGCAGCCATGAGGAAGCTAGCAGGGCCGACCACAGCCCAATGCTCCCTGCCTGCCGGCTCCGGCTGCCTGAGCCTGGCCCTGCCACTCCAGCCATGTTGGTGGCAGAAGCAGGGGTGGGTGGAGGGCAGAATGGGAGAAAGAGGAGGAAGCCTCCACTTGAAGCTTCCCCATTCATCCATCCTGCCCGCGCAACCACCCACCCTGAAAGGTGTTCCATGCTCAGCCCCAGGAGGCACCAGGCTCAGGGCATTTCAGGAGCCCTCCGGGAAGGGTGCGGGGGTGCTACCAGCCAGCAGCAGTTCCTGGAGGGCCGGGGTGGCACGAACTAGGCTGGGCCCCAGCCAGTGGAGGCCAAGGAGGTGCAGGGTGGGCAGAGCTGAGCAGCAGTGGCAGTCCCCCTCCCCCTCTGCTGCCTCCCGCCTCCCGGTGGTGGTCGCCCCCGCCGCTGGCCACCCCTCCCAGCTCGGCGGACAGCTGAGGCCAAGGACAGCCGGGAGGAGGTGCCTGCCCCAAGAGATCCTGGTGGGGCCCAGGCCGCAGCCCTGCCAGGGGGCCCAGTGCCGGACCGGGCTCACGTGCAATTCACCAGTGCACAGACACGGGGAACTCCCCCCAACACACCACCAGAGGCGACGCGCCACGAGGCTGGCAGGGACCCAGCAGGTGCCTTACTGGTGCGCAAGTCGGGGAGGATGCTGAAGCCGGCAGGGACCCGGCGGCCGATCTCCAACAGCGCCGCGAGCAACGAGTTGGGCAGGCCTGCTCTATATTAAACAGGAACCAGAAGGGTAGGCGGTTGATGGGATGGCTGGGGTGGGGTGTCAGGATCCACATCTACCTAGGGCAGTGTTGGTGAACCTATGGCATGGGTTCCAAAGGTGGCACTCGGAGCCCTTTCTGTGGGCACCCGACTTTCACCCCTTCACAGCCACCTGTATTCAGGTTAAATTGCTGTATTGGCACTTTGCGAAAAAATAAGTGGGTTTTGAATTGCAGTTTGAGCACTCAATCTCTAAAAGGTTCGCCATCACTGACCTAGGAGCATATTATTCTGTCCAGTGTTGTCCTAAATATCTGCCAGTCCGTTTTTTAAAAGTTACATCTCCTGTGAAATTGTACTGTTGATGACCATGAGTTGGCCCATTGGGGGCTGGTCCTGTACATTCCAAATGTGGGCCGCTTTCAGACTCTGTCAGGGGTATAAGCTCAATAGCAAATGTCAAGTCCAGGTTACAGCCACTTGCCGTCTTCCACTATTGAAAAATTGTGGAGTTTTGCTCTCATTAATGAGGGCTTGTTAGGAAGTTTCTGCCCATTTTAGCACTACTTGGCCATTGCAGTCATGGAGTGCATATTCTCACACACAGCAGTGGCAATCGAAGCCTCCAATTATAACATGTATTATTCACTTATGAACATGGCCCAGGAGTTTAAGGGAAAGCCTTGCACTGGGTGGTTTCTAAATGGAGGATGCTGTGCAATTACTTAACGCCACAGTTATTATCTCTATAGCATCATCTTCTGTGGCAGCCGTAGATGATATTTGGAGGTCAGGCTTGACTAATGCAGTGATCCTGTACTGTCTACGATAGAGATGGGCACGACTCAAAAAAATTATGTTTCGTTTTTCGTTTTGTCATTTGGGGATCCGTTTTGGTTCGTTTTCGTTTTTCGTTTTGTTTTTGAAAAAAAATTTCGTTTCGTTTTCGGTTCGTAACGAAATGAGAAAACGAAAATGAAAAATTGCTGTTTCATTAGCATTCTTTTCAGTTCAATGGATTTGCCGCAACGAAAACGAAAAACACGGCAAAATTGGTCGTTTCGTTTCTGTTTTCGTTTTGGTTTTTGAAAAGTTTTCGTTTTCGTTACGAAACGAAACGAAAAAATGAAAACGAAAATTTCACTGAGTCGTGCCCATCTCTAGTCTACGAGATAAGCCACTCTGTTCAAGTCAGTGCTAACCTTGAATGCAGGAAAGCCACCCATGGATGTTGTAGAGGATTTTTCATCCTGAGCAGATTGTGTGTTGCGATTCTGTGCCGCGTTGGTGGATGGTAGAAGGCTTCCGTTAACTTTATCTTATATATGGCATTATGCATTCTCTGTATGGGAGACTGCCTTGACAAGATTTGGAACTTGTCAGTCGGACATAAGATTATCTTCAAAAATCAACACTTCAGCTCACTCAAAGATGATTTTACTTTAAAAATGATTTTTTTAAAAATCATTTATTATGATAGTGGCAGGAGTAGGTGTTACTCCAGGACTTGTATTATATCTGAATGTATTGCGTTCTGATGTGAGATGAGGTAGTAGACGTAGAAAATTCTAATTGGATTTCTACTGTTTGGTTTCATATTTGAACCATATCTAAAAGGATGTTTCATGAACATTCTGAGGCATTATCAAACCATTTCTTTTATAGAAAAAAATACGAGTTTCCTTGATTGGTCAACATTCACAGCCATGGTTTTTTGGAAAGAAGCAAGAATTATTACGTAGAACAGAGGTGGGTGCTGGTAGCTTAAACGTTGGCTTCAGCCTGTGAGCATTCGTGACTCGCCCATACTACCCTCACCCTAATAGTAGTTACGTTTCTTCAAAAGTATAATTTTAAATGGTAAAAGCCAGGTGGAGGGATAACTTAGGATGCAGAGTGCAGCTGTGGAGGGGAAGGCTTACTCTCCATTCTTTTTGCACTGTGTCCCCTCCAAAATGTCTCTTCTCCCTCTCCAGGCAGGAGACTTGGAGGAGAATAAAGAAATTTGGGGTGGCTGTGACTACCCCAAGCTTGCCTGCAGCCCCTGGAAGGTTAGCCATTAGGAAAAATTCCAGCACCCATGTCAGAGAGAGAAGTCAGTCTGGATGAAAAGAAGAGAATGTGGCACAGTGAGAACTTTTTATCTGCATTTTTCCCTAATCTTACAATGCCGGATTGCTGTTAGCCTTTAAATATATGTAGGGAATGCAGTTCAACATCTCGAACACTAGTTACACAATACCGAGCTCAAGTAGCGGGTTTCGCAATTACAAAACTCAAATTTTACAGAAGGCATACTGTTTCCTAGTCACTCAGCAGGATGCGAGGTACTATCTTTTCCATCCAGTATGATTCACACAAACCACTGTATTTTCCAAGTAAATCAGTAGGGTACAAACAGATGCTGTTTTCCAGCAGCCCTGTAGGATGCAAGCCAAATAACCCTCTCGGGTAAAGGTAGCAATGGAACAAGCGCATGTACAGTACATATAATAGAAAACAACGATGAACGCCTCCGGCTGCCATCCAGAGAATTTCTTCTGCATCTAGAAAATTACCTTGCTTATCCAAGAAAATTGTGCTGGAAGGCTGCTAAAAGAGAATTGGGTTGTAGCTGGAAAATCTATACTGTGTGCAAACAGTTCCGTCACCCAGCTAATCATGGACGTAACTTGTAGGAAGGACTTGAACATTCACAACCAAGACATAGAGCTTGTTCTGGACAGCATCTGATGGAGTGTAGGGTCCTTATCAGAGAGATCACTCTCAAATATGTGCATGCATAAGATAACATATTGAGGAGAAAGAATTATCCCTGCTGCATGAGTGGGAAAAGGTTCAAATATGCAGCAACCTGTATATGCAGCAGTTTTAATTGCTGTGTCATATATTTATTGGTATACAGCAGGGGTGTCCAACTTTGAGCAGCCCACGGTCTACTTTTTTCTCCCAAATGGCCCTGCAGTATACTTTGATCTCCCCAAGGGCCCCAGGGTCTACTTATAGGAGTGCATGTGTAGCCAACGCGGGGAGTAGGGGACCGCACCATGGCCCTTGAACTGCCCTGCTTGGCTGAGACAGTGGCTGGCAGACTCAGAACTTTCCTTAGGGCAGTGGTGGTTCTTGAGATGGGGGAGGGAGGGATGGAGAACTTATCCCCTAACTTTTTTTATTGGTAGCCAGAGGGCTACATTTGAACCCGCAGCGGGCTACCAGTAGCGGGCTACCAGTCTACCTGTGGGGCAGGCCTGGTATACAGTATACGCAAGAATCTTCCACCCATGACATCTAGAATTGTGGCTATTTGTATTTTGGGTTATAATTTCATGAATTCTTCAGGGAGCAAGGTGACTAGTCATGCTGCCTGGGGAATTTTGGAAGGTGTAGTCTAAAAACCACAGATACATACATCTCTAATTACATTTCACTTGACTTCATCAGTTGTTTTGAGTCAGAGGTAATGTGGTGGTCCTGGGTACAAAACACAATTCTCACAGGGATTTATGCATATAAGCCTCCATCTGTTAATACTGTAGTACAGAGCCTGGTTGCCTGCCTCATAATTTCCATGTTCTGGAAGTTTTACAAGCATGTTGAAAAAATTCACGACAAAGCTGGCTGCACCCACAAGCATCTCTCTGTGACCAGCAAAAGATGCTTACTGTGAAGTTGATGTCTGAATCATTCAACATCCAAACTTTTTGCAAGGAGGGCCAGATTTGGTGAGGTGAAAATGTATGGGGGCCAACCATTCAGCTGCATTAGGACATGCAAGGAGGTAGGGAGGACGCCACAGCAAGGGAGCCAGGGGTGGGTAGGCTGGGCAGGTGGCTGGGTGGACGGACGGAGGCAGGGAAGGCAGGCAAACCATAAAACTGCAAGCTGATGTCTCCATCCGGTATGGGGAGGGTTCAGGGATGCGTAACAGGCTGAGCCGGCAGGGAGAAGAGGCTGTGGGCCACTCAAAATTTGAAAACGGGCCACATTTGGCCCCCGGGCCTGACTTTGGACATGCCTGATATAGACTCATTTTTTATTTAGTAAAATAACAATTAGAAGTTGCTTCCCCTACAATCATGGACCTCTGAGAAATGTACAATGTGTGCTGTGATCAAAGATCAAAGAATCTCATGCAAACCACAGAAGCCGTGAAATTTTGAAAGACAAACTCACAGAGGATCCGTCTCTCAGCAGCTATTAGCTGCAGCATTTGTATGCAGCCACTATATTCAGAAGTGATGTAGAATCATAGGTTTATGGTGTTGGAAGGGGCCTATAAGAACATCAAGTCCAAGCCCCTGCTCAAGGCGGGAAGAGTACAGATGACCAGGTAAAAATCAAGAATGCCGATGGCTGTCCTGCTGTGCTGGTCCGTACGTCAAAGACAGGTGGTTAGCCCATGTGGCATCAGGTGTGCTTGACTAGATGGGCATGTGCACTGGTGAAACATAAACAGTATCTTAGTTTATACCTTTGGGAACAGAACTTTCAATTCACAAATGCTACTCCAGCTGCACATTTATGGTAGAAGCATAGAATGTCTAGTGTTCAAGGATTACTTTAAATCATTTTACCTGTAACACATAGGAAGGAAGAATAGGTACCCTTTTATTTCATTATTTTTAAAATACTAAAAAAAACCAATTGTTCATAGGTTGTTTTCAGGTGCATATCATCATCTGAATATGTTATTTTCTGTTTAAATTGGAAAAATGAGTACCTGCTAGCAGGCGCTGCAGATTTCTTAATTTCACCTCTAACCTCAGGCTTCAAGCAGGAATTTTCCATTGCCAGGTTCCATGTTTATATGTTAGCTAACAATACACAGCTTTGACAAGGCCAGAAACAACTGGTAAAGTCATGGAGTCATTTTAACTGTTTTTCAGTAAATAACCACATGGGGGGAAAGGAGACTTTTTCAGATATGTTTCTTGGTCTTGATCTTGTTATTGTAGTTGCTGTTCAGATATAATTATACAAGAGCAAGTAGTGATCTGTTGTTTCTAAAAAATATTTGAAGCAGAAGGCACATAATTATCATAATGTTTTATGGTCAAGGGCGCTGTAGATGTGAAGGCCGGAGAAGATTCATTTGATGCTCTTTCTACTGTCCCATTTGTACTTACCATGAGAGTTGCGGGTCTGACTTTTTTGTTCCTTTGTTGGTACATCTTGAGGATAAAATCACCGGGAGAGCTTTACCCTCACTCCTTGCACAACTACCGTGTTTCCCTGAAAATAAGACACTGTCTTATATTTATTTTTTCCCAAGAAGATAACTAGGGCTTATTTTTGGGGTAGGTCTTATTTTTGGGGAAACAGGAACTGCAAGCAAACATGCTACAAAGTATGGTAACTTTGGTGGCCCAAGCGAAGGGGGGGGAGGACATGGATGGAAAAGGAGGGGCAACATTCTCTCTCTCTCTCTCTCTCTCTCTCTCTCTCTCTCTGTGTGTGTGTGTGTGTGTGTGTGTGTGTGTGTGTGTGCAGGCACAGCCACACCCATCACTAGGTCTTATTATCGGGGTAGGGCTTATATTTAACAAATGCATAGAAATCCTCCTAGGGCTTATTTTTGGGGTAGGTCTTATTTTCATGGAAACAAGTTGCTTTGGGTGGTCTGTCATCCCAGTTACAAATGTTTCATACTGGCTCTAAGAATGGAAATGAGCCAGGGTCATATAAGGGTATAAATCAATGGGAGCTGAGCGAGAAGAGCATTCACCTCCTCCTAGCTGGGCTATATGAATCGTGAAATATCAGTACAGATTCTGTCTTCCTATACATTTGAAAGTTGGACACCTATGTTAATTTTTGTACCTTCCCCCACCCAACACCCAGATTCTTTTTCTGAATGGTAGTGCCATCATTGGTTTCAGTGGCGGTGAATATTAAGATTCATATCCAGATGTGGCTGAAAAATTCTCATGATGGCTTAAACGTTTTAAGCAAAACAAAAGCCTAGCTGTAACTTGGAAAACTTCTCTTTTTCTCCACTTCAGTGTAAATGATGTTAAACTACTATGAAGAAAACCTTTTTAAACAGTCAGATGCAGCACAACGCTATGTATGGCACGTAAGTGTAAGTCTTTAAGGCAGACATCTAAACAGCAGTGGATTAATAAGCACTTGGAAGACTGTGATTATGTATAGATCTATTCAGCAGGTGCAACAAGCAACAAAACCAGGCCCAAGATCCAGCTGTGCTCTTCAGTCCCCAAATAGTATCAAAATAGGGGCGGACTTTTCCTGCACTCTCCATCTTTTTTTTATATATATATTTTTTAATTTTTATTCACAAGACAAGTTAAGACAACAGTACAATAGCGTCTCATTATTTATACATTCTATAGGACCAATATCCTTTTCGAAATCCACCCTCTAATTCATCTTCCAACACAGTTAATTGTGACACACACACAAGTAAGTTAATTCTTTTAAAATTTTACATTCCAGCAGTCAAAATTATTCCCCATAACTGATTCCTCATTATTTGTGTTAATTCCATACGTTAATAAGGGCTTCCAGGTTCTCATAAATGTATCATGTTTTATTTCCCCTCTATATATTTTAATTTGATAGGTCAACTTTTCCATAAGAACCATTTGCCAGATTTTGTTCAGAAATTTTTGTAGTGAAAGATCTTGAGCATTTCTCCAATTTTTTGCAATTTCAGCTCTTGCTACACCAATCAGATTTGCTATTAAGTCTTTATATGATAATTTTTCATTTCCATCCTTAAATATTGAAAATAATAGTAAAGCTTCATTTATAATTATTCTTTGTTTTAACAGGGTTTCTATCCATTTAATTATTTCCTGCCAGTATGCTCCTACTTTGGGGCAAGAGATCCACATATGTTCTAGAGTGCCTTTACTTCCACAATTCCTCCAACAATTGTCTGGAATTTCTTGATTAATTTTATGTAATTTTGTGGGATACCAATACCATCTGTGAGCTACTTTTAACACCAGTTCTTTCGCTTTAGTTGATATTGATTTGTAAGGATATGTGTTCCATATTCCCATCCATTCTTTCTCAGATATACTAATATTTAAATTTGTTTCCCAGGCTACTTTGGATCCCATGCCCCTAACAAATGCTTTTTCAATCAACTGTTTATATATGATTGAAGTTATACCCTTTCTTTTATTTCGATCCTTTTCTATACAATATTGTTCGAGTACTGTAAGTGTTCTCATGGGTCCATGTCTTTGATATAATTGGTTTGCCAAATTTCTTACTTGTATCAATTGTAGCCAATTAGCTTTTATTTCCTTTGTTTTATCTTCCAACTGTCTAATTGTTATTGGTTTCCCAGCCTCAAATAAGTCTCTTATTCTATAAATTCCAATTTGTTTCCAATTTTTAAATTGTGCATATTTCTCTCTTGATTTAAATTTAGGATAATCCAACATAGGGCACAAAGGAGATATAGGTGGAGCAAAAATGTTCATATACTTGCGCCAAATTTTCAATGTCTCACAAGTATAAGGATTTTGTATTTGCTCCTTTTTTCTAATGAATTCCCTTGTAAATATATAGGTATTAACTAATCCAGTTTCCTCGCCTTTTTCCATTTTGACCCAATCTGGGATTTCTTCTATCTGAATAAACTTTATAGCTTGAGTGATTTGAAAAGCTTCATGTTGTTGTTGTTCAGTCGTTCAGTCGTGTCCGACTCTTCGTGACCCCATGGACCAGAGCTTGCCAGGCCTTCCTATCCTCCACTGCCTCCCGGAGTTTTGTCAAATTCATTTTGGTTGCATCGATGACACCGTCCAACCATCTCATTCTCTGTCGTCCTCTTTTCCTTTTGCCTTCGATTTTTCCCAGCATCAGGGCCTTTTCCAGGGAGTCCTCTCTTCTCATGAGGTGGCCAAAGTACTGGAGCCTCAGCTTCAAAATCTGTCCTTCCAGTGAGCATTCGGGGTTGATTTCTTTCAGAATGGAGAGGTTTGATCTCCTTGCAGTCCAGGGGACTCTCAAGACTCTCCTCCAGCACCACAGCTCAAAAGCATCAATTCTGCGGCGATCAGCCTTCTTTATAGTCCAGCTCTCACTTCCATACATCACTACTGGAAAAACCATAGCTTTAACCATCCTGACCTTAGTTGGCAAAGTGATGTCTCTGCTCTTTAGGATGCTATCTAGGTTTGCCATTGCTTTCCTCCCAAGAAGCAAGCGTCTTTTTATTTCGTTGCTGCAGTCGCCATCTGCAGTGATCAAGGAGCCCAAGAAAATAAACTCTGTCATTGCCTCCATTTCTTCCCCTTCTATTTGCCAGGAGGTGATGGGACCAGTGGCCATGATCTTAGTTTTTTTGATGTTGAGCTTCAGCCCATTTTTTTCACTCTCCTCTTTCACCCTCATTAAGAGGTTCTTTAATTCTCCCTCACTCTCTGCTATTAGAGTAGTATCATCTGCGTATCTGAGGTTGTTGATATTTCTTCCGGCAATCTTAATTCCGGCTTGAGATTCATCCAGACCGGCCTTTCTCATGATGTACTCTGCATATAAGTTAAATAGGCAAGGTGACAGTGTACAGCCTTGTCGTACTCCTTTCCCGATTCTAAACCAGTCAGTTGTTCCATATCCAGTTCTGACGGTTGCTGCTTGTCCCACATATAGATTTCTTAGGAGACAGATAAGGTGTTCAGGCACTCCCATTCCTTTAAGGACTTGCCATAGTTTGTTGTGGTCTACACAGTCAAAGGCTTTGGCATAGTCAATGAAGCAGAAGTAGATGTTTTTCTGGAACTCTCTGGCTTTCTCCATAATCCAGCGCATGTTGGCGATTTGGTCTCTAGTTCCTCTGCCCCTTCGAAATCCAGCTTGTAGTTCTGGAAGTTCTCTTTCCACATACTGCTGAAGCCTGCCTTGTAGAATTTTGAGCATAACCTTGCTAGCATGTGAAATGAGTGCAATTGTGCGATAGTTGGAGCATTCTTTGGCGTTTCCTTTCTTTGGGATTGGAATGTAGACCGATCTTTTCCAGTCCTCTGGCCACTGCTGGGTTTTCCAAATTTGCTGGCATATCTTATGCAGCACCTTTACAGCATCCTCTTTTAAGATTTTAAAGAGTTCAATTGGAATGCCATCACCTCCACTGGCCTTGTTGTTTGCAATGCTTTCTAAGGCCCACTTGACTTCACTTTCCAGGATGTCTGGCTCCAGGTCAGCAATTACACTATCTTGGTTATCAGGGACGTCCAGATCTTTCTGATATAATTCTTCTGTATATTCTTGCCATCTCTTCTTGATCTCTTCTGCTTCAGTTAGGTCCCTACCATTTTTGTCCTTTATCATATCCATCTTTGCACGAAATGCCCCTTTAATATCTCCAATTTTCTTGAACAGATCTCTGGTTTTTCCTTTTCTATTGTTTTCCTCTATTTCTTTGCACTGTTCATTCAAGAAGGCCGCCCTGTCTCTCCTTGCTATTCTTTGGAAGTCTGCATTCAATTTTCTGTATCTTTCCCTTTCTCCCTTGCATTTTGCGTCCCTTCTCTCCTCCGCTATTTGTAGGGCCTCGTTGGACAACCACTTTGCTTTCTTGCATTTTCTTTTCTTTGGAATATTTTTCATTGCAGCCTCCTGTACAATGTTACAAGCCTCCATCCAGAGTTCTTCAGGTGTTCTGTCCACCAAATCTAGTTCCTTGAATCTATTCTTCACTTCTACTGTGTATTCACATGGGATTTGACTTAGGTTATACCTGACTGGCCCAGTGATCTTCCCTACTTTCTTCAGTTTGAGTTTGAATTTTGAAATAAGAAGCTGATGATCTGAGCCACAGTCAGCACCAGGTCTTGTTTTTGCTGACTGTATAGAGCTCCTCCATCTTTGGCTGCAGAGAACATAGTCAATCTGATTCCGGTATTGTCCATCTGGTGATGTCCATGTGTAGAGTCGCCTTTTGTGTTGTTGGAAAAGAGTGTTTGCAATGACCAGCTTGTTCTCTTGACAAAACTCAATTAGCCTTTGCCCTGCTTCATTTGGAACTCCAAGGCCAAACTTGCCAGTTATTCCTTTTATCACTTGACTCCCTACTTTAGCATTCCAATCCCCTATGATGAGAAGAACATCTTTCTTTGGTGTCAGTTCTAGAAGTTCTTGTAAGTCTTCATAAAATTGGTCAATCTCAGACTCTTCAGCACCGGTAGTTGGAGCATAAACTTGGATTACTGTGATGTTCAAAGGACTGCCTTGGAATCGTACCGAGATCATTCTATCATTTTTTAGGTTGTATCCCAGCACTGCTTTTCTCACTCTATTGTTGACTATGAAGGCTACTCCATTTCTTCTATGGGATTCTTGCCCACAGTAGTAGATGTGATAGTCATCTGAACTGAATTCACCCATTCCTGTCCATTTAAGTTCACTGATGCCCAGGATGTCAATGTTTATTCTTTCCATCTCACGTTTGACCACATCCAGCTTACCCTGGTTCATAGATCTCACATTCCAGGTTCCTATGCAGTATATCTCTTTGCAGCATTGGACTTTCCTTTCTCTTCCAGGCACGTCTGCAGCTGAGCGTCCTTTCGGCTTTGGCCCAGCCACTTCATTAGCTCTGGAGCTACTTGTACTTGTCCTCCGCTCTTCCTCAGTAGCATGTTGGACACCTTCCGACCTGAGGGGCTCATCTTCCAGCGTCATATCTTTTAGCCTTTTGTTTCTGACCATGGGATGTTCTTGGCAGGGATACCGGGGTGGCTTGCCAGTTCCTACCCCAGGAAGTCTTATTGCAGGCCTCATTGTCACCAGTGTAATTAGCCTTACAATGATGAAAGCAAAGTTCAGCCTGTTTTATTTTGTAGCCTCACTGATCAACTGGGACACAAAAGTAGAAATGTGCCCCATTTATAAGATATTCCAGACTGAGGCAGCTTCATAGTATTTTATTAATTGTGGTATTCCTAGCCCCCCTTTTTTGCTTTGACCATATTTAACACTACTTATGAACCTTATTTTCTTCCCCTTTCCTCCAATAAACTTCTCGATATTTTTTTGCCATAGTTTAATTTTTTTAATTTCAGGTTGTAATGGTATATTTTGAAATAAAAATAAAAATTTTGGTAATATATATGCTTTGACTAATGCTATTCTTCCCAGCATTGACATATTCAGTTTCATCCATTTTCTAGTTTTTTCTTTAACTGAATTAAATACTATTTTGTAATTTCTATATATTAATTGGTTTTTACTTTTTGTTATCCATACTCCCAAATATTTGAAAGTTGAGTAGCATAAGTCCAGATTTAACTTTTTTTTTATTTCCTTTTGCTCTGCTATAGAAATATTTATACATAACAATTTAGATTTTTGATAGTTAATTTTTAGGCCCGTATAATAACAATGTTCTTGTAGTATATGTTTTAATGATTCTATACTTTTTAATGAATCCTCCAAAAACAGGAGCATGTCATCTGCGTAAAGGTTTATTTTATGGTTTTTATTTTTAATCACCAATCCTTTAATATTTCCATTTTCTCTTATTTGTGAGGCAAGTGGCTCAATTGCTATTGCAAATATAATTGGAGATAAAGTGTCCCCTTGTCTCGTTCCCCTACAAAGAGTGAATTTATCAGATTCTATTCCATTGATAAGGACCTTAGCTTCCGCTCCTATATATAAATTTTTCAAAAGGTTAATAAATTTTCCACCCATATTCATTTTTTCTAATAGACCAAACATATACCGCCATTCTACACGATCAAAGGCCTTGAGGGCATCTAACGAGAGGACTGCTAATTTCCGTTTTTCTTTATTTGCTATATTTATGACATTCAGAACTCTACGAATAGCATCCTGCATCTGCCTTCCTGGCATAAATCCATATTGATCTGTGTGAATGTACTCAGTAATAAAACTATTTATTCTCTGTGCCAATATTGAAGAAAAAATCTTTTGGTCTTGATTTTGTAATGTTATTGGTCTATATGATGAGGGGAGGGTTGGGTCCTTATCTGGTTTTAATATAGTTATTATTCTAGCTGTTCTCCATGATTTTGGAATTTTTTCACCTTCCATTATTGAATTAAACAATTTTAACAGATGCCCTATAATATCCTCTTCCCAAATTTTATAAAATTCTGGTATAAACCCATCGCAACCTGGCGATTTCCCTTTTTTCATTTTTTTAATAACTGATTTTATTTCCATTACTGATATTGGGGAATTAAGTTGCTCTTTATGGTTCTCTGTAATTTGACTAACTGGTAATGTATTTACAAATTTCTTAATGTTTGTATCTGGTGTTAATTCTGTCTTATATAAATTTCTATAGTACTCCATAAATGTTGTTACTATTTGCTGCTGTGAGGTTACTATTTTTTCATCTTCAGTTTTCACTGAAACAACTGTCCTCTTTATTGCTTTCTTTTTTACTGCATAAGATAATAACTTAGAATTCTTATTCCCATGTTCATAATAATTTCTCTTTAAATAGTTCATTGCTATCTGAGTCTTACTTGTGTCTAGTGCCTCTAATTCTGTTCTGGCTCTTTCTAGTTCAATATATACCTTTTTTGATCCAGATTTTTTATGCTGGTCAGAGAGATTTTTTATCTTATTTTCTAATTGTTCTTGCAATCTATTTCGTTCTTTTTTTAATCTGGAGCTTTCCATAATAAATTTCCCCCTTAAATATGCTTTTAGGGTGTCCCACAATAATGCAGGTTGCATTCCTTCTTTATCATTTATTTCATAAAAATTCTTTATATCTTCCTTTATTTTTTTAATGATTTCTGTATTTAAACATATGTTGGAACTTAATCTCCAGATTCTAGGCTTATTTCTTACTTCCTTGTTAGACCATGTGACTTTTATTGCTGCCTGATCGGAAGTTATGATAGGCGCAAAATATATACTCTCTAGATGGGGTATCAAATTTTCTGAGATAAAAATATGATCTATCCTTGAGTAAGTGGCATATTTTTTTGAAAAAAATGTATAATCTTTCGTTTTGGGGTTTAAAAGTCTCCAACCATCTATTAACCCAGCTTTCTTAATTAATTTTTCAATTTTGCTTCCATCACTTGAAACTTTCCTTTTTTTGGATGTTGTGTCCAACTTTTGATTTAAAATACAATTTGTGTCCCCACCCAAAATAATATCACCCCAAGCAAAATTTTTTACCACTCTCAACAATTTTTGCATAAAAGCTGCTTGTCCTGTATTAGGAGCATAATAAGAACCCAATGTTAGCAGATTATTTTCAAACTTTCCTTTTACTAGAATATATCTTCCATCAGGATCCCTTATTTGGTCCATCACTTCAAGTTTTGAATTTTTTTTGAAGATTATAGCCACTCCTCTTGATTTGTTTGTCCAATTTGCAAAATATTGGTCTCCTAGCATTGGGTGCTTTATAATATTTTTTGCTTGCTTCTTTTGATGTGTTTCCTGTAAAAACAAAACATCTGCCCCCAGCTTTTGAATCGTTTTCATGACCCGATACCTTTTAACTGGTGAGCCTAGTCCATTTGTATTATACAATACAATACTAAGATTATCTAACATTACATGCTTGGATTATATAAACTGCAATAATAATCATTTTTGTCCTTTGAGATATTTTACGATTTGTCTTATAATTACACTCGTCTTTACCTAAATTGAATTGTCTTGCTATATTCTCCCTTATTCCCCCCCTCCCCTCTTCCCTTGCTTCCCCCCTCCCTCCCCTCCCCCCCCTCCCCAATGTAGGCTATGAGATGAAACCTCCAGCTCATAATAGTCTGAGCTGAGCCTAATGGGGTATGTGGAGCCCAGGAGTTGAAACAAACTCCTGAGTTGAGACAACCCCGCCTTACAGCCCACCCTTGCCCTTAATTATAACAATATATAAAACGCAACATTCTCTTAACTCATAAATATACTGTTCATATGTCTATATTCTACATTATTCACTTCACTTATTTTTTTAATTAACAACTTACACACTTAAACACTAATTTATTTTTTAATCATATTTACGCGTGAACTATTAGCTATTAACTACTGTTACATATATTTTCTATTCTTTACTAATAGACCTGCTCACATAGTTTCTGGGAGTTTGTTTAACAAACTGCAGCTGTTACATGTTGGCAGTTATCATCCTTTGCAGATAACAGCTCTTACACTGTCCTTGAGAAGTTCAGTAGCTTAGACCTTCAAGTTTTTTTCTTTTTTCCATCTGCTTTTCTCCAGCGAAGCGGCATTCTCTCTAGCTGATCTGACTTCATCTCTGTCAAATGGCTCTCAGGAAGAGGAATTTTCTTTTGCTCAAAAAAGTCCACCAGTTGAGTAGTTGAAACAATAGTCTTTGATGTGTTCCCGTACCAGATAATCAGTTTGAAGGGGAAACCCCACCTGTATTTCACTTTCTTCTCCTGCAGAATTCTTGTATATGACCGCCATTGTTTACGTTTTTCCACTGTCTCTGGTGCGAGATCATGATACAATTCTACTTTCTGACCTTCAAATGCCAGTTCTTTGATGTTATTCAAAGCACGAAACACCTCTTCTTTCACAGCATATGATGCAAATCTCACAATTATATCCCTTATCCTTGATTGTTGTTTAGGTCCAACACGATGTACCCGGTCCACATCTCTATTTTTTTTATCTCCATATCAGGACAGAGTTCTTGGAACCAGTTCAAGACTATTTGTTTCAGATCACTGTCTCTCTCATTTTCCTTAAAAAATCTCAAACGAAAGTTCTGACGTCTTTGTCTATTTTCCTGGTCCACAACTCTGTCCCTTACGCGCTTCAAGTCCTTTTCCAGTTCATCATTTCTAGACTGCAACCCCTGTGCCATTTCAAAAGCAGAATCAGCTGTCAGCTCTACTTTTTTAATGCTCTCTTTGACCTCCAAAAGGGTTTGTGATAAGGGCGCAATAAGACTTTTCATATCGTCCTGTAAGTCTTTTCTTAATTGTTTAATAAGCAGTCTCATCTCATCGCTAGGTGAGTCAGCTTTTTTCCGCCCTCTCCCTTTTTTCTTCTTACCCGGCATGTCTGCTTCGCTCTCGGACTCCTCTGATGTCCCGGTCAGATCTCTTTGATCCTCCTCATCAGAGGTGAGTTTTGGCTTTTTTCCTTCTGATGTTTTCCTTGGCTTTCCCATAACTATGCAGTTCAAAGCGATTCTGCTATCTTATTTACGAATATTCACGCTTATTTTGACCAATTTATTAGGGCATAGAGCGGAGCTAATCTTCTATGCTGCCATTTTCCACAACAGCAAAACCACGCCCCCCCCTGCACTCTCCATCTGCAAGCTTCTGTGGTACCACAAAACGCTTTCTCCAGAGAATTGCCTAATATTCCAGAAGAGGTTTGTAGAGTACAGGAAAGGGCTGCAGAGGGACGGACAGATCGCCATTCATGGTGAAAGCAGTACCATCTACTGAAAATGCACCATTAGATTTATGGCTGCTGTACCATGATGGTTTGCGTTGATTTCTGTGTGGAAGATTTATTTGGCGTGTGGTCCAAAGAAGTTCCGTTGGAACCAGAGGCAGCCCAAGAGCCCAAGATGGAAAATCCAGGTAGTAAATATTTTCAGTTAATTAGTGTGGACCACTATCTACCAGGAGCGTCTCCTACCCGTGCTGAATTTAAATGAGAATGAATTGTACAAAAATGGGATCATTCTTTTGTGGAGCCTAATAGACGTTAGAACGTAAGACGATCCTTTCTTGTTCTGGCTGTTGGCCCATCATCTGTTCCAGCATCTTGTTTCCAGTCGTTGGCAGTGAGCTGCTCTTCCAGCTTGCTGGCAGCAATTGTCAGCTTGTTGGAAGCAATAGCGGTTGCCTGTTATTTTGTCCTCCAGCACCTGTTTGCTGCCTTTGCATGTGGTGGTGGTTCTATTTGTATGTTAATGGATAACAGGAATTAATATTTATTTATTTCATTCATGTAGGGAATTCATATACTTTCCTCTATCAAAAACAAAAGATCCCAGGATATTGTACTGCTAGATCATTTCATGAATGCGACTGAACCTTCCCTTCAGCCCTTCTCGGCTGAACATTTTCTAACATTTATAGCCTGTTCAAGAGAACCAACTGCTTCTCCCAATTAACTTTTTTTTTAATTGGGGTGGGGGGGGCATAACAGAGATTATAGTCTTTGTCAGAAACAGGTGAAGAAGATAGAGTGGTGAGTAGGTCAAGAGCAGCTTATCGAATGATCATGTACGTATGATGAAAGTCTGATGAAGAATGGGGGTGGGGAATGAGACTCCTCCTAAAATCCTCACCCCCATCCCACTTTCTCTAATAGAAAAGTTGGAAATTTGGACACAGTTGGCACCTTTAGAAAAATGAGTGTAATGCTTTACAAAAATGAGTGTAAGACTACTTGAAGTGGTATGGGGCGGTATATCAGCAGAACACTTTGCTTTTTTTTTAACACAGGGCTTTAAGATGCACTTGGTTCATGACAATCTATAGGATCATAATAAACAATACCTATACTCTGCAGACAAGTATCACATAAATCCTATCTATTTAGGTTAGAAACTGATATTTCTTTTTTTAGCCAGTTGACAAAGAGAACCTTAGCTTGTGGTATACACAGTCATTCGGCTATAGCCTCATGACAATGTGATTTTTTTCTTGCATTTTGTTCCTTTGTAGCATTACTATGACAAGGAGACTATTTTAAAGCTCCATTTCCCCCTTTGTTTTTCAAAGTTTAGATATTCTTGTGCTACCGAGTCATATCTTCCCCTTATTTTCTCACGAGGCATAAATTTAGTTGTATAGTGTTGCATAAAACATTTTTATAGAAACCCTAAAAGGGGGTTGGTGGTGCTAGTGATTGTACTAATTACACACAAGTTTAGCTGCACAGCTTTGAAAACAAGCAAAATCCACATATGAGCCTGCCTGCCTCTTAGGTCATTTTTTCCCTGTCGCCTAGATGCCCTGAGCACATCCGATCTCACCTGATTTCGGAAGCTAAGCAGGGTCGGCCCTGGTTAGTACTTGGATGGGAGACCACCAGGGAATACCCGGTGCTGTAGGCGCCTGGAGTAGGAACTGGCAAACCACTCCAGTACTCCTGCCAAGAAAACTCCATGGACATGAGGTCACGAAGAGTCAGCCACGACTCTAACGACACAACACACACACACATACCACCTTCACAGGCTTGTTTACTGGGATCATCAAAGAGGGCCTTCCAAGTGGCTCCTCTAATGCTGTAGAACTCATTTCCAGGCAAAACTGGACTTGGCACTTCTCTCATCCTTTGGCAAACAAGGAGACATTTTAATTTAGTCAGGTTTTTACCACTGACTGAGACTGAGAAAGAGCCCTTTTGGTAATGTATGGATGCTATAGTAGTGGGTTTTGTTTGTTTGTTGCTGTTTTTCAAGGCAATTTACACTGTATTAATAATGAACTGTTTTAATGCAATTAATCTCTAGTGTATATTCTTTCTTTTTAAAAACTTTGTTGTTTTATACATACATGTTGTGATCACTTTGGATTCCACAACAGAGGAAGGCAAGATGTAAATAAAATAATTTAGATTTTTTTTTTAAAAAAAGGCAGGATTAAATTTCATTAACATTTTTGAGGGAGATACATGTTTTGACAGCCCAAAAGAATGTTGTAAACTGTGACCAATCTGATCTGTTTCTAAAGGTGTCTAATGCCTGATGTGTTTCATCAATAATTGTGTATGCATGTTTTGTAATTATTTTCCAGATAAAATTAAAACAAAATTTCTCCTAGGCCCTGGTTAACTTCTCTGTCACCACTTTTTCCTTCTTTGCTAATGCCAGCTTTTCCTTTTCCTTATTTCTTTTTCCATTTGGTTCCAATCCTAGACAAAATCAAGACAGTTCCTTGGTTTGTCTAGTTCTCTCTCTATTCCAAAGTAAAGTGCTAGATCTCACTGCATTGGTGGAAAGCTATATCGCTATTCATGGTAGCCTCCTATCTTCACCTAAATTGATGAAGATCCACACTTATTTATTTAAACTATTTAATTGGCAGGTAACAACAATTAAAAGGTAGTATTTAATCAAATAACTATTTATGCAGTATTAAAAGGATCAGTGAATGCAATACCAAAAAAAAGTGCACTCAAGTACCACAGCTGATTTTAAAAATGCACTAGGCAGCTCTTCTCTTGGGGAAAGCTTGCCTGAAGAGAAAGGTCTTCACCTGCTTACAGAAGGACAGTCAAAATGGGGCAGTCTAGCTTCGTTGGGGAGGGGAGGGGTTCCAGAATCTGGATGCAGCAACAGAGAAGGCTGTCTCCCATGCACCAGCCAGGTGCACCTGTGTAGGGGGCGGCACCAAGAGAAAGGCCTCTCCTGATCATCTTAACACAACGGTCCTTGAGATAGCTTGGTCCCAAGCCACTAAGGGTTTTGTAGTTTGGAACCATCGCTTTGAATTCTGCCTGGAATTCTGCCTGGAAGTGGATTGGCAGTCACTGGAGCTGCTGTGAGAGGGGGGTCGTTCCTGTAACCAGCCCTGTTAGCAACCTGGCTGGAGTTTCCTGACGTTATCCATGAGCAGCCCTGCATGGTGTGTGCTACTGTAATCCAGCTGGATACAACTAAGGCATGTGTCACCATGACCACACTTCTCCAGGAAGAGGCACTAATTTTAACTGTGCAAATGTCCTCCTGGCCACTGCCAAAACCTTGGCTACCAGACTCGGAGATTAATCCAAGAGTACTCCTAGGACAGTGATAGCGAACCGTTTAGAGACCGAGTGCCCAAACTGTGATTCAAAGCCCTCTAATTTTCCACAAAGTGCCAATACAGCAATTTAACCTGAATACAGGTGGCTGTGAAGGGGCGATGGCAGGTGCCCACAGAAAGGGCTCTGAGTGCCACCTTTGGCACCCATGCCATAGGTTTGCCAACACTGCCCTAGGCTGTGGACCTGCATTTTCAGGGGAAGTGTAACCTCCATCTAGTGTAGTCTGTATCCCTGCTCCTTGATCTGCCTTTTGACTAACCAGGAGCACCTGTGTCTTGTCTGGATTAAGTTTCAGTTTACAGTGTTCACTCTTATCCAGCACATTACGGGCATTAAACACTGACCTAAAAAAAAAAACCTTCCGGAAAGTCTAACATTCTTTAAAAAGTAAGTAACATTGTTTAATTCATCCTTGAATTTCTTTATACAGTGGAACCTTGACTTACGTCATTAATCCGTTCCAGTGGTCTAGACTTAAGTCAAACATGACTTAAGTCAAACGAACGTTTCCCATAGAAAGCAATGGGAAAGCAGATTAATCCGTTCCAGATGATGAAAAAGACCCCCCCAAAACAGCAATTTAACACAAATTTGACTGGGATAGGAGATTCCTTCCGGGGATGTAAATGAAATGTCTCTTCAAAGAGAGGAGGAGGTAGTGCAATTATAGTCCACAAGTTATATGCCTCCACTTTTTAATGTTCATAGCAACAATGTCTAACATTTAAGTTTTACTTATTTTTAACCTGACGTTCCAAGTTCTGAACAACTCTATGCTTACCATTAGAGTCCCACAACTTTACAGCTCCCCAACTAAAATGCTTCCATTGTGGACCAGAATTCTGCAGCCAGATATTTTACAAGACTGACCCGACTGTCTAACCAGCGAGGCCAGCCCCGAGCTCCCGGCCCTTCTTCTCCTCCGGCAGCAGCGGCGGCTTGGGTGAGGCCGAGGACCAGCTCCAGGTGCTCTGAGCTGGCCTCGCCGAAGCCGCTGCTGCCGGAGGAGAGGAAGAAGGCAGGAGCAGTTTGGAGGCGGCAGCCGTGATGCTGGGTTGTGGCTGCCGCCCAACTCCGGTGCCTTGCATCGGGGCTCCGAGATGTAAGTCAAAGCCTGCGACTCAAGTCAAACAGGCCCCTTCTTGCTGCAAGTCAAATATGCTGCAAGTCAAGCAGCATGTAAGTCAAGGTTCCACTGTATTGGGAGAGGAAGAGGAATAAAAATGCCCACCCTGCGACTTCAAAATTTAGGAGTATTAAATTTAATGCAGAATTCCAACTACAGAATATAATGGTATGTGATGTCTCTAGAGATAGCTAGCTTTTCATTTACCACCATGTGGTTGCCCCTGTGCGGTTATAGCCTTCCTTTCCTCAGTGTTGCTGAATTTCATATAAGACACCCTTCTTGTATTACATTTTCATTCATGAATATTAATGTTTGTAGGTTCCAAGGTCCCATGTACTTTGGAATGTAATGAATGGTGGCACCAGTATCAGTGGCTGCAGCAAGACAGAAGTGGATCCGATTTCTGATGCATCGATCTTTACTAATAAGGATACTAAGGCTGCCGCTAATGTTACACAGTGAACTCGTTTTCTGATGCTCATGTTACAAAACGTTGCATGGGAGATGGTGCTCTTCTTAGACGTTTGTACTGCTTAATATCAAAGGGTGTTCCATATATGCCCAATTGATGTCCTTTGAATCTACAGAGGAGTCAGTATTTACCTAACAATTGCAGTTGTTGGTTTTCAGGGTCCTTCCCCCCCCCCCCGTTTTATAGAAGAAATTGGGACGATTCTATTCTGCATGTTCTGTGATTTAGTTTTATGCTTCAGTGATCTGCAAACTTAGTAAAGGCTTAGACCATCAATAATGATCCAAACCAAGCTTTCACTACGAGGGCAGGGAAACGAAAGCAGAGGCCTCGCATCATTTCATGTTACTTTTATCCCATTCTTCCGTGCAGGAGTCCAAGATTGCTAACGTCTACATAAAAATGTAGCATTCTAATCACACATGAAAAATACATCAAACCGGAAAGTTCATTTTTTCATACATTTGTAATGAAAATAATGGCAACAGCCCCACCAATCCCCATTTAAATAAACAAAAGATAGGGCATGTTTATTCCTTAAGTTCATACCAATAAATTTGCTTTTAAAGTGGTACCTAAAAGATGAGTAGATGGGTGGTGTCTGGAAGTTGAGTCATGGCTACTGGACTTCTTTTTCTTGAGAGATAGAAACGTTTCACTGCTCATCCAAACAGCTTCATCAGTCAGACTCAAATTCCTGATAAACTCACCTGGGTGACTGAGAATCTTCACAGACATAGATGGGTGGTGGGTATTAAGGCCTCGGGTGGAAAAGAAGTCCTTAGCTAACAAGGTTACAAAGATCTATGTGCTGGTCAACATGACATAATGTTGCTCGGTGTGGTTTCTACAATACTGGTATATAAACCAGAATGCAGAATACAAGTGTTCTTTTCTTGATTTCTTTCCTCCAGGGCCGCATCTGCAGGAAAGCTGGAAAATCAAAAAAGTCCTTCAGCCGTAAGGAAGCCGAAGCCACCTTTAAGAGTTTGGTGAAGACCCATGAAAAGTATGGTTGGGTTACTCCTCCTGTGTCTGATGGCTGATACCCCTTGCAACCCACACATCAGACGCTAAACAAAACAACACAAGGAGAAAAAACGAAGTACTCTTGGACATTTCCTTAATGCTGTCTACCACCTCCATCCTTTTTCTACTTCAGCTTCTGTTAGAGATCATGAATGTCACGAAGACATCCACATTATTTATGAACAGACCTGTTTGCAAAGGGAGGGGAGGGAAATGCTATATAAGATTATATTTTAAAACTGGTGAATGGTCCAGCTTTGATCATCTTTCAAGTCACTTTAGAGCAGATGCTGATCTTGTATCACTTGCCCCCACCGGCCTTGCCCTATTCTTTCATCCGAGCCACATTGTCACTGCTTGTTCCCATGGCGCAGCAACAGCAACCAGCGGTACTGGAAATCCCATCCATTGTTGCTTAGTTCATTTAAATGTAAATCAAAGCCGTTAATATTTAAATAGGGGAAACAATGCATTGCAGATCCACGTGTGCTGTGCTGTTTCCCCCTCTGTGTTTCCAAGCAGGTGGACCTAACTTGAAGATGTGTTTCCGTTTCCTTTTCCTGTGGAGCTGTGGTCTGCTGTGGCTAAATTTTAGGCCTCGTTTGTGCTCTGTACTATGACCTTTGGTTCATAAGAACAGAATTCTAGCAAAGCCGCGAGCTGTGATGTTTTTTTTCTAAAAAGCGCCTAGTTGGTCAAAATGTGCTAGCTATGGTGATATTGTGGTGTGCTGTCGTTCCTGATAAAACCAATGTGCTCACACGAAGGTCAGTTGATGAATGTGTGGGATCCAGGATGCAAGAGGGGTGGGCAGGCGGGTGGGCGGGTAAATGCTTTCTATCTTCCCTATTGGATGAGGTACATTTACGACAACTTATTGACCCGTCCGCTTTTGCAGCTGCTGGGCGAGGCGAAAGGCAGACAGTTACTCTTACATTAATGGTACTCAATTTGAAACGATGAACCCATTACTAAAGTGAAGTCAGATTTTTTTTGAGGCATTTCTGTGACTATTTGCATGCCTAGATTTTCCTGCCCCCCAAACATAATAAAGTACCTGAAGCCCCATGTCGGAGAATTAGCTAATATAAATGTCCAGCAGAGTCCCGAAGGACTAAAAGGCTCCATATTATGTTCCTGAGAATACAACAGGTGAGTTTGAAATGTGGAACCCAAATGGAGAATTGTGTTGGACGCATTCTAAATAAAATCACCCGAACCATTTAATGGCCTCAAGACTTAAGTTATTCTGTTTGAAGGACCACTGTGTAACATCAAAGATTCTGCAGCTCTGCTCAGCATCTCATCAGGAAGAGTCCCAACTATGATTTTCAGATGGGTGGACACACAGGCTTGTCCATGGTCAGGATGTTTTATTTGCCATATTAGGGACATGCTGAAACTGACACATCTTCTTGGACACAGCTGCAGGATTCCAGCCAAGAAGTCATGACTGACAACAAGGTTTTCACCCCAAATCGGTAAGACTAAAGGCTTGCAAAATAACTTATTCCTGAAGATATTTTTTACATGAGGGGTGTTTTGTAATCTGCAGAAGGATTTACACAGTCCTGCAACTGGAAGTAACCCCTTTTGCTGTAGACCTTCCAGCCTGTTCCAGCTTGGTTCTTCAAACCAACCAAAAAGTCTTCTATTCACGCAGAAATGAAAAGGTGTATTGATTTGTTTTGCACACAAACACTATAAAACTAAATTCTTTAAGGATTTGAGTTCTACACTGCCTGCCAAGATAAACTGTGATATCCAGATGTAAGGTTGTTGTTGTTGTTGTTGTTGTTGTTGTTGTTGTTGGTAGTAGTAGTAGTAGTAGTAGTATGTGGTACTCTGCATATTCAGGAGCACATATTCTAGCACTGAGGCACAGAATTGCATGACAAACTAAAACTCGTCTTCAAAGCACAAACCAGTTTTGAGAGGCAATTCATGAGCAAATTTTTCAGTTACAATAAACCTTTTAGAAAGATCACAAAATATTTTTTTTTAAGAACCAGGAGTACAACATAAATTATTTTTGTTGTTGGGGGACAAGATTCCTTTTGGCTACCTATGGAATCAAACATTTGGTGGGCATTATTCAATTTAGTCTCCCACCTTGCCATTGCACAAGCAAAGATCGGGACGACTGCTCACACAAGGATCTTCTGCACACCTCTTAGCACAACTCCCCAAGCCCCCTCAAAAATGCATTATGACAGTTCTGCAAGTGGTTTGAAGGGAACAGGAACACAATCTCAAAATTATTAACATGTTGCATTTCTCTCTGTGTGGGGGTTTTAACATTCAGGAACAACGGAAATCAGATATATTGGCCAAGGACTGATCAGTTGCTATGCAGTTATAGATAAAGGGGTGAAAATGGCAGCAAGGAACCGCTGTTAGTCCTCAAGTCACCACTTGTATATTTTGTGGTATACCAGTTGTGTGACTTAGTACACAATGAAGAACATAAGCTTGTTTACTCATGATAGTTCACCACCAATGCATGCCGAGGAATAAAAGGGTAGTAGGATGGATAGCTGTTGCTTCCACCATTTGTGCATAAGAGAGATGTGTGTGGATTAATGAACAGTATGTCACACAATGTATGAATAAAATCTAAAGCAGTGGTTCTCAACATGTGGGTCTCCAGATGTTCCTGGATTGCAATTCCCAGAAGCCTCCACCACTCGCTGTGTGGAAGGGGTTTCTGGGAATTGCAGTCCAGGAACATCTGGGGACCCACAGGTTAAGAACCACTGATCTAAAGGAATAGTAGCAAGTGTCAAAATAAGAGTGCAGAAAAGATACGTCCTAAAACTCTTGTTTCTTTCGGTTTCAGTCATTTTCACTAGATAATGGATCCTCTCAAATTCTAGTATCACAAGTCTATTTCTTGAGCTATTTGACATGCTCTGTCCAACATCAAGTCCTGAGCATAATGCTGTTTCAGTTGTTGATTATTCCCATAAGGCAGCAAAGCAATGGATGACTCTACTAAATCTGACCTAGGAAATGCTTCCATTTTGGGACTGCATGCCCCGGAACCCCCAGTAGCAGGGCTATTGGCTGTGCTGCCTGGAGAATTATCACCCAAAACAAGGAACTCGCCCATGCTGCTGAGCACTAAAGGAAGCTCTTCCAAGTCAGCTCTATGGATTTCCCTACCTAAAGTTGAGTGGATGGTGCCATGTGTCCTGCTGTCGGTCTTGATGCTGCAACCCATTTTCATTACACAGTAGAGTGGCAAAAAATCTGTTACTTAATGAAAACAAAAGCAAAGCAAAGTGTTCTGCTTATATACCACCCCATAGTACTTCAAGCACTCTGGGTGGTTTACAGTTTAATTATGCAGGCTACATATTGCGCGCGCGCGCACACACACACACAGCAAGCTGGGTACTCATTTTACCAACCTCAGAAGGATGGAATTGCTGAGTCAACCTTGAGCCAGCTACCTGGGATTGAACTCCAGGCTGCGAGCACAGTTTTAGCTGCAGTACAGGCATTTAACCACTGTGCCATGAGGCTCCTCTTTCTTAACGAAGTCAGTTACACAAGAGTAGGCCTATTTGAATCAACTATGAATTACTGAATTAAGTCTCTTGTCAGTTCCTTTGATTCAAAGAAATCTAGTCTGAGCTGCCATGCAGTTTACTGATTTAAGGAACAGAATTTTGTCCAATGTTTTCCTATACTCTGAACTCAACAAGCTGTATTTCAGTTAATTACAGCTCTTTTAGTGCCAGCTCACATTAACCTATTGATCCCAAAACCAAATAGGTAGATTTTAGAAATATGCCTTGGGCAATTACACCATTTTCAAAATTATTGACTTCTACCCTTTAAATTGACTTCTACCCTTTAAATATACATATGTTGCTGATACAAAGCCTCAGTTTTGGCACCTTTGAAATGCTGAAAACTGTTTACTGTGGTTCTAAATGAAACTGTTTGTTTTTCTGTTGTGTTCTTTTCTCTTTCTTTCTTTCTTTCTTTCTTTCTTTCTTTCTTTCTTTCTTTCTTTCTTTCTTTCTTTCTTAAATGAAAGAACCATGATGCTTCAAGGTGTCTTCAGAACATGAACATTTGTGCCCTTAAGCTTATTAATCTAATAGGTGCAATGGTAAGTGCCAGTTTTGACCTTCAAAATATTTGCTCCATAGCAAAAATTATTTCCCCCCCCCACACACACACAATAGCTATTTGCTTTTCCTAAATACTGTGGCACAGAGAAGGTTACACTGCACTACACCAGGGAGGCAAAGCTTCACCATTTGAATACCATTCAAAGTAGATACGCGCTGAGAACAGCAGCAGAAGAAACAAGCAAGCACCATAAACGTTTTATTGTTGTTGACATCTGCCTTCGTGCTTATTTGCAATAATAGCTTGACTTTGGGGCGTTGGGAGAACACGATAGAAGGAATCCCGCAGCGATCCCTTTAGGGAATGTCAAGTGGCAGTACATTGTGAAGTCACCAGGAACAAAGGGTGAACTTCATAATATGAATGTTCAAAATGGTGTTGAGAAGCTCTAAATAGTATTATCCTTAGGAGTACAGAGCTGCCTGCTGGTCTTTCAGGCAGCTGCTGCCAGGTCTTTACAAAATTAAAAAAACACACACACACAAGAGGAACATAGATGATGATTATCCTTTAAAACAGTTCATGGTTTAGGAGAAATGAAGCTTTTGAAACACGAGTAGTACTCGGTGGTGGTTTTTTTAATGTAAGCAATGTAATGCTGGCAATTCTAATTAAGTGTCTACATGATTTAGAAGCCTTCCTACCCAACCACCCCAAACCCCAGCTTCCATTTGCTTTATGAAGATTTGTAGAGCTGTTTAGTAATGAATCCCCAGCTCCCCACCCAGCCCCCTGTTTATGGGATACAATAAAACTTAATTGAGCACTACTCATCTGCTAACATTAAAGGATTAAATACACGTCTCTGGAAATGGGAGGAAAGGAAGCCAAGAAACATCAATCACAAAGGAGTGTAAGAGAAGAAAACAGTGCCATGCATCATTTGCCAAGTCCCAGAGTTTGACCTTCATTTCAAGGTTCTTATAACCATTCTCCCACTGACCAGGACGAGATACACTACGTTTTGGTGGAAGATCCCAGAGTCAAAGGCTGTTTGATGTTGGCTTGGAAGCATTTTGTTTCTTGCTTGTCTGTTCTGCTATTTGGACACCATCGCTGAGCCAAGAACCTTTTCGCCTTGACCCAGTGGCTGCCATCCTTATCCTACCAGATTCCACTTTAAGATCTCAGGCACTGACCCTATTAATGTAGTGGGCTCAGGACTTTCTGAGTGGCAAGTACTATGTTATCATCTGCTGCCACCACCCCATCGGTTTCATTCTTCCCAATAGGTGGGAGAGAAATTGGTCTTTTTTTAACTATACCTCTGCTGCCACTGAGTTTCAACAGTACACTTTACCAGTACAAAGTTGCCAAATTCTATTCTATATTTGCATTAGGGGGAGCACGATTTGTACGAAGTTGCCCAGTCTCTGTCCTAGAGGAAGCCTGAAGGACAATCAGGATGGAGGGACAGTGATGATGCTCTTTTAAGTTCGCTTCCTCCTCTTGAGACCCCGAGAAGGTGGCAACCATTCTAGAAATTGAGGTCATGCTGCCGTGATGCAATGGAAAATATAGGGTGCTGCTTACCAAAAGATACTCTTAATTTTGCAAGACGTGATGGACACAAAGGCTATTAGAACAACCTAATTATGCCCCATACGGAATGCTGGGCACGATGTCATCTTGGTAACAGCTTTGCATGCCAGCTGTTTCACTGCATCTAGCCCTCAAGTCTAAGGGTTGTGGTCCATGAGGGGTCCTTAGATATGTGGCTCACTATGCCAATCTGTATCACATTGTTCTCAATACATGGAACAATAGCCATCTCTGTGGGGCATGATGCTTTATAACATTTGACAAAAGTGAAGTGCCACATGTAGAATAGGTAAGGAGATACGGTTTCATTGTCCCTACATTGTTATGGTCAGTTGGAGGCTTCCCATAGAAGGATTTGAGGTGGCACCACTGCCTCTTTGGCCTCAGGCAACAAAATGTTTTGGGCTGGCCACGGGCTGCGGCAAGATGAATCAGAATAAAGACATCAACCCAGCATTATAATCATGACACTCTCCTTCAATTGCCTAGAGCACAATTCAGATTTAAAATGAATGACTCAAAGACAAGGTGCTTTATTAACCCAACCTCTTAGTAATTCCCACCTGATATTAGTGTTAACCTTTCACGCTTCAAAAATGAACTGCTGGGAAAGATTTTGAAAAGTTTCAGGACCTCACTTGCTCTGCTTGGTTCTCTCCTTCACCCATCAGTGAAAGAGTTTTCCCTGCCCACTGGATTCATTTTTCTCTGCACCGGCTTATTATGCTAACACTCTCAAGTCCACAAAATATTATTTCCTTATATTAAAGACACAAGACTAAAGTCCAGTTCTGCTCGGTGAATTCTCAATGCTATGATCTGCCTTGCATTCCTGTTCTCTGGTTCATTTCCACAGTATTAAGGTACAGGGGGCATGGTGGCTCAGCAGGCTACAGCAATGAAAACTGTCGGCTACAAAGTCAGCAGCTCAGCGGTTCGAATCCCGAGTGCCAAGCAGTGAAGTGAGCTCCCGCTTTTAACCCTAGCTCCTGCCCACCTAGCAGTTCGAAAGCGTGTAAATGCAAGTAGATAAATAGGTACTGCCTTAAAAAGCGAGAAGGTGAAACAGTTTTTCCTTGCAGCCATGCTGGCCACGTGGCCATGGACTTGCACAACACTGGCTCTTTGGCTTGAATGTGGATATGAGCACCGCCCCTAGAGTTGGACATGACTAGCATGCATGTGCGGTGGGGACCTTTACCTTTACTTAAGGTACAGGAACCTGTGCCATATTGGTGCGACATACTTTACTCAAATGTATAGGCTGTGCAAAGGTAAGGGTTACTTATCTATGAATAAAGGTTAACACCTCAAAGTGTGTGTTCTGTGTGTTCTGCTTATATACCGCCCCATACCACTACAAGTAGTCTCTGGGCGGTTTACAATTTTAATTACAGAGTGCAGGCTACACATTGCCCCCCCCCCCAGCAAGCTGGGTACTCATTTTACCGACCTCGGAAGGATGGAAGGCTGAGTGAACCTTGAGCCTGCTACCGGGGATTGAACCCAGGTCGTGAGCACAGTTTTACTTGCAGTACAGGCATTTAACCACTGCGCCACAAGGCTCTGCACCACCTCAACAGACATAACCTCACATTTTGTGAGATGGGAGGGTGGATGGGATTGCAATCTGCAGATACATCCACTAAACTTTTTATCCTAATTCTTATCTTGCCTGGGAAACTGCAGTTCCTAAGCCCTCACCACATTCTATAGAGGGGAGACGGTGGGGGAAAGAGACACCTTTTGGGATCAGAGTTAAGAAATTCAGCAGGGTTGAGTACAACTTTTCGTATATGCTAGCAGCCTGAGAACTCCACAGAGTGGGACTAAAGGGGAGACCGAGGTGGTCAGATAAGCTATAAGGATTTTTTTCAACAATTCACTAGCTATGTATTGTAAAGGTTGCTAGATATTTGTTAACTGAAATCTACTTGGTTTTGTTTACTTGTTTTAAAGACAGAAGGTTAACACCCCCTCAAAAAAAAACCCCATTCAGTCTCTAGTGGTAAATATATATCTATTTAATTTTTTTAAAGGAGGTTATGATAGCCCTTGATGTTCTGGAAACTTTGAAAACATAGCAGAATTGCCCCACCTGCTCTATAGGCTACACAAGGGAAGTGTTTAAAGTGAATGCTCTTTCCTTTTAAAAACTTGGGATATGTGAACACTGAGGGACCCAACAATGCTGAGTGGTCCTTAAAATGGCCCCAGAGGGTGGGGCACATTTGATCCATAGGCTACATGTTTCCAACCTGTTTTAGATATTCACTGGTCATTTAGAGCTAGCAATTAAACACAGTGAATATGGCTAAGTTGCAAGGCAGGAATGGGGAATGTGAGGCCTTCCAGATGTTGTCTGACTACTGCTCATGTCATCCCTCTTTGCTACCTAGAATGGATGGGACTTGTAAATGAACATCTGGAGTGAGAATGACATTCCATCCCCACCCTTCTTGTATGGCATCCCTCCAACCCAGATCTTATTATACCATGAACATTAAGAGTTAGCAGTTGACAAGGCCGTGTGTGCTGTGTACCATGGGATACATGTGCACACTTATTTGTGCACTTAGAAACAAGATGTACACACTCTTGGCAAAGGGTAGCTGCTCAGTGATAGACCACACCTGTTGCAGGTTGAAGAAGAGTTGTATTTGCAGGACAAGTACCCATGGCTTCATAAGCTGCCTAGATGCCCTAAGCACATCCGATCTCGCCAGATTTCAGAAGCTCTAGTCCCTCCTGGAGTATCCCTGGCGCTGCACCCCCTCAGTCTCCGCGATTGGTTGAATTTGGGCCTGTTTCCTCTATTGAGGCCTCCAGTACCCTGGCCCATTGCAGGCCGGCGGCCTCCCCCTTTGATCCTTGCCCATCTTGGCTCATTAAAACTGCTGGAGGGAGCATTGCCTGAGTGGGCTTCTGTTATTTCCACTGCCTCCTCAGGGAAGGGAGTTTTACCTCTTGCCTGAAGGAGACAGTGGTGAAGCCCACCCTAAAAAATCCTGGCCTGGCTTCGGATGAATTGGCTAACTACCATCCAATAGCCAATGTTCCCTTCTTGGGCAAGGTAATCGAGAGGGTGGCCGCCATCCGGGTCCAGTCGTTCCTGGAGGAAGAACGAGTCCTTGACGCATTCCAGTCCGGGTTCAGGCTGTGTTGGGGGACTGAGACAGTCCTGGTCACACTGCAAGATGACCTCCTCCGGGGGCTGACAGGGGTTGCTCTACCCTGTTGGTCCTTCTGGATTTGTCAGCGGCCTTTAATACCGTCGACCACGGTATCCTGCTGGACCGGCTCTCCAGGGTGGGGATCAGGGGCACAGTGCTCAGCTGGCTCCGGTCCTTCCTGGGGGGCCACCCCCAGTGTGGGCAGCTTGGGGGGAAGTTGTCGGCTCCTTGGATGCTCCCGTGTGGGGTTCCGCAGGGGTCGGCTCTCTCTCCCATGCTGTTCAACATCTATATGAGGCCGTTGGCAGAGGTCATTAGTAGATTTGGAGTCTGCTGTCATCAGTATGCTGATGACACGCATCTCTATCTCTCCTTTTCCACCTCTGCAGTTGAGGCTGTACAGACCCTCGACTTGTGCCTGGACGCGGTCATGGAATGGACCAGGACCAACAGACTCAAGCTCAACCCGGAGAAGACTGAGGTTATGTTCTTTGGGGCTTCCTCTTCCGGATACGGAGGTCCTCTCCCTAGTCTGGAGGGTGTTTCCCTCCAGCTGGCGGACAGTGTCCGGAATCTGGGTGTGGTCCTGGACCCGGCTCTCTCTATGGAGGCCCAGCTGGCTGCCGTTTCCAGGACCACTTTCTTCCATCTCTGACAGATTGCCCAGATTCGTCCGTACCTGGACGAAGACTCCCTGAGAACTGTAGTGCAAGCACTTGTGATTTCGAGGATAGATTATTGCAACGCTCTCTACATGAGGTTGCCCTTGACTCTTATTCGGTGACTTCAGCAGGTGCAAAATGCTGCGGCCAGACTGGTGGCAGGTGTGCGTCGATATGACCACATCACCCCAGTACTGGCCTGCTTGCATTGGCTACCCGTTGCATCCCGAATAAGATTCAAGGTCTTGGTTTTAATTTACAAAACCCTCCACAGCTTGGGACCTGAATATCTGGCAGAGCAAATCTCTCAGAGATCAACTGAGGCCCGACATAACAGAATGTTGCGGGCACTCTCACTTCGGGTGGCCATGGCCAGGGAGGCTCAGAAAATGGTAACAGGCAACCGAGCCTTCTCTGTGGCTGGCCCTGTGCTCTGGAACCATCTTCCGCGTGAGTTGCACCTTGCACAGTCCCTGCTAGCCTTTAAAAAAGCCTTAAAGACCTGGCTTTTTTGTGAGGCATTTGGCGACAGTTAATTTTTTATTTATTTATTTATTTTGTTGTCCTGCCTTCTTGCCAATAAATTTTCATTGTAGTTTACTATGATGTTTATATTATGATTTTCTTCTCATTTTTATTATTATTGATTTTCTTTTTTTAATTATTTAGTTTATTATTATTGTTACTGCTATTGCTGTAAACCGCCTGGAGTTCTTCTGGGAAGATGGACGGTATATAAATATTAAAATAAATAAATAAATAAATAAATAAATAAATAAATAAATAAATAAATAAATAAATAAATAAATAAACAAACAAGCTAAGCAGGGTCGGCCCTGGTTAGTACTTGGATGGGAGACCACCATGGAATACTAGGTGCTGTAGGCGCCTGGAGTAGGAACTGTCAACCCACTCCAGTATTCCTGACAAGAAAACTCCATGGACATGGGGTCACAAAGAGATGGTCACGACTGTAATGACACAACACACCCACCTATGGCTTCACTTTTTCTGCTGCTTCAAAATATGAAATTTAAACCCCCAGAAATGTGTTTCCAAGGGGTATTAGAACTAGCCACTAGAGGAAGCCAGAGACTGTGCTCTAGATAGAGTTTCTATATGCGTACTTTTCAGCACCTGTAAGGGGTGTCTGTATGTGGAAGTGATCCCCTTGTGGATACTGCCATCCTGTTGTATATAATTGGTTTCTGCACTGAGGAGGATGCCTCCCTGCATATTAAATGCATTTTGTTTCTGGTTTTACTTGAGAGGCACTTCATTTTTATTAATCTTTTTGGCAAGAAAAATTGCTTATTCTCCATTTAAAATGTAGTTCCACTATATTATTAAGTAACGATTCATTTGCCTGCTTGGTTGTATAAAGCAATTAATTCATTCCAAATGAAATTATGTTAAACAAATTTTCCTTTATACAAATTCCCCATAGGAATGCATTGAAAACAGAGAAATCCCTAATCAGCCATATTTATGTTGTATGGATTCACCCCATAGGCAATTCTGTTAAGCAAGTTTCCCCCATCTCCGGAATTTTTTTTGTTGTACACAGATTTTATATATACTCTATTCCTTGAGAAGGAGATGCGTGACCAGGAGCCGCTTGAAACAGTCTGCATCCTACATTCAACAAAGTCCTATTTCGATTCTTAGGTCAGATAAGGATAAGAGTTTAGCCTCCAGGTATAGTTTCCCACACTCAGTGTTGCATAATAATCTCCACAGAGTAACCTTTGCATGTAGCCACTTATTACAAAGACGTGCTGTGGTTGCACATCAGAGCATCCCATGACTTCTGGAGACGGCCTAGGTGAGAATTAAAGGTAATGAATGTCCCACACCTGAGATAAATGTCTCTCAGACCCACTGATCACATCTTTATTATTGGCTGTCATGGTGAGGAATCACTTGAAAAATTCTATCAGACGTGGAATGACTTTCACCCCTTAAAGCGCTCTAGTATGACACACTTTTCTGGACTCAAGTGCGCAGCTATGCAACGGCCATCAAAGAACTGTATTATCCTGGAGACCTACTAACCAGTAAGGATATTTACTGCCAGCTTCCACCCAGAATAAACAACAACCTGTTGTCTACAGTTAATTCCTCTGATATATTAACACTTGCTCAAAACCACGAGACTCAAAGAGCATAGGTTTAAAACTACAATATCTACTCAATGAGATGAAAGAAACAACCTATTACAGGATTGGCCCCTCCCAACGGTGTAACTTTCTCTGACACGGAGAAGACTATACCATCCAGACAAAGCTTTACCACTTAACAGTGTTCAAAGTATGCAGTTACCTACAGCTTCAAAATGAAATCACTCAAATATATTTCTTTCTTATTATGTTTATGGCTGTGGCCATTAAAAACAGGTTAAGAACTACTGGATGACATGATATCTATGAGCTCAGCACATTGACTAATGGTTGGATGCCACGGTCTTTGAAAAAGCCAATTATAAATATTAGCCAATGTTATCTTTTTCCATCTCACTTAGTTCCCCCACCTGTCCACTATGTACTCTGGGTATATAAACCTGTGGCCAGACTATTGTTTTCCATGTACAGGTATTTGCGGAAGCTGGTAGCAATCCATGAAATACTGTAAATGTGTTATACTTTAACGTGCAATGTCTCCTCTCTCCTCCATTTTAATTTTGGCTACACAAGCTAAAATAATAATACCAAAGGTCTTGACCTGGTGTTTCACAATCCATGTGGCTAGACTGCATTTTAAACTAAGGCTGATTAGATCAGAGACACCACCACAGTTTCATGGTGCATATACATGTGTATTCCTCCTTATTATTGCTAATAGTGGAGGGTACCATCCTCAGCAGAGGGGCAATGCCAAGCTAAGCTGAGAAGGCTGCATACTCTTTGCAAACGTTACGAAACGTTTTGAAATGAAACGAAATGCCAGCCAGCGTTTCATTACGAAATGAAACGAAACACCATTTCTCTCCCCTCCCCCAAACATTCCTCATTCTAGAGGAAATGGCCGGGGAGCTTCCTCACGTTCTCCACTGTAACCCCTTGAAATTTGGAAAGGTTTGGGGGGTTTAGGGAGCTGAGTTATGTAGCTCCAAAGTGAGTGCCCCTAGGGAAAAAACCTTTCAACGGGAAGTGGCGGCAGCACTATTGCTCACCCGATCAGCTTCCTATTCCAATTAGAAAAGTTTTTTTTCCCCCTAGGGGCATCCCCTTTGGAGCTTCTGTGACCCCCAAACCTTTCCAAATTTCAAGGGGTTACCTAAAATCACTTGCTCCCCGGGTCCTAAATGAGAAGACCTGAGGGGAAAGGAACACACCAGTTCCACAACAATAAGGGGGGGGGGAGAATGAGAAGAGAGCCAAATGGGAAAAGAAAAGAAGAAAACAATAAGAAATGTATAGAGGAGTGTAAAAGTATGCTGCACATTTCTGGTTGGCAGAGCACCGTTAGAAAAGAGTGAAGTACAGTAGTGCCCATGTATCCACAGGGGATTAATTCTGGGTGTGTGTGGAAACAGAAATCTATGGATAAGAGAGGACACCTTGTCAGCACCCCCCCCCCCAAAATCAATAGTGACTGCTAGTTATAGAATCATAGAATTATAGTGTTGGAAGGGACCTCAAGGGCCATCCAGTCCAGCTCCTGCCATGCAGGAACCCCCATCAAAGCACCCACGACAGATGGCCATCCAGCCTCTGTTTAAAAACCTCCAAAGGAGACTCCACCACCCTCCATGGCAGCATATTCCACAGGTGGACAGCTCTAACCATCAGGAAGTTCTTCCTAATGTTCCAATGGAATCTCTTTTCCTGTAGTTTGAAACCATTGCTCCAAGTCCTATTCTCTGAAGCCATGGAAAACAAGCTAATCCCCTCTTTGATATGACATCCTTACAAATATCTAAACAGGATAATCGTATTCCCTCTCAACCTTCTTTTTTGTAAAACTAAACATTCCCACCCGGATCTCTGAGCCGCTCCTCGTAAGACATATGTTCCAGACCTTTAACCTGGTTACCCTCCTCTGGACCCGCTTAAGTTTGTCAATGTCCTTTCTACATTGAGGAGCGCAGAACTGGACACAGTACTCCAGGTGGGGTCTGACCAGAGCAGAATAGAGTGATACTATCACTCCCCTTGCTCTAGAAAATATGCTTCTGTTGATGCAACCAAGAATCACATTGGCTTTCTTGGCCGTCACATCACACTGCTGACTCATGTTCAATTTGTGGTCCACCCAGACTCCCAGATCCCTTTCACAGGTGCTATTCTTCAGCCAGGTGTCTCCCATCCTATATCTATGCAATTCATTGTTTTCTAACTAGGGCAGCACTCTTTTGAGACAGCCATTTACTGTATTTAATAATTATTTAATTATTATTATTAGACATGGGCACGACTTGGCGAAATTCTCGTTTCTGTTTCTGTTTCTCATTTCCGTTACGTAACGGAAACGGTAACGACAATTACTCTGCCAGAACTCGAACTCGAACCGACTAAAGAAAAATTGGGTCTGATTTGTCGTTGTTGTTCCTGGCATCGCAGCGATTGCGCAATGCCAAGCGGCACAGGAAAAAAGTTTTAAAAATAAAATAAAAACCGAATCCCGGCCAAAAATGAGGTGAAAATATGCCTGCCTGAGGGCACCTACCAGAGGGGTGGTTTCTGGGGGGGGGTCCCCGGCCTCCCCCCCTCTCCTCTCCTGGGCTGCGCAAAGTGCGCATCCTCATCGAGTCGCAACTCGGCAAGCAGCGCGGCAGAGAAAAAAAGTTTTAAAAATAAAAAAAACCCGATTCCTGGCCAAAAAAGCAGGCGAAAATATGCCTGCCTCAGTGAGGGCACCTACCAGAGGGGTGGTTTCTGGGGGGGGTCCCCGGCCTCCCCCCTGCTCTCCTGGGCTGCGCAAAGTGCGCATCCTTGTCGAGTCACCAACTCGCCAAGCGGCGCGGCAGAGAAAAAAAGTTTTAAAAATTAAAAAAAAACGATTCCCGGCCAAAAAAGCAGGCGAAAATATGCCTGCCTCAGTGAGGGCACCTACCAGAGGGGTGGTTTCTTGGGGGGGGGGGTCCCCGGCCTCCCCCCCTCTCCTCTCCTGGGCTGCGCATCCTCGTCGTCTCGCCAACTCGCCATGCCATGCGGTGCGGGCGGGGGATCCAAAATGGGGCGACCGCAATATTTATTTTGAAATCGCGTGGTCCAAAAACACACCAAAGCACCACAGAAACATGCGAAAATAGCTATTTTAAAACTGCCTGAATTTTTACAGTAGCAGCAGTGGGTTTTTCTTGCAACAAAACGTCTCCATTTATTTTATTTTATTTTATTTTTATTTTTTTACACCTGCACAATGATGGGCTGGCCATGGGAGTGGACCATGCAAATTTTTGGAGCCATTCCACCAATTGCATGGCCACTTGGCCAGGTTTTGACCGAGACTTCTGGGATGTGCCAGTCGGGCATAAAAAGCCACTAACCCTAGCCCGAACCCTAACCCTAACCCTAACCCTAACCCATACGCCAGTACACTGTCCTTCTTAGTGGGTCAGAGAGGCACCCAGAGGTGCACCCCAGTAACTCACCCTAACCTTACCAGTAACCCTAAGCCTAGCCCTTGCGCTAACCCCTAACCCCAAGCCAGATCTGTGTTCCTGCATTGTACTACAGCAAGTACACTTCCCTTCTTAGTGAGTCACAGCGGGCGCCCGTAGGGGTCCTCTCTCACTTCGTTCCCCAGCCCAAGTGCACTGCAGGCAGTGAGTCACAGCGGCACCCGAAAGAGAGGTGCCTCTGCCTGCTGCAACTGCAACTTAATGGTATGCATATCCAAATGGCTATGCATGCCATTTTGTAGCGGGCCAGAGGAGGCACCCACCCCAGAGAGGTGCCTCCAGGAGCCCGCTTTCCCTTCATGGCGGGCCAGAGGAGGCACCCACCCCAGAGAGGTGCCTCCAGGAGCCCCCCCCAAACCAGTACTAACGACAGACGAAAAACTGACAAACGAAACGACAAATTTTTGGAAAATTTCACGAAAAACGGAAACGAGCCGAAACGGGCCAGCTCCGACACACGACAACTCGAAACGTATTTTTTCCTGGTCGTGCCCATCTCTAATTATGATTATTTTGGCAGCCAACTGCATATAACTGAATCAGTGGATGCCAAATCAGCAGATACAGGGGTCCCACTGTAGTTATCTGAGCCAGCACCTGCCAAGAACAGTTGTGGCAACTGCTTGGATGCCCCCTTCCCATACAACACAGGCCTCTGGGTACCACAACATGACCCAAGACTGCCTCTACTAACTTGCTGCTTTGATGGAAGATGCTAAGTAAGTTCCAAACCAGCCCAGTTTGAATTTATTGGATTTGTTTTTAAATGTTTGTAAATTTATTGATTTTTTTATCTTGATTTATTTAATTTTAATGACTGTATGGTTGAATCTGTTTTCATTGTTATTTTTATTACAGATTAAGACTGCAAACTGCCTTGAGCACTGTAGATTGGGATTAAATGCCAGCCATGGGCTGGAAGAGATTAATGAGTACTGTTTTACTACTCCCTCTTCTGACTTCCCAAACTCATATTTTGTTTACAACTTCCTTGTGTTTATTTTATTTTATTTTATTGTCATGCCTGCAATCTCTAATGTACCGTTCTTGGAAAAGGCTTATAATTACTTCATTCTATCACGTGTAGGTGTCAATGCTCCACCCTGGGGGTAGATTCTAGAAAGAAGAAGCTACAGGCCAAGCCAAGATCGACTCATTTGTATGCTTGTCCTCCACGTCTCCTTAGGATTCCTGGTATCCTTGTCTTATCACATTTAGGCATTTAATTTCAAGCTGGCACTGCAGAACATTTATGGAATCCCTGTTTGCAATAAAGCATGTCACTCACAAAGACTGTGGGAATCCCACAAGAAAAGTTAAAACGAGCTGATTATTAGTTGAGGGACTCAAGAAGCTGCTAAACAAATCATTCCCGGCTCTTCTTCTTGCAAAAAGATGCAAGCCCAACATCTTTGCCTGGAGCTTCTCATGGAAGACGCTCTTCGGCAAGATGCTGAACAAGGAAGAAGAAGGACCAGGGAGGCATTCTGTGGTGCCACTTGGTGCAGCTTGCAATTAGATTCCAAGGACATCTCAAATCAGGTGCCTTGGCAGCTGCTTTATATTGAGGAAAACTATCGGTCCTTGTCACATGGTATTGTTGATTGGGAGAAATGGTTCTTCAGGATTTTTGGTGCAGGCAAGGATTGTTCCGGCCTCATCAAGAAATGATCACCCTCGCAGTCTAGTTACTGGATTTCCACCATCTAGTTACTGGATTTGGAATGAATTGGGTAAGCATTGAAAAGGATCCCAAATGAGATTGAACTACTCAGGCCTACTGGAGGCCTCACCAGCTACATAACTCAGTTGTGTCTCTCGCTGTGAAATCAGCAGTCAAGAATCTGACTCTTCACTGGGCGTTCCAGGAGAAGAGCCGAACTCTGTAGCTTTGGGCCAGCTACACAGACCCAGGGCACACCCAAAAGAAGAAAGGAGTGGCAAACTCTGGGAAACCCTAGAAAGGATGCTAAAAGTCAGATTAGATGGAATAATCCATCTAAGGATCCAGAATAATTTTTCTGGAGGCTTCATGTCCCCTTGGGAGTCCTTTATGCCACCAGATATGCAAAGTTTCCTGGAAAACTCTCTCTGTATATACACCGGGCCCCCACAAAATCTCTCAACCCCTTGTTTTTCCTTGTGCCTCAGTGGAAACATCCAGCAGAATAGTGACCCACATAGGGAGTGACCCCCTTGGCACACCCAGTCTTTTGTATCTTCGCTACATTGATAATCTGCCTCACTTCCAAATGAGCTCAAAACAATATATTATAGGTGGCAGGGAGTCCCATAGCTAATAATGCCATGGGCTCCTCAAAAAGAAACGGAAGACTAGACCTGTGTAAATGACCAGGACCATTTCTGGGAGGATTCAAGGTGCCAGTAAGTGCCAGACCTTTTCTTACATGGTTAGGAATGTGGGTTTTCGGAAGACCCGAGTTAATCTTCCCAAGACTCGTGCAGTTTTGAGAGAGAATGAGATAGATGACTTCTCCTTAGAAGTACAAAGTGTGATGACTAGAGATGGGCACGAGTTAAAAAAATGATGTTTCGTTTGTCGTTTGTAGGGTCCATTTCGGTTCGTTTCCTTTTCGCGAATTTTTGCAAAACATTTGTTTTCGTTTTTGTTCATTTTGTTACCGTTTCATTACCATTTGTTTCAAAAAAAAATTTTTTTAGCATTTAAAGCAGTTCACTGTATTGCAGTAACGAAAACGAAATGCACGACAAAATTTCCGGTGTTTCTGTTCATTTCGTTTCATTTTGGAGACAAAATTCGTTTGTCATTTCGTTGCGTAACAAAACGAAAAAACGAAAACAGAAATGAAAAATTGTTCGTTTCGTGCCCATCTCTAGTGACGACATCTGAGAAACTAGGGCAGTTGTATCAGACCTGCAGTGGCTATAATGTGAGACATCACAACCTAGGAAAACCTCTTGTTAACCAAAACCAGTATATGACTAGCAGTACCCACAACTGGCTGGATAGCTCGGTGGTTTGAATATCTGGCGGTGGTGCCAGAGATTGGGAGTTCTATTCCTGACTGTGCCTTCTGGGAGCACAGCTATCTTATGTGGTCTTGGGCAAGCTGCACAGTCCCAGGGTGGCCCCAGAAGAAGGAAATGGTAAACGACATCTGAGCATTCTCAGACTGGAAAACTCTGGAAAGGGCCACCTATGAAGGAGAGGTGTGTGGGGCTGTCCACGGGGAAAACAGAGGAGCCCATGGGAAAAGCAGAGGAATTGAGACAAGAAGAGAATAACACTACAGAAGAATCCATGAAAGATGTAAAATTAGAAGAGAAAAGCAGAGAGATGATAAAAGGAATAAAAGAGGAAAGTGTACAGGAAAAGTCTGTGATGGAGGAAAAGAATATGATAGGTGGATTCTTCATGATGGTCACGAACAAGAACAAATGGGAGACTAGGAAGAGGGAAGAAAAGAAGTTAAAGGGGGTAAGGCGGGAGATAGGGATCCAGGTGGGGTCAACAGACCTGGAACCATCAGTGCAGCCAGTGGAAAAGGAACTGTTAAAGACAGATAGGAAGGATGAAGGAACTCAGAGTGACAGGAAAGCCAAGGTAGTGGTAGAAAGGGGAGTCCAGGCTGATCAGAGTGAAGGCAAGAACATAGATATTGGGCTACCTTTGCCAACACCTGAGCGGAAGGACTTTTCCCACCAGTCCAGAGGATCATCTTCAGGAGTAAAGCACAGTGCACCTGTGGGATGAATCCCTGGATGGGGGTGGGAGAATCAGCAGTCACTAGTTCCACACCACTGTTGCAGAACGCGTTGTGCTGGGCTGATAGTGATGATAGCTACATCGCTCCGCAAGTAATAAATAAGAATGCTAATGAAGAATGTTTGCTGTTATCTAATGTAACTGAAGTTGGAAAGAAGATACCAGAAAATACATTGTTAAATAATTTTAATAAAAGTTTATTGCATGCTGGAGAAACGAGAAAGTCAAGTCATAATTCCCCATCAGAACTGTTAATTCTCCTAACCGAACCCTCGCCGCGTCATAAGTCGGAATGCACTTGATGGCGCGTGGTGGTGGTGATGATGATGATGATGATGATGATGATGATGATGATGATGATGATGATGATGATGATGATGGGGACGTGCAGGGTGAGCAATAAGGGGAATGGAATTCAGTATTCCTTGGTGGGAAATAATGGGTTACATTATTTTAGTGTCGAATTTCCCTTCTTGTAACACACTGTATAAAAAGCTTGATCTCTTCCTTATCAAGATGATCATGCAACCGCAGCAGAGCCCCCAGATATATGCCTAAGGTGATACATAAAATCCACAAGGACATCCAAGAGCAGAACAGATGTTTGCGGTCTCCCTTCCAGTGGTGCTTGATGTTTCTCCTCTGCAAAGATCGGCTTCCCACACTTGTTAGAAAATCCGTTCTGCTTTGTCTCTTTTGCCTTCAGGCTACAGAGTGAGAGAGAGAGAGAGAGAAGATTTTGGGGGACTGTCAGCCACCAGAACGGGCTTAAAGAGCATCCCTTTCCTTCATCCACCGCCCTCCTCCACCCACCCCCCATTTGGAGTGTGTGGTTTTTAAGGGACTTTCACAACTGTCTGAAATCTCCTTTCATCCCTTCAGCAAAGTTTGGACAGGCCGCTTGACATTGCAGGCGCCTTCCCGCTAAGCTCCACTGCTCTCCGGCGAGTGCCGAGGCAGCCTAATTAAGCACCGCTTTTCCAGAGGGTTCTTCTCCAAGGTCAAAAGGGAGAACAATTTATTTCCTTCCTCATGACTAACATGAGACAAGCGCCAGGAGGGTGAGAGGGGTGTCCCTTTAGCAAGGGTCAATATTGATGCCAGGTGAATTTTCCAACTAGCATCAATTCAGATTTTTTTTTTTAAAAAATAGCAACTTGAGAATTTAGCAAAGCTTCCGGACCTTTCAGCCCTGGGCAGCCTTTTTTTTTTCTTGGAAGGCCAAGACAAGGACTGGAAGGAGGAGGCCAATTACAGTGATTCCTACCCTCGTTCTTCATAGAGTGGCCTATCAGCATGTTCACAGCATGTGCCTTCTACGTCCCTACACAAAGACAAGGCAGGCAGGCCTACCTGAGGAGCTGCATTTGCACCAGGGCTCTCTAGCAGACTATTTCCATTATGGGGCTTTGTGAAGTCTTCTTCCTCATCTGCCCTTCAGTTCAGTTCACATCTCAGGGCAACACGTCTGCTTGAGGAGTCCCATCGGTTGTTCTTGCATCCTCTTAGCCCTCCTGACAACTGTACAAGCGAACAAGAATGGAGTGGGGGCACTGGGAGATAAAACATTTTCCTTCTTCATTGGGGTGGGTGGGGACTGTAGGGTTATTTGCTCACCCACAATTTTTTTTGCCTCACAGTTTTGCTCCCCATGCTGTTTTCTCCACAGCAGAACTATATTGCCAGGCCTCCATCCAGGAAAAAAAAACATTCAGGGAAAGAAGGACAGCAGAAAGCTCGCCCTATATTGTTTAATTCTGCTTTCCCCTTCCTCCCCCCCCTTCATGGACTGAGAAAGTGTCTGTTCTTAAACTCACGTACTTGTGGTGCATTGTTTATGTTTAATTTCACCCTAGAAGAAAGCAAAGTTACATTACGAGAAAGAAAGAAACAATAATATAGAAGTTTACTAGGAGTTTAGCAGGAATCTGTGGACCTGTCCACCAAAGTGCATGTTAAAATCTTGCAGTTAGTCTTTAAGGTGCCACAACGTACATATGTATGTTCGTTCGTTCGTTCGTTCGTTCATTCCTTCTTCCTTCTTCCTTCCTTCCTTCCTTCCTTCCTTCCTTCCTTCCTTCCTTCCTTCCTGATATGCTAGCATAATAAACTAAGATGGCCACCTCTTCAAAAGGTACTAGTAGGAGTTGTAGTTGTTTGCCCGTCTTCCCCCAATGAGAAACCATTAATTCAAAGGATACATGGCTATTTAGCAATGTCCACCTACAGTACATTTAAGGACTCTTTCCTTTTCGTTCTGTACATTCAGTACACAGGGTTATGGCGGTAAACACGTTTTATTCTGGTGCTCGCCAGTATTTAAAGGCATTTGGCGGATTCCTCTTAATTTTGTTTTATATATATATATATATATATATATATATATATATATATATATATATATATATATATATATATATATATATGAGGGGGGGGGGCTGAATGCATACTGTGAATCGCCAGCCACCCAATTAACCGCAGCTATGCCTACAGAGTGGCATATCAGTGCTTATGTTATCCTGCATTCTGAATGATCCATGTTGCAAACCTTTTGTCTTCTAGTTTAGCATACAACATGGGGCAAACTTTGTTTCCCCCCCAATCTTTGCTCATGCTTGTCTTTCTCCTGCTTTGTATGTTTCGTAAGACAAAAGACAGTTTGGAGATTTACTGTCGAGTCACCAGTAATCCGGCAAACTGCCCTTTATCCCACACTAGCAGTGCACTACAGTACAGTTATAGCCTCAGGCCAATGTTTTCCCTGCTTCTGCCCCTACAAATACTTTCGTTTAATCATCATTTATAAATAGATGTCCAGTTACTGGGAGGGGAAAATGAAAGGCTGCATTGTGACCTTTCATCATGCAGAGACTGTTGTTCTAAATAGAGCTAACGAGGGTGGTCGTGTGTTGCACTGTTGTTCTTTCGCAAGAAATGCAATAGAACGTTTCTGCGAGTGACTATATTAATTCCAGTTTTGCTTTTGTTTGTTAGAGTGAATTCATCCTTGCAGGATAAACTTGAGAGAGAGACGAGGAAAATTTTCACAGCCAGCAGCAATGCTTCAAAGAAAAAACCATCAGTACCCATTGTAGGCATAGACAATACAAGCACCCTTTACCAACCCCCTGGCTCTGCAGCAAAGGCTGAAGTGAAAGAATGTAGCTCAGTAGCAAGCTGTAGGGTTTCCCTCAAGAAACCTACCAGTGGCGTCTTTTGTTTGAATGATCTCTGGCCAGTAGGGTAGGAAGCCAACCACAGCTACATATCTTGAGCAGCTGCTGGATTAGCTGGCCCAGAGGTGTTGATTGGATCTAGCTTTCCCAGGGTTTTTGCTCCAGACTGTTTATGTTTCCTTTGGTACCTGCTTCCCTTTCAGCTTCTGTGTTCATACGCATGTGAGAAGGAGACAACCACTACCACTGATGCCTGGAAAGGGTTGCCATTTCAATGGTAAGGAATGAAACGGTAGGAGGAGCCCATTTTTTCTTGGTGTTGGTGAGGATGGTGAGAAAGGCAGATGTCGTGCCCTGAACAACAGTTGCCGTCTGCGGGTGACCAGTTGTTGTCGGTCGCCTGTTGATGCCACAGTCTCATGAGCAAATAGTAGCTGTCAAAACGCAACCCCTCTACCTCCAAAGCATCTGATGCTCGGGAGCAACAACAGCACAGGGAGAGAGCTATTTCCTCTCTGTCTCACTTCAGAGCTCTCATCCAGAAGGTCCTTTGATGACCTGCGCTGATATTTTTATGAACAAATGCTGGGCTTTTAGACCAGTGGTTCTCAACCTGTGGGTCCCCAGATGTTCCTGGACTGCAACTCCCAGAAGCCTCCACCACTCGCTGTGCTGGAAGGGATTTCTGGAAGTTGCAGTCCAGGAACATCTGGGGACCCACAGGTTGAGAACCACTGGTTTAGACCTTTGGTCTGACTCAGCAGGACATTCATTAGGCTCGTGTGCTTTTCAGGGCCTGTTAAGAGCCAAAGATAAGCGGGCCTCTAGCAAAACAAATCATGAACTACTGGTGGTCCCATGGGACTGTGCAATGGACACTTTGGAATAAAACAGTTTCTAGTAGATTGTCTGCTAAGGAATGTCTGTCATGAAAGGCAAGAACCACTGTCAAGGATTGGAAGTGAGCGTGCTATGAATGTGCCTATGATTTATTATCATCTTTGGAAGCCCTGTAACATTTCCAATCATATAAACAGGACAAATTCGTGAGGGTGGGGGAGAGGGAAATCTGTGTTATGGGGCAGTAAAGGCCATTTTAGTGGGCCTTTAATTTTATACATTGTCTTGCTTTTCTATTCTAATGCTGCTCTCAAATTTTGATTGGTTTTGTTTGTATGCTTTTCTTTTCTTTTTTTTTCTTGGTTTTATGAAGGATTCCATGTTTTTACTGTGCATCTTTCTGTGCACCTTTGATTTGGTAATGGCAATGATACTATCAAGTAATAAGAAAAGCTAATTATACAGATCTCCAGCAGCTACTGATGTCTGAAAATTGTTGTTACTACAACAACAACAACAACAACAACAACAACAACAACAACAACAACAACAACAACAACAACAACAACAACAACAACAACAACAAGAAGAAGAAGAACAAAGGGTTTTCTTCCACTTTGAAGACCAACAAACAGTACTTGTTAATCTTTAGAGACTGCAGATATCTAGACATTGGGCTCAGCTATGTGCCCCCTGATCTCAGCATATTAGAAACCACACACACTCTGCATGGCTACAGATTATCAGGAAAGATTTTTAGTAGCAGACAAACCTATTGGGAAGCTTATTCATCAGCAGTGATCTTCTTAAGAAACCATTGATTAGCTTTAGATGTTCCCTGTGATGGCATTCTACAGTCATTACTTTTAAATGATAGGCCAAATCAGATGACTGCAAAGCTGAGAAACAGCATGTACTGCAGCTCGCAGTCCTATCTTGTAGCTCTTGGCATTGTGTCAGGTACTGTCAAGGCAAAACCAAATTATAATGACCCTAATAGGGCTTTCTAGATAAGGCAGATATTTAAGGGAGTTTTACCAGTTCCATTCCCCGCCACAACCACCCCATGCATTTCCATGGCTGACTGGGGATTCAAACCCATGTCTACTGAAACTTAGTCTATCATGCTATCCACTGTGTCACAGTGTCATTATATTCAGGGGCAGGGAAAGTTTCACAATTCGTGTAGGAAGTCTCCAGAGAGAGCTTGATCACTTCAGTGACCAGTGAACCCCTTGTATATTGACATTTTGTTATGCCTTACTACTGTGACAGCACAACAAGATGTTGGCCTTAGGCTATCTAGTGAGGCAATATGTCAGCAAATCATTTTACTTCCTTCCAGCATTCATTTATTTGGGTGGTTGTGGGTGTTGACATTTGTCCCCCAGTCCATTCCTATCCTCTTCCTATGTTGCTTCTCAAACTTTGCCATTCATTCTAAGTCTTCCAAAAGGATCCTTTGCCCCCAAATTAATCTCGCCCCTTTCCCATCATTACATACAGAATCTCCTGCCACAACGTCATTATTCTGCCTCCTTCTCTTCTTTCCTTCAGGTCTAGTCATTCATGAAAAACTCACTTCCCATAAAGTCACAAGGCATATATGTTAATTCTCATTCTGGAACATAGTCTCAGCCTATGAAACTGAACTCTTGCCTTCCCTCCCCTCACCATCAGATTTTGAGATTCTCAAGGCAACACTCTGCTTCCTTCCTATTGACTGTCAAGTGTTTTCCATTATAAATATTTTTAATGGGGAAAAGCACCATAGATTGCTGCAACTCCTATAGTCTACCTAAGTAGCTCACCTCTACATATGAGCAATCATGCTTTACACTTTAATTTAGCTTCCATGGCAGGCCCTCTTCTGACCCTCATTTAACCAGTTGCCATAACTTATTATGCTCTGCCATTTTTCGCACTAAATCTGAAGCTTAAAACATGCAGAAGTACAACCTGGAATGTCATGATTCATGAATGTTGCGGGCCTAATGACTTGTTATATCAATAGCCATGTCTGGACCGTTTGTCTAAAAGAAGCCTAGGCAGAGGGAATGGATATTCATCAGCGTGCATATATATAGATTATAGGGAGAAAACATATAATTTCCCAACCCTTTGTTGTTGTTAAATTAACCCTCCTTATGCTGCAAACAACAACAAAAGTATGAGGGGAGAAGGGTTAATTAACCCTTACCTCTTAGGTACAGTCCCAGTGAGATCATCCTGTCACTGTCCAACAAAGGATTACCTTTCCAGAGCTCTGTGGCATGGTTTAGAGACACATTATTAATGCCCATTTAGGCCCTGAGCAATCTGAGTTGAAGGTATTCTCTGCAGCCAGCTCCAGGTCTAATCACCGAACTGTATCACTTCAGACTTCATTATCCAGACAGATCATTATCTGGTGGGGTGTAGACCCACTGGAACTCAGAGCCTCTGCAGGGGTCGGGGACCAATTAAGGTGGTCTGCCCCAGGAGGCTGATGGATCCAAAGGGTTTCCTGACAGCTGTTAAGAGGGCTTCCTGTCACCTCAGCAAGCAATTCTGTTGAAGCCCTGGTTGATGTCTGGAATGGGGAAATGGCTGGTAATTGCTCTTAAACACATTCTCACATGAAGTAGAGTCAAACTGGCCATCTGGTTTTACCATGGAGGTAGTGGTGATGAAACAAGTGGGAAGGAGACTAGAGCAATGGTGGAGGGAAAATGGAGTGATCCTGACTAAACATGGACTAGAACCCACCGTAGAAAGCCTACTCTGCAGCTGTGGCAGTGGTGAAGAAGTCATTCTTCTCTGCCTGTACAGTGCCGAGTCACCCAGCACTGCTCTTTTGAGTTGTCAAGGGCCTACTGTGTGCTGACATATGGAAAGAGAATGAAGACCACACTGGAGCTCTCTCTGAAGAATTTTCAAAAACACAGTGCAGGCAAAATTGCTCAGACTTGCTCTGACTTAGGTGCTGCTGTCGACAGAGGCCCTCTGAATGTAACTATGGCCCCTGCTTGTTGGTTCTGCAGGACCTCTCATCCATCATCCATGGTCTCCTCCTGGGCTTTGTCTCTGGGATGGGACTTGGAAGCACTGTTTTACAATGGCTTCCTCCTATGTACCAACTCAGAAGGTGGTGCACAGGACTCCTTTTTGTCATGCTGGCTATATTAATCAGTGGTGGTCCCCAGGGTTCTGTTTTGTCCCCCACGTTATTTACCATGAAACCCCTGTGAGAGGTTTTCCGGAGTTTTAGAGTTTGCAGTCACCAGTATGCAGATGACGCCCTACTTTATCTCTCCTTTCTATCAACATCCCAATAAGCTATTTCAGTATTAGATCAGTGTCTAATGACAGTAATGGACTAGATGAGGATAAATACACTGAAACTTAATCCAGGCAAGACAGAGGGGCTCCTCATCAGATGATAGGCAGATCAAGGAATAGGGATGTAGCCTGTACTGAATGGGATTGTACTCCCTCTGAAAACACAAGTGTGTTTGTGCAGCTTAGGTGTGTTCCTGGAAGTGCCTCTGAGCCTGGATGCCCATGTTTTACTGGTGGCCCAGAGTGCCTCTGCACAGCTAAAACTGGTATATCAGTGGTGCCCGTTCCTGGAGATGTCTGACCTGGTCACAGTGACCTGTTCCTTAGTTACAAACTGGCTGGATTATTGTAATGCACTCGTTGCTGGAATTAACTTTGGATAATGCTCAAAAACCTCAGTGAGTTCAAAATGTTGCAGCCAGGGGAGACCTTTCTCTCGGCCCCACCAACCTTACCTGCGGACTTGGTGGGGACACAGGAGAAGGCCTTCTTTGTCGCTGATCCCAGTCTCTGCACCCTTTTCCCACAGGAGGCCAGGCTAGTCCCATCTTTTCCTTGGCCGTCCTTCTGCAAGGAGGAAAAAAACCAAACCAGTTTCTCTTTCAGCAGGATTTTCCTTAGTGACTGACTGGCTAGGAGACAATAGCGGGATGGTTTATATTTTGTTGCCCTTAAAACTCTTTGTCATAATGTTTTACCTAACATTTTTAACACGTTACGAATTATTTAATATTTTAATAATTTGCTGTTTTCATGTCTTAATATTGTACAGTAAGTAAGTAAGTAAGTAAGTAAGTAAGTAAGTAAGTAAGTAAGTACTGTATATACTCGAATATAAGCCCTAATTTTGGGCTGAAAAAAGGGACCCCCGGCTTATATTCAGGTCAATACTTTCAGCCACTGAGGCAAGTCATCTGTGGCTAAAAGTCATTTTAAACATTGCATGCCGCTTCTCATGACCCCCCTCTTCTTCACAGGGGGAGCGGCGCGTGATGTTTAAAATGACTTTTAGCCACTGACCCAAGCACTTGCATCAGTGGCTAAAAGTTATTTTAAACATCGCACACCACTCCCCCACTCCCCCAGCTCACAAAGGAAGAGCTGCCAGGCCCTGCTGCATTTCCCACCCTAGACTTATACTCAAGTCAATACGTTTCCCCAGTTTTGGGGGGTTAAATTAGGGGCCTCGACTTATACTCGGGTCGACTTATACTTGAGTATATACGGGTAAGCAAGCAAGCAAGCAAGTAAGTTAGTTAGTTAGTTCAATTTAAGAGCAGGCATCCTTAAGAATGTAAATGTCATACAGGATCAAACCAAAAGTGTAATGAAGCATTGTATTTTGTTGCTTAGTGGGCAGTCAGGGTAGCCACATGAAGGAAACAAGTTTTTCTGTGCTTTCTTTTGTCCACATCCAGAGATATATTACCTCCAACACAGAATACCACGGCTATGAATAGGAGACTCTGGTGCCTTTATAATCCCTAAATTTATCTAATCCTGACAAAATTAGATCCTGTACTTTGACTTCCCCTCCATTCCAATATTTTCAATTCTATAAAAACTTAAGTCAATGTGTTTGCATAAGAACATGTGTAAAACATCCTTCCATTTATTTGCAAGATTCTACAAATAAACAGCACATGATTCTCCAAACCTCAAAAAGCATATTGTAATGGAACTAAACCACGCCAGACTTGTCCTCGCTTTTCATGCCACCTCATGGTTGAGTTGCTTCGCTATATGAAAACCCATCTAGAAACAGTATTTAGCAAAGATTTCAAAATGCAACATTGGTTACACTGTGCTGCCCCCTGCTGCTCTTCCTTAACCTTTTAGAAGACAATACAGACACATTCATATTTCCTACCAGCACGCCTTAGGAACAAAATGTCTGAAAGGGCAAGGGTTCCCTGCCTGAAGAAGTGGTTCTTCACAGTCAGTGGAAGGATAAAAGGGAAGGAGGTAGCAACCTGATCTCCAAAGGAAGAGCATTCCATAACCTGGGAGAAACCACATAGAACATCTTTTTTGTACCCATCAAACTTGCTTGCAGTGTCAATTGGACTGAGAGAATGGTCTTTCTGAAGATTTCACGGGTTCAAAAGTCTTATGTGAGGAGATCCAGTCCTTCAGACAGCCTAGATCCAAACTTTGCAGGCCATTCTGTGTGATCACCAGAAATTGGAACTGGGCCCAGAAATGGATTGATAGCCAGTGCTGTTAGGCAAAGGCATTACATGCTCCCTGTGACTGACCCCAGGCAATAGTCAGGAAGCTTCATTTTGAACCAGCAGAAGTTTCCAGGCCATCTTCAAAGGCAGGCCCAAGTACAGTATACGTTAAGTAATCCAAACAGGATGTAACCAAGATATGTTTCGATGTAACCAAATCAGACATCTCAAGGAACAGATGCACCTGGCACACTAGTTTCAGCTATGTGAATGCACTCTCGGGCACCACCAAACCCACCATCCAGGCTCAGAGATAAATCCAGTAGAACACACAACTTGTACTCCTTGGATATGGGTTTTCAGGTTGCATCCATATTCAGAAGCATCTCTGTCTTGTCTGGATTCAAATCTGTTTGCGCTCATCCAGCCCATTATTGAAACCAGACTCCAGTTTAATACTGAGACAGATTCCTTGGAGTTGGATGGAAAGGAGAGCTACAAGTTGGGTGTTATCCGCATACTGGTGATGCCAAACCCTAAACATCAGATGATGTCTCCCAGTTATTTCATGTAGATGTCAAACTCCATCGGGCACAAAGAAGAACCCCGAGTGGCACCACAGGCCAACAGTCAGTTCACTGAATAAGAGTATCCCAGCACCTTCTGAGCTCTCACTTCCTGGAAGAAACAGAGACACTGTAAAACAGTACCTCCAAGTCTCATCCCAGAAAGACAGCCCCAAAGAATACCATGTCCAGTTCTTGCATAGGTATATCTACCAAAGTGACCAAATCTGGCCTAAATTTGGTGTAGATCCACTAGCTTGTTATTTTGAAACATTATGCCCCTGACCAATTGGAAAAAAAAATGCTGGATCACTCTTGGAGATGGAATGGCAATCAAGAATACTTTCTTCACTACAGTCATTGCCACAGAATAGGCCTTCCAACAAGTCAGTGTTTGGTCCAGTTTGTTGTTTTCTGATATCATCCCTCATCTTCCTTGTTCCATCATTCCCACCTCCTTGGCAAGTCAGAGTGTTGATTTGGCTCTGCTCTCTGGGCAGGACCACTTAGGAGCTCTAGTGTCCGTAGCCCTGGCCATTTCACCATTCCAGAGGTCAACAAGAAACTTCTAGGAGCCTTCTGATGCAGTGGTTAAATGGCTGTACTGCAGCTAAAACTGTGCCCATAATGGGATTCAATCCCAGGTAGTAGGCTCATGGTTGACACCGCCTTATATCCTTCTGAGGTCAGTAAAATGAGTACCCAGCATTCTTGGAGGGGGCAATGGGTAGCTTGCACAATTTCACTGTAAACTGCCCGGATAATGCTTTAAGTACTATGGGGCGGTATAAAGCTGGACACTTTACTTTCTAAGAGCTAGCAGAAAACCACTCAGATCCATGTCTTCTTGGGAGAACCTTCTAAGCGTGTTTTTTCACTCCTGCCAAGGCTGTGAATTCCAGGAAGTCTAAACCCCATTGGATATTAATCTGCACATGACAATGGAACTACGAGTTCTTCCAAACCTAGTTAACCATCATCCTTCCCAGCACTAAAGATGAGATCAGAAGCACCCCCTGCAGCACTTAGAACAGACACACGGTAGTCATGGGATACATGAATTCTTGAGTTGTTCCTAATAAGATGCTCTCAGCATGGATGTTCAAGTCCTCCAATAATACAAGCCTAAGGGATTCTGCTCAAAACTGGAACAGTACAGTAAGCAGTAAAGGCAGAATGCAAACATATGAATGCCATGCTGTTCTTGTCACTGATACCACTGATGCTGGCATATAAATTATGGCACCTGGACTATTTTGAAGCACAAGACCATATGCTTGTCTGTAAATTCTCCTTCGTCTGTTTTAACGAGTGGGGATACCTCCTCTCTATCCACAAAGGAGCATGTTCTTTACAATTCAACCAGAAGTCTAACTAGGAACTAGGGATGGATAATTTGTTTTGGAACCAACTTGCATGAGCCCAGGTGGTGTTCTGAAGCCTCCGACACACAAGCAGCCAATCTCTTACCTTGGTCTGGGCTTGCAGGGCTTAAACTCCAATGAGGAAGCATGCTGTGACATCATTTTTGCTTCTCCGTGGTGCTGGCCAACCAGACTGGGAGGCGGGATGATGCCTATCCCTGCACAGCTCCTGATTGGCGAGCGCCACGGAGAAGCAAATATGATATTGCAGCCAATCTCTTACCTTGGGCACAGACTGCGTGTGGCTGCTTGAGTGTCCAAGGCTTCGGAACACCACCTGGGCTTGCTGATCTCTAATAGGAACCATCCACCATTGCCTTCCTAGACCCAGTTATTGCTAATGTAGAATTAAGCTTCTATGGGCATTAAAGCTTAGTGCAAGAGTCAACAAAGTGCTGCTTGGTTTGGCACTTCTGGGGAATTTGTTCATCAACCTCAGCAATTAAACTGGAATAAATTAAATAGCAAAAATTCAACAAAAAGAAAAAGATGGACCTGCCTTTTATCAAAGATGCAGAATCCATTGGCAAATAAGTTTTCTAATTCCTCTATAGTGGTTTGTATATTGGAACAAAACAGCCCTTCTACTGAATGGTGCATATGCAGGTAGCAGAAACAACTGCTGGAAAGGCCTCTAAAGCAGTGGTGGCAAACATTTGGTACTCCAGATGTTTTGGACCACAACTCCCAGAATTCCATATCTGTATTGCCAATGACAAAGGACTGTGGGAGTTATGGTCCAAAACATCTAGAGCAATGAATGTTCACTGGCACTGCTCTAGAGGATGCAAATAGCATTTCTGAAGCCCTTGTCTTTCTCAAGTGTTCACCCCTACTCTTAAGAAAACAAGTCAAGATTTATGTTTAAGCCTTGCAATTATGTCCATTTAGCCATGAAACTGTGAAGCTTTTAAACCTCAAATATATATAAAGACTGCACAAAGAGTATGTCAGATATTAAAGAGAGAAAATCAGTTTGTATTAGACAGGTTTGTCTAGGTGTTTTACATGTATATTTGATTTGTAAAATGGAGTCCAGTATGGAATACTGAGTCATTGTAACACAAGTGTATAAGTTTTCTAATTACTGCCAGGTACACAGAATAACATATAATGGGAGAGGATGGTGCAAGGTAGGTGCAATGGCATGATGTAACCAGATTTCTGATTGGTTATCATGAGCATAAAAGAGTTCCAGAAATCAGTGGCCTTTTGGCTAGTGATGGGCACGAAATGGAAAAATTCTGTTTTGTTTTGTTTCTGCTGTTGTTTCATTTCGTTAGAAACATTTTTTAAAAAATTGAATGAAATGAAACAGTAATGAACCAATTCGTTACTCTATAAAATGGTCCCCTGGGGTAGGCTAGAGGCACCAAATTTGTTGGGTGCCTTCCTTGGAATCTCCCCGTTAATCCTTCCAAATTTGGAGAGATTTGGGATTCAGAAGGCTGTTATTCAACTTCAAATGGGTACCCCGCAGAAAAACACTTCTATTTGCAATGTTATGTGCTTGAAAATAGTGATCCCAGGCAGCTAGCAGGATAGAAACTACAGTGGAGCTTCCTCAAGCTCTCCCCTTGAAGCACCCTCAATTTGGCGAGGTTTGGGGTATGGGGGGGGCGAGTTATTCAACTACAAAAGGGGTGCCCATACGAAAAAATCATTTGTAATTTAAAAGTGCTGTATATACTCGAGTATAAGCCAACCCAAGTATAAGCCGAGGACTTAATTTTAACCCCCCCCCAATGGGAAAATGTATTGACTCGAGTATAAGCCGAGGGCATTTTTTCATTATACTAGAGTATATATGGTATACCAGCCAAACTCTAAAGGGGCTTGGGTTAGTAATTGGCAAAGTGTGCTGGAGAGTGGAGGCAATCAGGGAGTAAACTCCCTGATTGCCTCCACAGTCCCTGCACAGTTGCCAATACTACCCCCAGCCCCTTTAGAGCCTCATAACTAAATCCCCTTAGCCCTAAATCTTTCCAGATTTCAGGGTGTACCTTAAAATCACTTTGGGAAGGTACCTCTGCTACTTTGGAGTCCCAAGGTAAGTAAATTTTGATAGCATATTTTTAACATAATTTTGAGTGTGTATTTTAAAAATTCACTTAAATATTATTTACTTTGGGGGCGCCAAAGTAGGAGGGATTCCTTAAGGAAGCAATTTTAGGGAAACCCTGAAATTTGGAAACATGTGGCAGTAAGGGGGCTGAGTTATGAAGCTCCAAAGGGGCTGCCCCTAGGAAAAAAACCTTCTAATTGGAATCCTATGGGAAGCAGCAGCAGTCTTATTTCCCGCCTGATTGGCTTTGGAGTAGGTTTTTTCCTAGGGGCACCACCTTTGAAGCTTCATGACTCAGCCCCATTACCTCCAAATGTTTCCAAATTTCAGGGGGTTCCCTAAAATTGCTTTCTGAAGGCACCCCTGCTACTTTGGAATCCCAAGGTAAGTAAATTTTGATTGCATATTTTTAAAAATAATTTTCAAGTGCAGCAGTTGAGTGCCCGTGCTCAGTGTCATATCCAGAGGTGGGCTTTGGGAAACAGACCTATGAGTGCCGCAAGCATTGCTGCAGAGGTTGAATTGGTGGTGGTGGTGGTGGTGTCAGCCTGTCAGTGCTCAGACTATATGCTGCATGCACACTGCATCAAATTGGTCTGCAGGACTTTCATCCCAGAAGGAAGCCTCTTCTAAAGATGCACAAGAAAGCCCACATACAGTTTGCTGCAAACAACCAGACTAATGACATGGATTTCTGGTACTATATCCTGTGGTCAGATGAGACCAAGATAAACATATTTGGTTCAGATGGTGTCAAGCATGTGTAGCAGCAACCAAGTGAGGAGTACAGTACAAAGACAAGTGTGTCGTGCTTACAGTCTCGAGCATGGTGGTGGGAATGTCATGTTCTGGGGCTGCATGAGTGCTGCCAGCACTGGGGAGCTCCAGTTCATTGAGGCAACATGTACTGTGACATACTGAAGCAGAGCATGATTCCCTCCCTTCAGACTGGGCCTCAGGGCAGTATTCCAACATAACGATCCCAAACACATGTCCAAATCGACCACTGCCTTGCTAAAGAAGCTGAGGGTAAAGGTGATGGACTGGCCAAGCATGTCTCCAAAACTAAACCCTACTGAAACAGAAAGTGGAAGTGCACAAGGTCTCTAACATCCACCAGCTCTGTGATGTCGTCATGGAGGAGTGGAAGAGGACTCCAGTGGCAACCTGTGAAGCTCTGGTGAATTCTATGCCCGAGAGGATTAAGGCAGTGCTGAAAAATAATGGTGGCCACACAAAATATTGACACTTTGTGCCCAATTTGGATATTGTCACTTAGGGGTGTACTCCCTTTTGTTGCCAGACATTAATGGCTATGTGTTGAGTCATTTGGAGGGAATAGCAGATTTACACTGTTATACAAACTCTATACTCACTACTTTACACTGTAGCCAAGTGTCATTTTTTCAGTGTTGTCACATGAAAAGACATACTAAAAAATTTGTGAAATGTGAGGGGGTGTACCCAATTCTGAGTAACAGCGGAAGGCAGCAAGATCAGCTTCTGTTCCCTTTGGAAATGCACTAATGCTGGGCATAAATAAAGGAAGGATCACATTATATCATACTGCTTTTCTGGTGATCAGTACAAACAGTTATATGGAGATAGGGTAGTTAGCTATGTGTGATGGTATATATTAGGAATGGGATTTTTGGATTTTTTTTTCCACAACTGCCAAATTTCAGCAGGAATTTTTGCAGTTAGAATTTCAGTTGCTTTAGCAAAAAAAAAATAACATCCAGTCTTTGGTTGCTTCTTCATAACATAAACATTTAAAGTACAGAAGAACAGAAGTATTATTTTCAGATGCATACAATGTTGGCAGATTCTCGGTCAACAGAAGTTTTAGAAATGACAAAGCAGTTTTAGCATAATTTTAAAAATCAAGTTTGCATTCCAATAATTTATTTAATCCTAGGATTCAGTTTTGGGGTGCAAAATCTATTGCCAGCAACAGACCGACTGAAGTCACTTGACATTCTGAAGTTTACAGGATAAAACAGATAAAGAAAACAATTTTAGACATTTCTTTATATCTTATGTATGTATGTATATATAAAATAAAGGTGAACACTGTTACAAAATGATTCCATAGCACATTTCCCCAACAAACTGGAGTAACCTTTTATTAAAATTGTCTTGTAGGTGTTTAGCTGCATAATTATTTAAAATAATAGACATGAACAGTGAATGAAAAGTAACAGTTTAGTTATTTTTAATCACAAGGGCCGGTTTGTGCATTTTTTGTCTTCTCTATTTTGTCACTAGATGAGAGATTTTCTCCTATACTGGTTTCCATAAATTCCTTCGCAGGTTGTCCATTCAATTCATCTTCTCTTTGCATTGGTAGCTGATTGTTTTCCTTGGCTTCACATTCTAAGTCGATTTCTTCCTGTACTTGCCCTGCAGTAGCTGAGGATACCGTTTCTGTTTTATCTTCTAGATTTTCTTCTTTTCTCTTTGCTTTGAATACTTCAACTCCCATCATCCTCAAATAATGCAATCTCTCATTTTTGGGCACAAAAGCACGAAGAGACGTCTTGCCAAGCCAGCCACACAACACAATGGGACACTGAAGAGTATCTGCTTTGCTATAAACATACAGATGGAAATATATCTTTTTAATGATATGCACAGTTTTAGTACACTGTGGCTTTAACTTTAAATTCTACAGTCACAACACTGAATTTATTTGCAGCTTGCAATAGAATTGTGACTGATTTTCATGTGCTGCCATTGTACATTATCACAGTTCTGTAGTAGACCGTATTTATTCCTACAAAAAAGGTCCTAGCGTAGGAGGGGGGGGGTTAGAGCACTGTCTAAATGCGTTCTATGTGGGACAATTGATTAAAAGTATCAGGAAACTTCAACGGGTCCAAAATGCAGTAGCCAGATTACTGACTGAGGTGGATTACAGTGATCACACTGCACCCGTATTAAAGCAGCTCCACCGGCTCCCAATCAGCTATTGGGCACAATTCAAGGTGCTGACCTTGACCTACAAAGCACTGTACAACCTGGGTCCTAGCTATCTCAAAAACTGAATCTCATAGTATGAACTGACTCTGGTGTTAAGGCCATCAGGAGAGGCCCTTCTCTCCATCCCACCACCTTCACATGTATGTATTGTGGGAACACATGAAAGGGCCTTCTTGGCTGCTGTGCCCAGACTCTGGAACTCCCTGCCACTAGAGGCCAGGACTGCCTCATCTCTTATGTCTTTCTGGAAACAGGCAAAGACCTTTCTCTTCAAGCAAGTTTTCCCTGAATGATGGACTACCTATTATGTGTCTTTCATAAGAATCTGCCATATACATGACCACACAGACTTTGTGTTTATAGCCACTTATAACCTTGTGTAATTGCACTGACACTATGTTTTCAATATTAGTTTCCATCACTCCTAACTTTTACATGGAATTTTCACACTCTCTTTTTAACTGCTCATGTTTCTGTAGCTTTAATGTTGTTCCTCAATTCCCTGTTCTCAAACTTGAACATGTCTTAGTTGTACTGGACTGTATATTGTCCCTCATTACTGTAAGCCGCCTTGAGTCCTTTTCCAAGGAGAAAGGTGGGGTAAAAATACTCTAAATGAAAATAATGAAAATAATAAATAAATAAATAAATAAATAAACAAACAAACAAATAAATAAATAAATAAATGGAATGGTGATCAGCTTCTAGCTGTTAAGAACTGCTTGTCCATAAGAACAAATACAGAGACTAATATGAAGAATACATAACACAGGGTGAAATGGGCCAACAATATTCACTTTTATTAGTTCTGTATGTGAATTATTATGAAGGTTATTAGGTGTTGGGAAGTCATTTTCAACTTATGGTGACCTGACTAAGCAGTGACAGCCAAAAGGCCCTAGTGGGTTTGAGAATGACTAGGGACCAGGTGGTCAAATCCTCACTGTGCCTCCTAGGACAGGAAATGGCCCAAATCACCCTAAGTGTGTGCGGCTGATGGAGTTACATACCCTCCCATATGTGTGACTTTGGGCAAGCTTACAGTCTTGCTGCACTACCAGAAGTGACTGGAACTCTATTTCTGAGCACAATATACCAAGAAAACCTGGGTAAGGTTGTGATAAATCAGAATCCATTTTATGGCATGTAACAAATTAACCGATTGGTTCTAACACTAACAGGCTTCCTCAGGTGCTGCAAACTAAAGGCAACAGTTTCCTTCCGTGAGTCAATACGTCTCATGTTCTTTTCCAACTGCCTACTCCTAATAGTAGGTTTAATTTACTTTGAGATTTCATATGCTGTACTCAATGTCCTCAGAGCCATAATGGCAGGAAAATGCATTAAATATACATTAATTCATCTTCCCTCTTTTGGGAACAAAGTCATTACAAAATCTGTAATGCCAGGTTCATTATGTTAAGAATTGCACAAATATTACACATAGACTAAACTCAACTACTGAAGGCATCTGAATCAAAACGTAACTAGTAGAAGCCTCAAGATGTTTAATTGTTTTGGCCTACAAACAGATGGGTGCTTCATGTTTTATCTGGGTAGCTATTCTTGTTCTCTGATGAATTAAATACAGTACTTGACTCCAAGCACACATGGCAATCAATCCTAATTATTTGACTGACATGTGGAGTGCAATTGTTATGAGTTCCTATCCAGATGCAGGTGTGGCAAAATCAATTCCTCACAAGAGCACAGCCATGTGGAATTCCAAAATGACCACAGGATTTTCAATCTAGGTCAAAGATTCTGAAATTTGGGTAACTCCAGTAGTCTTGGACTGCAGTTCCCAGAAGCCTTCACCACCAGCTGTGCTGGCTGGGGTTTCTGGGAGGTGTCATTGAAGAACACCTGGGTTACGCAAGGTTTGGAACCACTGCTACACTACTCCTGTTCCAGACCCCTGTTACATGGTCATATCCATACTGAAGTTTCCACTGACAGTTTTAGTCATGAGATGAACTACACGTTCATTTCTATTTTAGCTTAATAATTGAACTTATATGAATTGTGGTTATTTAAAGTAGCCATTCTCAATTTTTTTTGGCTATGCCATGAACACAATATGAAAGAAACACAGGTTGAATAAATCAGGATTGTATAAGTCACAAATGAACCTAAATAGGTGTTTTGTGACAAACTGTTTCCAAGCTGTGACCTCCTTCAAATGTGCCAGGATCTGCTAGACACCCATATGCCATGTCTCCTTCCGAGAATGGCTGGTTTAAAGAATTTGTTTACTGCTTTGCAGAAATAGGAAACTAACACAATTGATAGTCAGCTTAATCCTTTCCTAAAACATAACATTTTAGTATGCAGTGCTCACTCTCTCCAAAGTGCTGCTGCTATTATCAATATGCATAATCAGAAGCAGTTACCTATATTAGGTATATTATAAAGAAGGGATACAATAAAATATTTTTAATTTCCATTTAGTTTAATTGAACATTTAAACTCATGCCAACTCTTCAATGGAAATTTTAAAAACCATAAGAAGTGCTTTACTTATAATGGCTGGAATGGAGTCCAACTGAATGCTTATGCTGGTTTAAATTATCAGTATACATTTAAGCTACAAATTTCCACAAGTCAAGCCGGCATTGCGATTCACTGTCATGTGCCAAGTCACGCAACTGCAAGAGCATAGGCATACACAAATGTTTTATCTTGTGATAATTTAGAGCTGAGGTTTCTGCAGATGAATTTATGCCAGCCAGCTGTAAGTATCAGATTTGGGCACCTATGAGTCACAAGCTGTACACAACATGCCCTGCCTTGGCAAGATTAGCAGTTCAGAAATGTTATTCCACTAAAATCAATCAGATTTGAATAAACAGATTTATACACCAGTGTTTGTCTGGATCTGCCTCCATGCATACATATATCTCATGCTCTTGCAATGACACACACATTGAGTAGCAGAATTACTTACCTTGGATCTGGTTCATATTTCAACACTATACTTCCCATAGCTGCAAGAAACAGCATGTGTTAAGCCAGCATAGCAACAGATATGCAAAACACATAATTTATAACACAATTACAATTGCATTCATGTGGGCAACTTGCACGTGGCTCTTGGTCCATTTTCCATGCAGCTCAACAAGCCCTGCCCATTTCCCCTGACTAATTAACTTGACTGTAAAAGTATAAACACTGGGCTTCCCATAAGACACTTTGTTCTGTGCCATAGGAGGAGGACATCTTGAACAGACAGGTTGCACCACCTATATGTTTCTGATGGGAGAAACCAAATGAAATATATCAGAGCTCTCTCTCCAGGGCTCCATCAAGAGGAGAAAGTAATCCTGAAGAGACTGTATTGTGTAGAGAGAGAAATCAGAGACACAACAGAAACCCCCAAAAAGAATTTCTCCTGGCATAACAAATTGCAATCTAAAATACAAAAAGTATGGGACAGGATGTCCTCCTCTCACTACAGGAAACAAAAAGCTCACAACAAGTATGTTCCTTTTTCCTGTAGTGCAGGAAGGCATACTGAACCAGACAGAATTAGAGATGGGCATGTCAATTCAAATTTGTATGAATTAATAACCCCCAATGAATTTGAATTGATTTTTTTGCTACTTACTTCTCAGGCTACAAAATGGCCCCAAGGGACCTAGAGATACCAATATTCCAGAGAAGCTTCCCCTAACTCTCCTCTACAATCCCTCCAATTATGATGAAAATTGGCTTTCCCAAGCCAGTTGTTACAGGGCATAGGTAGGGGGACTTTGTGGGTATGTAACTCAGATGTCTGCAACCCAATCTCCATGAAACATGCAGGGCAAGTACAGACGAGACTGGTAAAGCTCCACTGCAATTTTGGTGTCTCTAGGAGCTTGGGGCAGGGCGGGGGGAAATTTTACAGGGTCTTCAAATTTCATCAGAAAAAAATCATAAATTTATTATTCATGATTTGTAAGCCTTGATGAATCACACCTCAAAATGAATTGATATGTATGATATTACGATTTGTTTGTTGCTCTGAGTAGTAGTTCTGCTGCTAACTGGGTGGGGAAAAATATAAATATAGAAAAAACCCAAAAGTGACTGTGTTCCTAGAGGGATTAGAACATTTGCTCTTATCTACGGAATTCGTTATCTACAGGGGCTCCCGGAATTGATCGCCCGTGGATACAGCGGTCCTACTGTAAAGTCTCTGCAGAATTTTCATTTTCCCAAATGCATGTTTTACCCTTTCCAGGTTCAGAATCACTGGGCCTTCCCCACTTCCCTTGGGTACCATAAATAATACTAAGTAACACCTTCAATCTTTAGGATACCAGGGAAAGCTTTCAAGAATCACATATCAAGTAGTATGTCTGTGAAGATTCTCAGTCATCCAGGTGAGTTTATCTGGAAGTTGAGTCATGGCAACTGGACTTCTTTGCTGATCAAAAAATCCAAGCAGCTTTGACTCAACTTCCATACATATTAAGTATTTCTCTGCATTCTTTGATGTGGGAAAGAATGAAATACCTACAGAGTATTTTTGAAAATCCTATCTTGTATCTCAATTTGATGGTGCTGAGTATTCATTGAGCTGGACTGTGTATTTCCAAAACATGGGGAAAGGGTTAGAGCAGGGGTGTGCAAACTTCGGCCCTCCAGATGTTTTGGACAACTCCCAGAATTCCAAGCCTAGATTGCCAATGACAAAGGACTGTGGGAGTTGTGGTCCAAAACATCTGGAGGGCCCAAGTTTGGACACCACTGGGTTAGAGTTTCCTCTATTTTCAATGTACTAAAATCGAGCTGAGGTCCATTTGTGCTGGACTTTGGGCTGACCCCACTACAACTAAGAAGAGTTCTGGTTGGGCTATCTCATTGGAAAGTGTCTGTCCCCTCACTGTGTGTGTATAGGCCTCTTGTCCTTGTCTGGGAAAATCAAAAGGATCAAAAGGAAAAAGCAAAGCAAAGTGTTCTGCTTATATACCACCCCACAGTGCTTAAAGCACTCTCTGGATGGTTTACAATTGAATTATGCAGGTTACACATTGCCCTCCCCTCAGCAAGCTGGGTGCTCATTTGACTGACCTTGGAAGGATAGAAGGCTGAGTCAACCATGAGCAGGCTACTTGGGATTGAACCTCAGATCATGAGCACAGTTCTAGCTGCAGGACTGCAATTTAACCACTGCGCCACGAGGACCCTGGGTGAGAAAATCTCCTATTCTTTTTCTAAGTAACTAATGGCAGAGCTTTTTTTTTTTTTTTTTAAAAAACCCTTTACCTTCCACCTTAATTGGTCAAGAGATTCCACAAACAATTTCATTCCTCAAATGAAACAAAAGCTATATGGGTTTCGGCCCCATTATCTGCCTGCCAGTGATTTGCCGTACCTGGCATCTGACGAAAATGCCAGTATCCTGTGAATAAGCATCAGACCAGACTTAATCTAACAATATATGCGGAGACCTTAATGCTTTTGCTAAGGCCTTGTCTCGGTTTAACTTCAGGAGATGGAACAAACAAATGCAAGACCTTTGCCCATTAGTAAGAAGCTATACTTATAATGGAAGATGCCAACCATCTTACAGCAAAGAAGTAGTTCACAAATTTTTCTAAGAACTGAATCAGCTGCCCAATCATCTCAACATGTCTTATCCACTTTTAGCAGGCAGCAAGGAGAAAACCACTGGAAGACACTGGCCTTTATACACGACCCCTAAGCTCCGCAGGAAATGGCTGCAAGGTCCGGACCTTACAAGTGTTTTCCCACCAGCTCCGGACTTTGCAGACAATTAAGTGCGACCCCGCCCACCTAAGCACGACCCAGCTGCACTTTCTTGTACCTGCTTGAGGTGGGTGAAAATCCCCAGGTCCGGATTTAATCTGGTCAGTGCGGGGCTCTCCTGGCTTCTGCTTGTGTTTTTTTTTTTGCCTCCTGCCCCTTTAAGAGAAGAGGTGGGAGGAAAAAAAGCAAGCAGAAGAGAAACTGAGCTCCGGGAGGCTCCTCCAGGTGAGCTGCATTTCCCCCCCTCTTTCTCTGGTGGGGAGGAAGGAAGGGCAATGAACCCCTAAGATCTTTGGTCCGAATTTAAGGGACCAGCGGATCTTAGGGGTCATGTGAAAAGGCCCCAAGAGAACCTGATGCCTGTTGAAGAGTGACTGGCAGGGATTGTAAATATTTTTAAAAGAGAAGGAACAGGCTCAAAGGTGGCCGGTTCAGCTGGTTTAGTCCATACCTGATTAATCACATCCATAAATTGTCTAGGGAAGACCATTTTAGAGACAGAAGAGGAGGTTCTTTTAACACCCCCCCCACTTGCCCCCAGCAAATGTGGGTCAAAAGAGTCTGGATTGCCAGGTCTGCTAATTTCTAAGACCTTGATAGCCTTGCTAATTAAAAAGCCAAAATCTTCTCCACTGAATAAAAAACAGGGTGAAGCAAAGGATAGATCTTTCCCCTTCCCTTCACCTCCTGATAATTCTCCCTCCTGCTGCTCTGGATAATTGAGAAACAAAACAGAGCTCCACTCCTTATTCTCTTCTGAAAACAATCAACGTGGAGAAGAGCCTTGTCTACAAACCCTCCCATCAAAGAAGAAAGTTGTCTTTGGGGAACCTTTGTGAAAGCCTCGAGGGTCTTCCTCCTTCTACAATGGATAACACTCTGAGTGGAAATGGTGGCTTCCCATGATCAAGATCTAAAAGAGCCATGGGTGTATGTCATAACAAGTGAGTGAAATTGGAAGAATGATGTGGTATGGACAATTTATCAGGCCTAAAAAGTGTGAAACTGGTAGAGGAATGAAAAAACAAAGACAAACACCGGCAGGGAAGGATGAAATGTGGTTCCCTATCCCTCTCCGTGTTCTCAGACTGTGAGGTAACCTTTTCTATTGAGGATGGCACAAGGTTGCCAGTTTCTGTAGAACTGAGCAGACATATCTAGTTTTCAAATTCAGGGTGCTAGGCCTGGCCATTGAGGGCAGGTAACAGAAGAGGCATGTTTATCAAATTGTGGTCAGGTGACCCAGAGACCCAGAACTGGATGAATTTCTTCTGCCTCTGACACAGTTTGGGCCTGGTAGAGACAGCCGCTACTACTTAGATTAAATGTGGAATGAGGTTGACAGAAAAAAACTTTCCTGTTTTTTTTAAGTAAAAAGATGAATGACAAAGGGCGTTTATACACGACCCCTAAACTCCGGGGCAAATGGCTCCCAGCTCCGGAGCTTAAAAATGTTTCCCCATCAGCTCCGGAGTTTACAGGAAATTAGGTGCGACCACGCCCACTTTAGGGCATCCCAGCGCACCTTTCAAGTACCTGCTCTCTGGAGGTGAAAATTCTTTGATGCGGTGTAACGATAGTGAGTGCGGGGCTCTCCTCACTTCTGTTTGTTGTTTTTTTGGCTCCCGCCCCTTTAAGAGCTACTTTACAGAGACTGGAATGTTGCCGGCAAGAGGGAGAGGCAGAACAGAGGTGAGCGGCATGCTTTTATTTCTCTTTTTCTCCCTCCCCTCAGGCAGCCAGCAGCCAGGAAGTGCAGAGGGGTGGGGACACAGGAAGAGCGACGAACCCCTAAGATCTCTGGTCCGAATTTAAGTGGCCAGCGGATCTTAGGGGTCGTGTGAAAAGGCCCAAAGAAATGGTGAACTGCTACCCAAGTGATGTGTGCCTAACAGAGCTGAGGCAGGAATGGAATAACCAGCACTTTATCCTCTTGAGCGAGAGCAGGAAAACTCTGATTAATCCTTCAGTTGCTGCTCAGTAGCAACTGGGAGGAGACAACCTTCTCCAGTACATGAAAAATCACTGTTTCTGAACTGCTGTTAGTGGTGTTGGAAGAGTGATCTTCATTTGGGTGACTGGGAAGGTGAACATATTGACTTTGAAGCCAAGGCAATTGCTAAAGCTTTCTCAGCTGAAGTAACTTGCTATGAAAGGTATTACAGTGGAACTTAAAGGTGTATAAAATAACGTACCTCTGGATTGCAGCTTTTCTATTTAAGAGCAAGTATGCCACTGGATGGATATATGACTTTGCTCAGGCGTCTGCAATACATTAACACTACAATTCCAACTCTTGACAGATGTCACTGTTAACTACCTTTGCTATTTAAAATTTAGTACACACTTATGAAATTAGGTAGCCTTTGTCCCCAGCCTGTATCAAACTGTTATGGCAGAAATATTTATAAGGGAGCTCTTGATAGTGCAAACTTCTTTGGGACATATTACAAAACTGAAGTTGCTACTTCTAAAGAATTGACAGTAGTTTGGCAAATAGTAAAGTATACTTCCCCCAAGTGTGCATTTTACTACTGTGTTAAAAAGACTAAGCCAGATTTCTAACCTTGATATAATAAATTAGTCAACAGAAGGGATTACAGTACTTACCAATTCCTTTTACTTCACTACGTGCCTCATTGCTAAATTTATATAAGAATGGATTCTCTTCTGTTAAAAGCAATTTCACATCTTCTATACTGGCATTCACAATCCTTGCATTGATAAAGGGATACAGGGTATATATTCCCTGGAGATAAAATATAACATCTGTTTTAAAAATATACAGTGCTGGTGTTTCTAGCCTAATGGTCCTTGTCATTTAATAGGCAGAAAAACAAAAACAAAAGCACAATCTAAACTTCAAATCAATGCTTTCAGTACAGACTATCAGGGCCCCCTTCCCAACTCAAATAAGTGAAATGATAACATCTGATTTGTCGATTAACTGCATACCAACCCTACTTCAATATTAAGTTAAAATATTTCCCAACTGTTTGATTTATTGCACTTTATTTGAAAATGTACTTTCAAGAGGTTCCAACACAAGCTCCAAACAAACTTGCAATGCCACTTTCTTGCAGCCAAAATAATAGTTTTTTGGGGGGCTTGAGCTCTTACAAATCTTGGACAGTGATCAAGAGTGATAAAGAAGTTTTTTTTATTTTAGACTGTATGTTTTTTTGATAATCTCTTTAAAAATAATCTAAAACTAACCTACTGACTGAAATTCTTCTGCTTTTCATAGTAACTCAGAACTAGAGTCAGAATCAGAGGGGACTTGGTGAATCCTCCATATATTCTACTGATTCAAATTCTAGTTGTGAACTACTAAACTAAGCCAGAGGATTTCTGCCATGTTACCTACCGACTGCTGCGGTATATCTTAATTGGATTATAGAGAAAGAGAAAGGGCAATTGTGGTGTGCTGGTGTAATGGAACACAATCTGTTGAACTAATCATATAGTCCATAGGCAGGGCTAAAGACCATATAAAGAGTATATAAACAAGTATGCATAGAAATGACAGTAAGATAGGACCTGGATGGGGTCTGGATAGGGTCAGGCTAGGATTTGGTTAGGGTTTCAACTGAAAAGTAATATGAATATCTAATTACTCCCGTGTTTAAAGTTAAAGAGAAATAAAGTAATAATAATGCTAAACATAACGTTACAAGGAAATAAAAGCCTCAAATGAAGAGTATGTTTTGATGATCCTTTATGCTGTAACTTAAATAAACCACAGTATTATTTTGAAACATTATAGCAACTGTCAAGTCTATTTATTTATTTAGATGTCATAATTTCTTTGAAAAGGGTGGCAGCGGAAAAGGAACCAGGTCATGTCACACTTATAATGGGTGGCAGGGGGTTCTAAAATCCAGGTTTGCTATAGCTGACAATGCTGCTTGTCTCCCAGATCCTTCTTTTTGGACTTCAGGAAGATGTTGAATTCTAGGCTCAATGTCAGACAAATGGGTCAAATGACTCTATGCAGGCAAGCATACCGGGCAAAAGATGGGGAGTGTCTCCCTCTGCTAAAACCAATATCCTTTTATTCCCCTTATAGGTAAATCTCTTCTGGAAGCCATCATTCTTCCTTTTGGACAGAAAAAATGGTTTTCTTCCCTTTATATAGTCTTCATCCACAAACCAATGCAAATTTGGTTAAATTACCTACCACCTGCTGCTACTACTGAAAATGGCTATTCTACTCACTTATAGTTTGTTGAATTTTATGGCCATTTGGTTCACTGTTTTGCACTGTAATCCAAGTGAGAAATCTACCAAGTAAAGATGATTCATGTATGTCATGAGATGTAGTGCTAAAACTCTATAGGGAGTAATAATGCTAAACTTTACACATACAGACATAGTCTTATCCCAAGCTGCAGGTATTACACTTCAGAAACAAAGTATCTGGACAATTTAATGGCCATGCTTTTATCATTACCTCTTGTGCTAATCTGAAGGCACATCCAAATTGCTCTCCATCAGTATTCCGGGACCACACTTTTATTCCTGTGTTAATAACCTGAAGATTTTTTTTTTAAAAGAAAAAAGTTTAACACATTAATCATTTCAGTTCTTACTAATCTGAAGCAATTCAGCAGGTGCTAGTTCCACCCTTTGTACAAAAGTACAGCCTATGTATCTTACCACATGTAATAAACAGTTGTGGGTAAATGTACCTGGTCTATTCTAAGGATGGGGAATCTGCATGGGGCAGAGGGCATTTTATTATAGTTGTCAGCTCGGGGACTACACTCTCCCAAGAAATGGTCATCTGTTACCGACAACTGGGAGCACAGTTTCAGGGACAAGTTTCTCAGTTTCACAGTACTAGCCTCCAGTTACTTACTATTTAATAATTAACCGTTTTTACCAGATTAGCTGTTGTGTAAAACTGTAGTTCTATGCCTTTCTTTTTCTTAATTTGATTCTTTTTCTCCTTATTTATTCATTCCAGAGTGTTGCAAAATTTGAAATTACACATGCATATGAAATATATGTAAAATTAACACATTAAAATGTTAATATGTTCTTAAGTAAAACAAGTTGAGGAGCCATATAGGCATCATGAAAGCCAAATACAAAAGTAGAGCAGGTGATATCTTTACACTACTAGAGAATTAACAAAAAGTTGCTAATAATTTGAGGGCAAAACCCCTCTTCTTCAGAGTTGTACGAACAGGTTAAAACATGGCAAAAGATGGAGTTGCCAGGAGTTATTTTTTAGATGTAAAGTCTTTGGCAAGATGGAAAATATGCCAGGTAGACAGAGGGCTGGCATGGAAGACCCATGCATTTCTTCTACACCAGCCCTCCCCTGGCCAAGAAGGGGCCATTAGCCTCAAACAGCCACATGGAGAGGGGGTGTGAAAGTATGTATGAGAACCCTGACATGTTGTTTGAAGGACTGTGAGAATAAAAACACCACCCTTTACTTCAGATGCAGCCTCAGAACATCTAAGCTCCAGGCCTCAACTAAGAAACTAACTGGCATATTTCCCATCTTGCCAAGGACTTTACATCTAAGTAGATGGGAACGGAACAAATTTTTAATTTGTTTCGTTATTATTTGTTTCATTACAGAACAAAATGAATGACGAAGAGACACAAAAAAGAAAAACAAAACAAAACAAAGCGGAAATTAAATATTTAAATATTTGGGTACTCTGACTAAAAATAGAAATCCATATTAAACCTTCAACTTTTCACTGTTATTTAGGAGGATGTTCCGTATTTCCTTGGAAACCATGTATAATTGCCTCTTCTTTCCCTCCTGGGTACGTGTTAACAAATTCATTTTGGGAAATGAAGGATCCAAGGCATAAAAAGACCTGAAAATGAACAGTTGTATGGATTTAGTTTTGATTATATTGTTAAACTATTGATATTAAAACTATTTGCTACATAAACAGTTCTGAATACCACCCTCCCCCCCCCCAAAGGATTTTGAAGGTGTTTGTGTACAGCATCTTCAAGTAACCAGAATCCTCAAAAGAAGAAATTCCGCAGTAATGTTCTCTAAAATCTTGTGGCAGTTGACAGCAAAGTATCATAATTGGAGGGGGGATAAGCACCGTTATGAGAAATACAAAGTGAAGCAGATAAACTCTGTTATTATGTTCCACCAAGTCACCTCCAACTTAGTGAACCTATGCATGAGCAATCTCCAAAATGTCCTGTTTTCAGCAGCGCTGCTCAGCTCTTGCGAACGCAAGCCTCTGGTTTCCTTTAGGGAGTCAATCCATATCCTATTTGACCTTCTTCTTTTCTTATTGCCTTTGAACCTTTCTGAGCACGACTGTCTTTTCCAGTTGCCTTTTCTCTTGCCTTCTCATGATGTACCTAACGTAGGACAGCCTGTCCCATTATTTATTTATTTATTTATTTAGAATATTTTTACCCTACCTTTCTCCTTGGAAAAGGACCCACGTTAGCTTACAATAATGAGGGACAATACAAAGCCCAGAACATTCAAGACATATCCAAATAAAGAACAGGGAATTATAAGGGCATCTTAGAACATTGAAAGGTAACATTAAAGCTACAGAGAAAATGGCAAAAGGAAAAATTCCATTACAAGGGGTGGAAAGTAAACATGGAAGCACTGGTGTTCTTATGAAATCTGCCTCCATAGATAGTTCAGCCTTGATTTGATCTAACACCCACTTGTTTGTCTTCCTGGAGATGCAGGATGTCCACAAAGCACATTTCAAATGGATCAATTTTTCCCTCTCATCTTTCTTAACTTCCCAGCTTCCATACCCGTATCACTGGCATCCTTCAGTCTCGAAAGACTATGGTATCATGCCTGGAGTAGAGATCCTAAAAACAACACCTAGTGTGACTAAATAGGCTGATTCGGGAATGACAGTCTCTACCGCACTGGGAGCAGATGTATTCTGTTTCTTGCCCAGTCCCCGGATTTCGTTGTTTCCGTGCCTGCCGCTTTTCCTCTGCCTGTTGGACAAATGCCTCTTCAAATTTATGTAGACCATGCTGTATCTCTTGCCTCCAGACAGTGCAATCGGAGGTCAGGGTTTCCCATCTGCTGAGGTCCATTCCCAAGGCCTTCAGGTCCCTCTTACAGATATTCTTATACCGCAGCTGTGGTCTCCCTCTGGGGCACTTTCCCTGCACTAGTTCTCCATATAGAAGATCTTTTGGGATCCGGCCATCATCCATTCTCACAACGTGTCCAAGCCAGCGTAGGCGTCACTGTTTCAATAAAGTATACATACTAGAGATTCCAGCTCATTTCAGGACTATGCTATTTGGAACTTTGTTGTGCCAGGTAATGATGAATATTCGCCTAAGACAGCGCATATGGAAGGTATTCAGCTTTCTTTCCTGTCGGGCATGGAGGGTCCAAGTACACAAGCTTTATAGACCTGTATCTTTGTACATTCTGCCAGCTTATTGAGCCATACTCTCTTTGTTATTCTGGAAAACATAGTAGCTGCTTTACCTATGTGTTTATTCAGCTCAGACACTAGTGAGAATGTGTCTGAGATAGTTGAGCCAAGATACACAAAGTCGTGGACAACCTCCAGTTCTTTTGCAGAAATTGTAATGCGAGGAGGAGAGTCCACATTCTGGCCCATTATTTGTGTTTTTTTCAGGGTGATTTCTAGCCCAAAATCTTTGCAAGCTTTACTAAAATGATCCATGAGTTGTTGGAGATCTTCGGCAGAGTGAGCAGTAATGGCAGCATCATCAGCTAAGGGGAGATCCCGCAAACATTTCACCTGTACCTTAGACTTTGCTCTCAATCTAGAGAGATTGAAGAGTTTTCCATCTGATTTGGTCTGGAGATAGATACCCTTTGTTGCAGTTCCAAAAGCATACTTCAGCATGGTAGCAAAGAAGATCCCAAACAAGGTTGGCGCAAGGGCACAGCCCTGCTTCACTCCGCTTCGGATGTCAAAGGGATCTGACACTAGGCCATCAAAAGCTACATTGCCCTTCATATCCTCATGAAAAGACCTAATGATGTTAAGGAGCTTGAGTGGGCATCCAACACAGAGGAGTATTTTAAAGAGTCCGTCCCTACTAACCATATCAAATACCTTCGTAAGATCTATGAAGGCTACAAAATGTGGCTGTCCTTGTTCCCTGCATTTCTCCTGCAATTGCCTGAGGGAAAATACCATATCAGTAGTGGACCTGTTGGTTCGAAAGCCACACTGTGATTCTGGGTAGACTCTCTCTGCAAGTATCTGGAGCCTCTTCAGTATAACACGTGCAAACAGCTTCCCGACAACACTAAGAAGAGAGCTACCGCGATAGTTGTTACAGTCGCTCCTGTCACCTTTGTTCTTATAAAGCGTAACAATATTAGCGTCCTTCATATCCTGTGGTACTCCCCCTTCCCTCCAGCAAAGGCAGAGGATTTTGTACAGTTCAGTGGCAATGATCGCTTTGCAGCACTTCAGAACTTCAGCAGGGATGTTATCTTTCCCAGGTGCCTTGCCAGGGCAAGTGAATCCAGAGCCACATTTAGTTCTTTTAGTGTTGGTTCATTGTCAAGCTCCTCCAAGACAGACAAGCACTCAATATTATTTAAGACTTCTTTAGTTATTGTGTTTTCTCTGGAATATAGTTCAGAGTAGTGCTGCACCCAGCGTGCCATCTGCTGCTCACGATCCTGGATGATCTCACCTGAAACAGTCTTTAAGGGTGCAGTTTTCTTATGTATTGGCCCTAAGGCCTGTTTAATTCCATCATACATCCCCTTGATGTTACCTGTATCGGCTGCCATCTGAATCCGAGAACATAGCTGCAGCCAGTAGTCATTAGCACATTTTCTAGCGGTCTGCTAGACTCGCAGGGCCTGTAGGTTACGCTTGCTGGGACAAGCTTTATATGCAGTCAAGCCTCTCCTCTTTTCCTCAACAGCTGGCATCAGCAGTTCTGAGTGGGCTTCAAACCAATCTGCTGTCTTTCGAGTCTCCTTGCCGAATACTGATAAAACAGTGTTATAAACAACATTCTTAAAATGTTCCCAACGTTTAGATGCATTATCTTCAGCGGGGCCAGGAAGAGCTTTCTTGAGTACATGGGAGAATTCCTCCACTTTTCTTTGATTACAGGTCTTACTGGTATCAATTTTTGATCTTCTTTCCTTCTTCAGGTGGTGCAATCTTTTTGTTTTCAGTTTTACTTTACTGTACACCAGGGAGTGGTCTGTGTCACAGTCGGCACTCTGATAGCTGCGTGTGATTGTAATGCTAGAGATGATGGAGCACCTGATGAGAATCAGGTCGAGCTGATGCCAGTGCTTAGATCTTGGATGTCTCCAAGAGATTTTGTGCTGGGGCTTTGTGTTAAAGAAGGTATTGCTAACACAGAGACCATAATAGCAGCAAAACTCCAGCAGGCATTGGCCATTTTCATTCATCTTCCTAATGCTGAACTGACCTAGGCAGGTGGGCCAGGAGTTATAATCACCTCCAACCCTGGCATTAAAGTCACCGAGGATAGCTATTGGTCTTTTCCCAGGGATTTTCTTGATAGCGGCAGCCAGATCATAATAGAATTTGTCTTTAAGTTCTGCTGGAGATGATAATGTTGGTCCATATGCACTGATAAGTGTAACCAACCCTGCTGTAGAGTGTAGTTGCATGGACAGGATTCTCTCACTTCCTACAACAGGTGGGATAATGAGACCTAGTAAAGTATTTCTAACAGCAAAACCAACCCCACATTCCCTGGTCTCGTTTGATGGTTTTCCCTGCCAAAAGAACGTAACATTTCTCTCCTTGACATATCCAGAGTCAGGCAACCTTGTATCTTGGAGAGCAACAATGTTCATCTGCAGTCTGCTCTGTTCCCTATCGATGATAGCTGTCTTTCGTACAGTGTCAATTTCTTGGAGATAGTCTGAACAGCCAGGGTTCATTGTCCTAACATTCCAAGTGCCCAGCTTTAGGCTCAAGATTTTTTTATGTTTATTGCATGGTGCGGAGTCAACGATTTGCTTGCCTGTTTCCATCGTGATCCGCCTACACCCAGGTAGCTGCCGCTTCCTGTGTTGTTCCCCCACTATTTGCTGCAAATGGTCTTCTCCAGGGAACAAGGCCTGGGTAATTCAATATGGAGATTAGGCTGTTAGCCAGGCAGCAAAAACCCCCTCTCCATGTAGCTGGAATGGTCCAATGGAACGGCAAAGCCGATACAATTAATTCCAGCTGCATCGCAGGAGTTGCCAGAACATGATTGTATACAGTCATGAACTGTCTCCAGGACTCCAGCTCCGGTTTTTACATCGAGGTTGACTCCTGAAGCCCATACCCATATACAGTGGTACCTTGTACAACGTAATTAATTCATTCCAAATGAAATTATGTTATACAAATTTTTTGTTGTACAAATTGCAATTCCCCATAGGAATGCATTGAAAACAGAATTAATCTGTTCCAATGCATAGCCAAGGCTAATGAGGTTGCCCTGGCTGTGATGCTTGGGAGGGGGGAGGAGGAAAGGAGTCAGAGCTTGGCCACCACTGCTGCTGCTGCAAGGTTAGGAGGCAAGCAGGCAAGCGAGGCGAAGCAAGGCACGCCGCGCCAAGTCAGCCAGGCTCCCCGTTCGTTTATCTCTTCCAAGAAGGTAAGAGGCAGGCGTCGTGGGCAGGGTCTGAAGGGAGAGCGCGGGAGCGCGAGGGCTTTTATAACCTGGTTCGCCAAGGCTCCCTTCTCTCTGCTGCTGCCGCCGCCGCTCCTGCTGAGGAAAATGCCTCAGGCTCCCAGCGACATTCGCCCTGGATGGCCCCCAGCAGCCCCCAGACCACTGTTGCTGCTGTTGTTTTTGGGAGGAAGGCTGCCCGTCCTCCTCATCCATGCCTATGCATGCGCACGCACGTGGTGCCTGCCCATGCACGCTTCCCTCCCCTTCTTCCTCTTTCGCCCTTCTCCCTTTCATTTGCCGCTTCTCGTTTGCTCGCGCTGTCGGGCTAGGGCTGGGCAGTTAAAGCAGGAAGGAAAAGAAAGCGGCGGTATGTGTGGGGGGGGGGGGGAGGGGGGGGGGAAGGGAGGGAGGAAAGGAGAGAGAGGAGGCGGAGGTGGAGGCGGCTCTGTGGCAGTTTTTGCCTAGAGGGCTGGTTAAGATTGAGGAAGAGAAGGTGAGGTGCCTGCCAGGACATGGGAGTCGGAGCAGACTCTTACTGTTATTGAAGGATTCCCTATCTCCAGATTTTTTTACGTTCTACGGATTTTCCGTTGTATAAACCCTCCGTTATACGAGGTACTACTGTATGGTGATCAGAAATAGAAGAGGGAGGATGATCTTGGTCTTTGTCCCCAGGGAGTCATTCTTACATCTTACACCTAATCCAATTCCTCCATTGCTGCCCTTCCTAGCCTCCATCTTCTTCTAATTTCTTGAATGCATTCCCCTTTTGATCAATGATTGAACCAAGGTGTACAAAATATCCAACTATTTCAATTTCTTCGGTGTCAATGTTAAAATTATATCGTTCTTCTGTCATCATGATTTTTGTCTTCTTACTGATCAACTAGTCCTACTTTGCCATTTCCTTCTTTCACTAGCATTAAAAGTGAAATGCAACTAAATATAGTAGAACTAAAAATATGGATCTCTCACAGTTGGACTATATAAGTGCAAAGGAAACAAGCAGGGTTTATTTGACTACTATGTCATGGTAAATACAATCTGACAACTTGGTGAGGCGAGATACATGATAGAATCATAGCAACTGAAACTATGTATCTTAATCAAAGAGAAGAAACCCAACAGAAAAGGAAGACTAGCATTATATGTGAAGCATGCATACATCTGAACAGAAATTAATAATACTGGAATGAGAACGCTGTTCAAAGTACTTGTGCAAAGTTAAAGAAACAAGTGCTGTAGCAACGTACTACGGATTGCTTAGCCAGTTAAACAACGTGGGTGGTGCATTTCTGGACTAGATGCCAGAGAGACAAGCCACAGTAGAGCATTTTCAACTACCTTGAAACCTTCAAGTCTAACTCTTTGAAAAACAGAATGTATTCTGATTAATTCAGATTTTGAAAGCCAGATAAAGTACAGACAGATTATTTCACAACTGCTACCTGTAAGCAGAGAAAGAATTATTAAATAACAAGTGAGAGAAGGCCCAACTGTCCACCTCTGGAAGATGGAGAAAAGGGTGGACCCAGGAAACTAGTCAGTCCAATTCAATATTGGACAAAATTCTGGAAAGAAATCATTAACTTTTTTTGTCTGTAAACATCAAGGATATGATACACTGTGTGCTACTGTATTATTACAAACCCATGTCAGAATAAGAAAACCTTTTATTGGGGGAGGGTGTCAATTACTTGTTTGGCATTACTATAAAAATAGTACTTCTTAAATGCAGAAAACATTCAGCAAAAATCTCCAACGATACCCATTTCCTGCTTGATAGGATTAATCACTAGCTAGATGAGAAACCAAAGTGCAGATGTATGAACTAGCTTAGCATCCTACCGGTACATGTTGGGGGGGTGGGGTGGGGTGGAGAGGGAACCCATAAGGCTTTGTTCTACATCCTTCACTTTCAACATTTTTACAAATTATGTAGATGATTGCAAGGGACAAAGGGTAGTCACTCTCAGGGTGGCATTCCACCCCAAATGATGTAGAAGAGAATCTAGAAGACTTGCTTATCAAAAGTGCAGATGATAAAGATATAAAGGATAAACCAACACCACACATGATAGTGTCAATGTTCAAATAGATTTAGGTAGAGAAATCTCCACTGTTTGTCTGTGGAACAGACTGATTAAGAAGGCAGGAAATTCTACTTCATGATAGGTAAGTATGCCAGTTGATGAATCTGTACTTTACAGTGAGCTGGGTTGAGTTGTATGTTCTAAGCTCCTTCCTTCTATGAATCTATATGACTCACTGTGTCCTTTGCTTTTAATTTAAGGTACTAACCACACCCAGGATTGAGTTATTCACCCATCGAGTACTATATTTAGCATGGTATGCATCAAATTAAAAGAACGCATTTCTTACTGAATAGGAGGAAACAATGTATCATCTTCCGAAAGGAACACAAATGGATCTTCTTTAAATCCAAAAAGCTTCATTTTTTTAGATGGCGGAGGCCTGAAAGAAAAACAGGCATGTTCACAACCTAGAATTTTTGAAGGGTCTTATTAATAAGGTTGCTAGGTTCTTCCCTTCATTAAACCAATGTATCTACAAAATACGAGGCAAAAGAGGCTGCCAACCTTGATACTGTGAGGCATTGTTATTTTGACAGAGGTATCTTGAGAGTCTGCCCTCCAAAGAAGTCAACAGAATAGCTAATATCATTTCCTCACAAAGGACATGGTTATCTGCTTGGTACCTAAGCATGTCAGTCCCATACCCTCCCAGAACTGAACTACTCTAGCCTTTTCCCAATGCTGGAGCCAGAGATTAATACTGGAATGTATAAAAATATGTTTTCTCTATACAGCAGGACATAATTAATATGGGTATCCCTTCCAGTATCTTTCTCAGGCAGCCTGACTTTTTACCCAATCAAGGGAGTAGGCAGACAACCCTGAGAAGTCATGAGAATATAGCAAAGGAGCAGGTAAAATCAAAGGAAGCAAGAAGGGAACAGCAGACAACTTCTGGTCAAGTGCAGATCTATTGCAGGAGACATTCTCAAAAAGGGAAAAAATTGGTCATAAAACTATGCTGCCCCACCAACACACAATCTTTTCTTGACACTGCTTACTTGGGTGAGTAAGAATGCCCTCTTTCCATTGTACAGGATGGACATATTAGTGGTTGATCAGCTGAGGAAAAAGGCAAGCCAGCTTTTCTGAATACTGTACAGTGAAATTTTATTTGCTTTAGGTACAAGTGGAACATCCAATTTTAGGACCACCTCACCATGTTGTAGCAAACATATTTCAGGTATTATGGCCAAACCCCCAATTTCTGATGATACTGGCTGTGGAGGACACTGAAAGACTGAGAAGAGGGCTTCCTGGAAGATATTAAAAAGCAAATGGAGTAGGCTGTCATCTGAACACTTCACAATTCTGAACAGGTCAAGGTGTTGGGAATCCTCTAGCACCACTACCATTCACAAAGTGATACCACAGAAGGAAAAATCCTGGAACCTGACCCCTTGTATAATCAGTTCTCCACTTCTCACCCAAACACAAAGCAACTACCAGGGCTGTTTGTCAACATGTGTGAATGGTAGTGAACTGAGGAGGGTATCCTGTAGACCAGGCATGCCCAAACTTTGGCCCTCCAGATGTTTTGGACCACAACTCCCACAGTTCTTTGCCATTGGAAATACAGGCATAAGATTCTGGGAGTTGTGGTCCAAAACATCAGGAGGGCCGGAGTTTGGGTATGCCTGCTGTAGACTATCTTGAAAGCTGCTCTTGGGTGTTGTCAACATTCAGGCTACCCTTTACCACGTAAAGCTTGGCATCATTTTTTTTCTTGCTGGCAATGTGGGAATGATATTGTGAATTAATACTGAGCCACTTCCTAGCTTTTTGAATCATGGATACAGAAACACAATGTCCTACCTTTTTAAACTGAAGGTTTTTCTTAAAAGGAATTGAGTACTGTTCTAATGCTAAGCAGGGTCTTTTCTACATACTTGGTTTTGCTACTACTATAAGAGTATCAAATGCTCATGCAGGCAGACACCATGCACTTTAAAATGGCACCCTCCTATTTTTAGCACAGCTGAACTTGAAGAAGCATGTTTTGGCTCCCCCTTCTCTCAGGGTCTGTATTTTGCCTGGAATCTGAGAGAAGGACGAATCTCTGGAGTCACTTTTTGGAAGCTTTCAGATTGGAGTGATGGTGGTGAAACGAGGGGTTCTTCCCTAGCCATGCACCTGAGAGACACTTTCTGCTAGCAGTTTCTTTTTAGATGATGAGTGTACTATCTGGAACTTTCCCACCTATGTCACTTCAACCATCCTAATTCTAGAAAAAAAATTCAGAATTTAAGGAACATCTCTCTACAGTTAGTAGTGGGCCTCCTGATTCTCTCCCACTGTTCTGATGATCTGACCTCAACATGTGGTTAGGGCTGGAAGGCTGGTGAAGGTGACACCTGCCTTGTGAGACTCTCCAGTGAACCTGTGAGCCAGAATGTTCAGTTCACACCCTTGCGCAGCCACATCAAAACTGACACTTTGATTCTATCTGGGTAAAGCATGTGAGCATTAATAAATCTGGTGATGAACACGAGCTGCCCTCAAAAGGGAGCAGAGAGCAAATGGAAGGAAGGAAGGAAGGAAGGAAGGAAGGAAGGAAGGAAGAAAGGAAGGAAGGAAGGAAGGACACATTTGCAAAGCAGAGGCAAGAACTACATAGGCGTTCCTAGAGTTGGCATCCTATGTTAGACAATGCCTAGAGACATACATTGGTGAAGACATAGGCTGTCTATAGGAGAAAGGAGGACTCAATATATAAGCTGCCTGACTCTTCACATTTTAGTTTCAAAGCAGGAAGAAAGGGAGAGGGTGGCACCACTCTTCATTGTTCATGATAATATAAATGCTTGAATATATCAACATAGCAATCATGATTAGACCAAGGTGTGTACATGTACATTCATTTCGCTTAAGAGTGGTAATTGCTAGGTATGCATATATAATTTTAAGAGAGGTTGAAAAATCCTTTCTAAGGCTATTCTTGACTGCAGAACAGAACCATATGATACCACTTGAATGCCACAGAGTACCCCATTGTTAGTAATCTTCATAATGCGTCTCAGATGATTTAGGTAAATTTGGATACGTACTAAGAAACACAGCAAGTGATGTGCTGTTTCTTCAAATACATACACAGATTTATGTGGATTGTCTGTCTTATCTTATGAACATTCCAAATAGCACTGTCACAATTCAAGAAAGGTGCTAGATCTGTTCACAATAGCACTTATAGTACTGTAGTACGATAGTACACTAATAATAGCACTTCAGTTTCTTACCCACAAACACCATCTTTTTTCATTTCTGTACTCCCAACCACTAAGGCGTTTTCAGTTTTCGCATCTGTGGTTTCATGGTATTTGACAGTTTCTGAAGATCCTTGTTTCCCAGGCATGGCATCTTCTGTCTTCTGTGGCAGCTCTTGAGGGAGCTATTTTAAAAGAGAGAGAAAAACAAGCTGCAATGAATTGAAACCATGTCTTGTTATTATGACTTGATTCTCAAAATTGCTGGTGATGACCAACAGCACACACATAACTTACCGTCTTCCTTCACACACTAGGAGCAAATGCTGCAAATGCAACAATAAGTTAAGACAGATTTTAAAATATGATAAAAGTTGACAGGGAAAATATGGCTTTGTTTGAAATTTGGTGCTGGAGGAGAGCTTTGTGGATATCCTGGACTGCCACAAAGACAACAAGGGGTTTGTCAAATCAAGGATGAACTATCTATCGAGGACGAAAGATGGAACTGAGGCTGTACTACTTTGGGCACATCACACGAAGGCATAATGGAAAAGACAATAATGCTGGGAAAGGTTGAAGGCAGCAGGAAAAGATGAAGACCAAGTAGGAGGTTGATTGACTCCCAAAAGGAAGCCATAGGTTGAGTCTGCAAATGCTGAGCAGCGCTGAATAAGACAGGACATTTTGGAGATGGCTCAGCCACAGGGTTGTCGCACGTCAGAGGCAACTTGATGGCAGATAACGAATGCACTGACTATTGTAATAATTTAATAGTGTTATTTTCCATCATGTTCTTGGCTTTGAATGATGTCAATAAAACATTTGTTCTAGTATTAAGTGGAAAGGCAGGATAAAAATGTCAACAAACTTTGGATTACTTAATAGCAGCTTCATCTAGAACAATTTGTGGCGACTCCTATAATTAGTTCACATTGTAAGAAAGATCTGCTAACGTCCACAACAACTACAGGCAAAACATCAACACAGAAACCAGATCGCTTTCAGACTAATATCCTGCAAGTGCTCAAGTAGGAGAGTTTTGTATCCCTTGTCGCCCCCCCTTGTTTTAAAATGGAAAAGAAACATGGAACATCACCAAAAATGCTTTTCCTTTTTATATCTCCTTCTCTACTAGTTCTCTTACCATCTGTGCTAGTTATTTTACCTGGACTTTACACTCTTTCTTTGATTATCACAAAAACACATCAATAGCCTATTTTCATTATTTGGCTTGTATGGCACAACTGAGCAACTAAAGATTAGCAACTGCAGAGAAAGGAGTTACTATGATCATCTCACTAAACAAGAGAGGCAGACTCTGTGAACTCTTCCTCAGCCTTCCACTTCTACATACACTGTATCCCTTAACTTTCACTAACTATATCAAATACACACCCACATCTAATATGTTTCGTTAGAAGCGTTTCTAGAACTACCCCAATGTACTGCATTGTACTTGAGTTTAAAACCATGGTGAATTGTTCAATAACTATGTGACAGCCGGATTCCACATAACCACTTCAAAGGAGATCGTGGTTTCGGGCAATGCGATGAGATTTTCAGATTTTGTAAGCAGACACTATTGCACATGAAAAATGTACCATTCAATTTCAAAAGCCCTTTCTTCCTCTCCGATTTTGTCTGGTCAATGACTGAAATAAAGATCTACTACTACTTCCTCTCTGATGGACATGGCACACTGAGACACACATCCAGGTACAAGGCTTAAAAGGGGACATAGATGTATTTCTCAGGACTTTTGGAATCTGGCGTCTCCTTAATCAGATACTGGGAAATATTTTAAAAATACAGTACATTTATAAAAGGCAAACATTACCTTGGGTTGGCGCTTATTCCATGGCATGTGAGATTTTTTAATTAAAACAGCTACAAAGAAGCCTCCGGTATTTTGATGATGTGGCAAAATTCTAAGGCTAGATAAACAACACAAATTGTTTGTATCAGTATTTTAATGTTTGTGATGTTATCCCACAGAGATCTAAGTTGAATTTATTGACACAAAATGCTAGAGATCCTTAGAGCCTCAAAACAAACCAAATCTCAAAGTTTTCTCCAATAAGTTTATGAGAATGATAAAACACAGGATCAAATCATTTAAGCATGATAAAAGTTCTCGTAGCATTTCACTTCAGACAAACAAATGCAAAGACCAGAATGATTATGAAATATTGTAAAAAAAAAGTCAGCTCATACAGTAAGAAGTGTATTAAGACTTGTCATCTTTCCTTCTTCCTGGAGCTGGACAATCAGGAACTGTGCAAGGACATTCATCATCCCACAAGGAAAGATGACGCGTTTCAGAGTTTCACGTGAGTGAGCCAAACAAAGGTAAGTCAGTTGCTGATTTTGTTCCGGAGGCTGGATCCCGGTTTCAAATGGCAGCTGGGCTGCCAATGTTTCGTTTTTGGAACCGGACCCCTTCCGAAGCGAAACGCCCATCTCTGGAAATTACTATTTAGCATTCAAAATGTTCAAAGGAAATAATGCTAAAATCAAAGAATGCCTTCATTTTTTGTGTAATCTGCATTTTGGAAACTGTTTGCTTCCCTACTACCCTATCTTATCTTCTGTATCCTTTTTTATGGTGGGAATATTTCTTTACAGAACTTATCCTTTTAAGTTAGCATTCAAATTCTGGGTTTTGTTGTGCACTCTAAACTATTTTTGTATGTTCCCAGAAAAATATCCTTAAATCTGTTTGGAGACAAATAATGATAATGTTTAGAGCAGCAGCTCCTAATCTTGGGTCCTTAGATGTTCATGGACTGCAAGTCTCAGAAATTCTGGCCAAGACAACTAGTGATGAAGGCTTTTTGGGAGTTTTAGTCAAAGAACATCTGTATTACCCAAGGTTGGGAACCACTGGTTTAGACCACCCTGAACTCAGAGCAGTGTGATATCTTGAGAAGAACGCCAATAACAAATTACCCTGAAAGGCAATCAAACAAACCTGTTTCCATTAACTAGATACCACAAAAGGCTTGTTGACTGCTCCAATTTTCAACTACGGTAAGAATACAAACATACCAGCGCTCCAAGTGTAATGCTTTCAGTTTTTCTTCATCTTTTAAGGGGAACATAGTAGGACGGATTTGGGTTTGTCTGTTGGCAGGTACATCTTTCCAGTCTTCAAACCACTGACCATCTTTTGCCATTACCTAGGCAGGAAAATATAAACATATGTCACTGATTCCTCATATGACAAGGTCAGTGCTCCCTCCTTTTCTTTCTTGAGATGCAGGGTGTGACAGAGGAAAAAAGGAGTATAGTGAAATGTAGTAGTTCAGTGGCGTAGCAATGGCATGGCATTGAGAATCACACAAAAATGCTGTTGTTTGAGCTGGTTTAGGAATTGAAGGGAAACCCCCTCCATCAATGTCATCCACCCATCCATCCCTCCACCCACCCACTTAATTTTGTGAATTAAGACGAGATATTCTTCCAAAGTATTTCCTCCAAAACTACTACAGGCTGGAGAGGCCTCCACTACATAACTTAATATGGGTATTTCTAAAGAGAAAGGTAAGAAAGATGCTTGAGAACACCCATTACATATGTAACAATGGGTGATCAGCTGTTGAGCAGATTTGGAAAGCATGAGCTCATTGTAAGTCTGTACAACATGTATAACACTAATGTAGTGCCAGTTACAGATTTATTTATTTGTTTATTTATTTATTTATTTATTTATTTATTTATTTATTTGTTTTTATACCACCCATCTTCCCAAAGGAACTCCGGGCGGTTAACAAAGAGGGTAAAACAGTCAATATAAATCATTATAACAATCAAGAGACACATACACACTCTCTCTCTCTCTCAAAAAAAAAAGATAATCAAAAGAAACATCAGCAAGACGGCATCTCTGATGGAAGAGGGGAAGAAAAAAAGGTTAAAGGTCGCTGTGAGGGTTTTGTCTTTGCCCAGGCTTCCCGCCCTTCCAACTTTAAAGAAGGCATGTCTTGAAACGAATAATCAGAATTTTTATTTGGTTCTTCAACTACAACTGAGGTTCTCTTCCTTACAACAGTTTCAACGTCCTTAACTTCTGTTACAAACGGGTTATTTTTGAACTCATAATTGGGAGTCCTCAAAGAGAAATCAAATTCCCCTCCTCCACCTGGGGTGAGTTGGGTCCACCACTTGTCCCCTCCCCTTTCTCGAAGAGATGCGGCTCCCCCACTTGCACCCCAACCTCCTTCTCGGAGAGGCGGGGTTCCCCCGCTTGTACCCCAACCTCCGAGGTTGACTTGTGTCCACGGCGTCTCGGCGGACGGGAGCGGAATGGATAATCATCCCTCTGGGTCAAGTCCATCTGAGTGTTCAGCTTCCCGGCCTTGGCCTCCTCCCATAGCTTGGCCAGCCATTGCTCCAACTCCAGTTGCTTCCATATCTCCTTCCTCTTGCGGTTATATTCACGGGCCTCTCTCTCTCCCGAATAGGAACAACCTTGTTTGTGCACCCGGCGTTTATAACTCTCTGCCTCCTTCTTGAGCATCATCATCCTTTCCCAATTTCCCGTCCATGGATCCTCCATCGAGACCTACTCCCAATCTGGAGGGAGCACCCGTGATTTCTCCCTTTTACAGTCTCCGAACCCCACCTCCACCACTCCTGATTGGTGGGACTTTCCCGCCTGTTCTTCACCCCTATTTCCTGTCACACCAGAGGTCTCTTCCTTTTCCCTCTCCTTCTGTTCCTCTATTATCTTAAGAGCATCATTAAACCCTTTCCATAGGATGGTTCTATCCTGAGGATCCGGGGGGGGGGGGTTTGTGTCTTGGGTGTCCCCCTGCTCTTCTGCTCCTCCAGCCAGGCATCCCTCTCCACATTGCGCTGTGCAGTGGTCACTCTCTCTCCCTTGGAGAAGTTCCCCTCAGTCGCCAAATGCCTCTCTAAAAAGCAAGGTTTTGAGTGCTTTTTTAAAGGAGGGCAGGGACTGTGCAAGGTACAGCTCACTCGGGAGATGGTTCCAGAGATGGTTCCAGAGGCTTGCCACAGACTTCATACACCTATCCCTTTGTTTGGGATTTTAAATAAGCAGGTTTAATGAATCCGTGATGAGCGTCAAGTGTTGAAACTGCTATAAGGCAATTTCATGAGCTCATACATACATATAATTTGAACCTAGATTTTTAAATAGAACTTCTATTTCTTTCTTTCTTTCTGAAAGTATGATTGTGATTGCACTATAGCATGCATTTTCATATAATTACCTTCCACTGTGTAATCCCAGGCATTCGCTTTAGACCTGGCAGCTCTGAAGAAACATCAGCGAGTTCTAAGGCACCTTTGGGAAAAAATAATGTAACTATTGTGGAAAATGTATGAATTTATTTTATTTATATCCCACCCATCTACTGCAAATCTCTGCTCTGGACATTTTACAAAAGACAAACCCAAACCTAAACCCCAAATTATACAAAACAGTGACAACAACAAAACTAGACATAAGCATAATATAACAAAGCACACAATGCTCCCTGAAGGACAGAAGGAAGGGAGCTTGGTGTACATGATTAGGCAGTAAGTCCCACAGTGTCACAGTCCCCACTGAAAAAGCCTGATTCCTGGTAGTTGTTTTCTGGGCCTCCCCCAGAATAGCCACTCACAACAATGAAGCCTAAGATGGTCGGGTGGTCTGGGTAGACGATCTTAGGGAGAGACACTCTGACCAATACCAAGAATGCAAACTGTTCAGGGCCTTATCAGTTAAAATTGCATTGAATTTGGCACAGAAACAGACAGGACGCCAGAATCAAAGAGTTATGATTGTATTTGGAAACTCCCCAAATCAGTCTGGCAACTTAATTTTGCAGGTGCTGCAACTTTCATATCACATTCAAAGACAGCCCATTGCAGAAAATATAGCAGTAATCAATCCTCAAGATTACCAATGTGTGAACACGTGATCAGAATATTTCTTAGGCAGGTAGGGCCATAACCGTCCAATTTACCAAAGATGGGAAAAGGTAGGTCTCCATAGAGACCTTTAGGAGGAGAGTTAACCCCATTCAGTTAACCCTACTCTTAATTCTCATACCACATATTAGTTTATCAAAAATTGCTATATACCAGCCTTTCCTATACCATTCACATAAAAATATTGTGAGCCATTTACAAATTCTAAGCAAAAAGGAATCTTGTCACTGTTAGGAAACTGAAAATTAATTCTCTAGTTGTTCAATTACCTATTTTCTTTTTAACTACTGATAAAAGAAAGCGCTACCTGAGGACACAGTGGTACAATTATGTTGCTTATTTATTTCCTTAAAAACCCATTTTCAGTATGTACTTGCATTCCCACCACATATGAAAATATGTACCAATAACCTCTACAGCACATATTAGAATAATTAACATCTATTTAGTCTCACTGGAGTTAAATGCCATTTCAAAATTAAATTATAAAAATTATCTTCTTCCTTAATCCCATAAACTTCATCTAGAGATAGGGAAGAATAACAGAACGTATATTACACAAATTTTGCTGATTTGTTTAATAGTCGTCGCTTCATATTCGTCGAGCCCAGAGACCCCCCAAAATAGGAAGAATATTTACTCTTTTTATTTGTCCTTTTGTTTTTAGAGAGCCATGGACTGTCTTAAGAAAGAACCCACAAACTGATTCATCAATTCAACAGTTCATGGGTTGGGGATTCATGGTTTGTCAACCTTGACGAACCACCATTTGGGCAGTTCATCCCCATTCTAATTCCGACATTCTAAGGTTCCACACATTTTCCAGAGAACTGGAACTTGTTTCTTCTCCCATAAGAAACTCCCAGAGCAATCTGAGTGGGTCCTCCTGATCTTCTACTTCCATCAGTTTGTGATGAATTACACCCTCTATGCCACTCACTACTTTATTATCACATTTGTTCCCCTTTTGTAATATAATTTCGACATATGTCATATTCTCTACATTTACTATTTGTTTTTACCCAATTGTTTGCACACTTTTCTAACTGAATTATCACACCAAGATACTTCATTTTGACCTGGGCCTTTATCTCTCCTTTATTCATTATTTATTCTACCCAACCCCTTATTTTGAAAACTTGTCTCATATATGGAGAAAAAAGAGCAATTCAAATGATAATTGATTTGTGGCCTTTTTACTGGATACTAGAACAAGATAAACATATCTGTAATGTTTGACATGACATACAGGAATTAATGTGAGGTAGAGTTATAACCTTTTACATCTTTACAAATAAATTTGTTTTGCCTCTTTTCATTTATATACACTTTCTTTCTATAAATTATCTGCAGTTCCATTAATTCCCCACCTGAAAATATTAAATAACACCAGCCCCTGAAATATGTGTTTATATATTTCCAAGATGTATTACAAGAGCTGGTCACTAGATGGAACCAGACACGATCGTCCATGGTGTCCAAATTTGCAGGGTTGGGTGGGGCTTTGTACTGATCTCCTAATGTACTAATAAACTGTTCATTAAAAACAACGATGTATTCTGCATTCCGATACAAAGACAAATGACACAGCAAGAGCTGGCCTGGAAATGGAATCATGAGCAAGAGGGTAACCAGTTCACAGATTTTTGATTAAGTCCATTGATTTAATCCCCACTATTTTGAGTATGATTCCATTGTTATCCTCAGTTCTGACACAAGCAAGAGAAACTATACAAACCTTCACTTTTTTCCAGCAAAGAGGCAATGACAGCTTCATTTTCGATAGGATTCAATGAGCAGGTTGAGTATACCATCCTACCTCCTTCGGCCAGCTGCTCAATTCCACGGGTTGCAATCCTTAACTGCAGCCTGCACAGGTAATAGTAACTTGGTTATACTGCATTACCATGCAGGGTTCCAAACTATTTCAAATCTATTATAAATAAATACATAGCCATCAGAAACTCACTGGAGGTAGCAACGATAAGGCTGTTCCTTAAAATATCTCACATACTTCAAAATCCCTATTAGGATTGCTGTAACTCTGATGCAACTTGATGACACATCAATGTAATGGTGAGGGTTCTTCGGACACCTCCTTATATTGACCCTCCCCCACAACAATTTCAGGCTTAATTTCTTGCTTGAAACTTTTATTAATGTGGGTCCAACAAGGACGTTGACAACAGTCTTAGATAGCAACTTCTCCTCCTTCTCCAATGGGGAGAGGAAAGGGTTCCAAGAACTTCCCTTGAGGGTCCTCTCCCTTTCTTATATTCCAATCATGGGTCCCCTGTCAACTCTAATTCTTGTGTGGACTCCACTAGTGGCAGCAACAGTGGCTCTGGCTTTTTTGTCCACTGCTCCTCTCCTCCTTCCTGTCATTTTGTCAGCTCAGCATCCCTTCTGCAAACTTTGCCCATACTGGGAGAGGGGCTCCATGTTCTCCCATCTCCTCCCTTTTTCTTTGCTTTACTCACTTGCTCTCATTGTTTCCTCTATCACTCTCACCTCTCACCCCCCCCCCCCCCCCCCCCCCGGGCAATATGAAGGCTTTTTAGAGGGCCTAGAACACCATCTCCTCTCAGCTTCCTCTGGTGGAATCATCAATGTTCCCCATCAATACGTCCTCAAGTTCTATCTACTCCCAACCCTCTGGGAGTATATGCTCAGTGTCTTGTTTACTTTTTGCCACCTCTGCTCTGTCTCTCTGTTCCTCCAGATATCAGCTCCTTTCCTCAGTCTCCACCTTTTCCTTCTTTCCCATTTTCCGCCCTCACTTCAAAAGCTGGGCACTCGGTTATTTCTCTGTCTCTTCTATTTTCCCAGACTTCTGGGTCAGAGATAGAGTCAAACCAGTTTTTCAGGGACAAGGGGGTGGCACTCCATCAACAAGTGGTCTCTTCTCGTCCCTTTTACATACTAGCAAAGAAATGACAGGAAATGGGACATGTTCTCCCAAACAATCTAGAACAGCCAGCGTTCTGGATTGTATGCTCGGTAGCTCAGAAACCAACCGGAAGTCAAAATTAAGGTTTTCTTGGGGTAAGGTAGAGGGAGGAATTTAACTCCTCAACAGCTACAAGGGAAAGAGGCCTGCTACTGTTAAATACTAATCAGTATTGGGTGGATAATTACATGTATATAGGTGTGAGAAAAAATTGTACAAAGGCATTCAACAGCTAGTCATTAAAAACAAAGTTGCACCAGAGGCCATGCCAAACAATGTTGCATCACATAAAATTAAGAGCAGTTTCTGGCATATTGAATGGAATTGCCCAACTCTTGGTTCCTTTTGCAATTTATTGATTCAAGATTACTCTACTGTTTTGAATGCGCCAATAACAAAAGATCCTAAATTATGTTTAGCAGACCTTTCAGGGGTACAGTATCTCCCTTTTATATAGATACCTTATTGAATTTTTTTTTAATTACAGCATCTCAATACTCAATATCACAAGGTTAGAAAAGGTCCGCGGCTATTATCAATCTGATATAAAAATCAGCTTTTATTTTTTTAAAAAACACCAATTATGGAAACAGTGTGCTATACTTTTTCAAAGAACATGGGAAAAGTCATCGGAATTTTTTTCAGTTGGCATATTTTTATCTAACAAGTTAATGAGGAAAATATAGATGTTGTAATTCTACAAAACGACAGAGAATGGTGATGACAAATGTATCCTGAAAAGGAATAAATAAGTGGCAAATTCTAAATTGTGTATGGATTTCCCCCCATGTTTAATAAAACTTAATTTAAAAACTGCGACATAGGGGTACATGTCTTAGAGATATGGCCTTAGCAATGCAAAATTCATCCTTATGTGTATGGCAAAGCGCTAACTTTATTTTTAAATTCGTATCAGAGTGTTGCAGAATTTAAAATTATACACTTATATCAAATACAGGCAAAGCTCAGTCAAATTTGAATATTTAAATGACTGCACCATGTTTGACCAGAAGCAGGCTAGTTCAACAGCATCATCACAACCTTTACTAGATTTTCTTTAGTACACATGGTGAGGCATAAATTGCGTGCACATAAATGGTGAATCGACTGGATTTCTGCACTCACAGAGTTTCTCTTGTATTCAAGTAGCCTCATTTTACTTGGCATTTTTTAAAAAAAATATCTTCGCACCTCACTTCAAAGTCCATTAAGTAACTTCCAAATGGGCCAGCCAGAATTTTGTCTTGGTGGGAGATACTCTTAAGTATTCATCTTTTCAGCAAGGGTTTTTTTGGTTTGCTCTCCATAGTTTTGCCTCGCCTCTTCTGTTTTAATATTTTGAACCTGATGTCTGTACAGAAAACATTTCCTTGATGTTAGCTGTCATTAGGGCAAGAGTCACAAACCCCTGGACCTTTCACAAACTGGGCCACAAGGTTCCCTAGGACCCTAGGTGGTGTGTGCCTGTGTGAGGGATCATGCTTCCCCCCTGGGTTTTCCTCCCCCACTCATCTATCACAACCTTTTCTATTTAGGTCACGACAGAAGCAGGGGAAAGGACTTTTGCACATGCGTTAATGTTTGGCAAAAAGCTGTGGTCGTGTGCACATGCTCCTGAGAAGACATGTACAGGGACAAAACCAGTCCACAGACCTAAAAGGGTTGGAGGGTCTAGGAGGTTGATGTCCATGAAGTTGATAGGTCTGGTGCAGTATTACCTTGCGTCTTAATAATAATCCTGTGTGATTCATTAAGAGCTATATCCATTTGTTTGGCATGTGCTAATTTGTGCCACATGGCATTTGCATTTTCTGTTCTGGAATAGAACAGGGACAAAGGTCAACAAAGTCTACTCCAGTTAATTTGTTTTTCAAAACCCTATTGTGTATGCTGTCCTAGATCAGTTTTGGAATTATAATATAGAAGGAGCCTCCCCAAATTGGGAAAGCGTTGTGAGTCACTCAGGGATCCCATGGCAACAGCATGCAGTCGGCTAATCCTTTCGTCAAGATATGCTACACTGTAAACCTGCTGATGAGCACAACCTGGTATAAGAATACTGCTATAAAGAATGGAAATTACAACACTGCCTTAAATTTTAATTATTTCTGTATTAAGTTCTAATAATTCCCACTGTAGTAAGTTTCAATTACTTCACTGCAGTGTTGAATTTATTTAGTATATGTTGCACTATGTCTGCTTTACTAATGTTTCACAAAAAAGCCTTTCTTTATTTTTCCCCTTACAAAAAACATTACATACAAGAAAAACCGTAAGCTGCTACTGGAAAATTTACCTCTTAACCCACTCTTAGATTGAAAGCAATGAGCAAAAAAATGATTTCTTACCCATGTAACTGCAAGCTGTTTTGTGTAGTCCACTTTTTCCATACATCAATGTTTTTTCTCATGGTTCCATCTCCACTGAAAAAGATACCTGTGTATTAGTTCCAGAGTTGCAGTAAATAACATGTTCACACAAGCAGGCCAGAATGTCATGAGGTCCAAACACAAATATGATAAAGCTGTACAGTTTGCTTCCAACACACAAGGAGCAAGCCCAACCAGTTAGCACTGACTGCAGTAGCATTAGCAAGCCCATGCTCCCCAATTTCCTTGTTAAGGGAAAGAGTCAAACACTCACAGTCTATGCTAGATAAAACCTGTCTAGTATGAGAACTGAGGATAAACATTTAGGATAGGGATTTTATACACTTGAATTCATAGTCTATAAGATTTATTTTTAAAGCTGTTCCTCGATTTTGGTTTTTACCATAAGCAAACACTCATTCCTAATACAAGAATGGTTTGGTATCAAAAAGTATTGCTATTTCAAAAGGAAAGGAGAACATCACTGCAATGGTTTTCAAGATAGAAAACGAGATTTCGAAAGGCAAAAGATGATATACTATAGATAAAAAGCCACCCTAAAAATCTTACACAATGAACACTGAAAGTTGACTTCCAAATTAACTGTGAATTCTAGCCCAATTACATTGTGTCTCTAAATAACTGGAGTCTCACGTTCTTTCCCAACAGCTCTTGGAAACACTTTTCTGCTTAGAACAAAGCCTATTAGTTTGGGATACAGTAATGGGCTCAAGCTTCTTCGGAAAATCTAAAAGTGAAGAGACTTGTATCCAGGTCTCTTGGATGCAAATCTGCTCCCCAGTATTGCACATCAAAGCCTGTTTCTCCTGATGCAATGTAAAGGATCTAGCAGCTGCAATAAAAACAGACTGCCCGTGACATTAAATGGGGAAAGTAACATACCTGCAAGGGACATCACATAATATCCGATCATAGGAAAGGGTCTCCTTTCTTCCATTTGTGGTGATCTGTAAACGAGGGATGCTGGAGGCATCATGATTTACAACCATGATGGAAGGGCTATTTAGCCTTTTTGCCTGATGAACTAGTAAATAGCAACGCTTGTTGTCAACATCATTTGCAATCACAAATCCCTCTGGGGGGGAAATGGAATACTTCTGATTAAGGAAAGAATCATTTTGGCGCGCGCGGGGGGGGGGGGGCGACATATCACATTTAAATAATATTTCCAAAGCCATAAAAAGTGTATTTCGCTTCTGTGTTTGAATTATCAAGCAACAACAAAACACCAAGAAAGTGTCTGGCATGATACCATAATATATTTACTGCTCATGACCCCAAAATTTAAGAAGACAAGGAATAGTTCTGAAGGCATCAACAGAACCTGACAAGAGACAGACTGGCAATTCTTTATCAGGCCCAAATCCCTAAATGGAGAAGGGCAGGCATGCTCTCTAAAGCTACAGCGTAAGAAAACCAGTGGGACCAGATTACAGAGTAAAAACCACAAAAAAGCACTCTTTTACATGAGCAACAGTCCCTCTCATTTTCAGTTCTGCCGATAGAGGGGCTCTGTCACCACCACCACCACCACCACCACCACAACTCCTCCCCCCCCATAAACAAAAGCTGACATTCAAATATAATGGCTTCCAAGTGAATCTCTTAGGAACAGGTTGCTAATGACACGGAAGTTGTACAGAACTTGCACATATATAATCTGTCTTCTCATCCTTGGATTTAATAACTGGACTCAGGTTTATTTGTATCTGATCTGTTCACATGAAACAGAACAGTAAATTTCCATGAAGCACTGCATGTGAGTATATCTGGTACCAATTAACTTTAATTCAGTGCCAACACTACAAGAAGAGAAGGTTTACCGGGACTTCAGGCTGCTAGAATAAGTTGCATAGGAACCCAGTTTGTTTCTTAGTATAAAATGTCACTGACATTTACAGTTTAATTTATTCTTTATAGCTCACCCGGAAAAGGCACATTCATATCTGCATGCAGCATTTCAATGAGCTGTGCAGTCTTGGATCCAGGTGCAGCACACATATCTAGAATCTGTCAAGAAAATGCTGTTAAAAGAATAAAAGGCTCTGAATCCTTCAACCTTATTTTAGAACTATATTCCATATTATATATTTAAGAGGGAAATATACATCTATCTCAAAATCAATTATTTCATGTATGATCCCAGAATGTCTAATATACTACATGGTTAAAGCAAAGCAAAGCAAAGTGTTCTGCTTATATACCGCCCCATACCACTACAAGTACAGTGGTACCTTGTATAAAGGAATTAATTCGTTTCAAATGAAATTATGTTAAGCAAATTTCCTTTATACAAATTTCCCACAGGAATAATTGAAAACAGAGTAATCCCTAATCACAACCATTTTTATGTTGTACAGATTCACCCCATAGACTATTCTGTTAAGCAAATTTCCCCTATCTCCGGAATGTTTTATGTTGTACAGATTTTATGTTATACAAACTGTTTGTTATATGAGGGTCCACTGTAGTCTCTGGGTGGTTTACAATGTTAATTACAGTCAATGTCAGGAATTTGAATTGAGCTCTTACCATTAACAGTTTAAAAAGTGCATTTAACAGCTGGGAATGTAAACATTTAAATACACATTCCAAATTCTTATTCATTATGAACAATAATTTGAATACAGTAACCCCTCGCCAATCGCGGGGGTTAGGGACTCAACCCAACCCGCGATATGCAGATGCAGGTTGGGTCGGACCTGGGGGGCCTAGCTGGGGGCTCTTGTACTTATCCCTGGCCTGGCACTGCCCCGAATGGGTCTGCGAGGGCCTTCCCGGGCCCGTCAAAGGCTCCAAAAGGAGGGTCTTTCTAGGCATGTCGGAGGAGGCCCCAAAAGTGCTTTCAAGCGATCCAGAGGTCACTTCCTGTTTTCCAGAAGTCACTTCTGCTTCGTAGGGAATCCCTTTTGGAGCCTCCGACGGGACCCAGGAAGGCCCTCACAGGCCCTTGCGTGGCTCTGCACAGCCTGGGGTAAGTACAGGAGGCCTGAAACAGGACTTTCCAGCTAATACTAGGGGGCTTTTTTTTCATATACTGCGGTCCGGTGATATAGTGGGACAGCAGTATATGAATCGCAAAAGGGCGGGGGTTACTATAATGCTAAAACATTACACTAAAATAATCTAAAGCCAGCTCTACCGTACAGTGTCCATACAAATAATGGAGTAACATATACCTTAAGTGGCAACAACAATGGGCAAACAACTACCACAACTATGTGTTGCAGGGTGTTATTCCCTCTCTCTCACAAACAGCAAAATGTATTTAACATTGAAGGAGGGGAGAGCAAAAGTAATATTGACAGTTGCTTAATCACAGCTCTATTGTCAAAGGCTGAGAAAGGGGGAGGGCAATCTATTTTCCCCCATGTCACAACATAAAAAGCAAAGTCATTAACTCTTGATTAATGTTTGGGAAAAGAAAATAAACATTCTGCTGGACTCTAGTTCTCTCCATTACGACTGACAGTAAGATAAGCAATATAAATGACAAAAGACGGAGGAGCACTGGGCACATCCTGGTTCTGAAAAGTTACAGCAGGATAAAACAAAAACTAAAAACAACATAGCACCCAGTTTCATGTGGTTGGGCAGAAGTGCGAAGAAATACCAGCAAGCAGTACACAAGAAAGTGCCAATTTAATACATGAATAATTAAGAAAAAAGAAGACATTTTTGACAAGGAGCTGAATGAAACAAGGGCAGATATTAAATATAGACTACTTGGAAGGCCCAAATCATAACATAAATTGGGAATGGCTGTTATGTATTTGAGAATACGTAAACTGGGAGGTTTAAAGGCGGTATACTCTGTTGTCAGATGAATGAAGACACACCTACATACATTTTCTATTTCAGTTGCCTATGTTTATGGATGGTGACATCAATGCAACCAACATGGATTTGACCAAACTCCGGGAGGCAGTGGAAGACAGGAGGGCCTGGTGTGCTCTGGTCCATGGGGTCATGAACAGTCAGACACGAGTGAACAACAACAAATATGTACTGTATAACTGACTGCTACTAACCTAATTAGAACAGAATATGTAATATCAACACTAGGACAAAGCATTTGCACACACATTCCTTCTGCTCTGCAACTTTTTCTCAATCAGGCTTCCATAGCTCACAGTACAGTAACAAAATATACCTTATGATGAGGTTGGACATCAAGGAGCAGGGGAGGAATCATACTGACAGCTTCTTGACGACTAATGTTCCCCTAAAACATAAATAAAAATGACTTACCATAACTTTCAATTATATACATTGGCCATCATGTGCCTACACAAAGTTACTAATCAAGTTAGTCCCAATTCTCTAACAACTGGAAACAACAGACCAGACATACAGAAAGTTGAAAGACTAAAGCATGGACCTACTGCTGAGGAAGTTGGAAATACAGTGGAATCTTGACTTACATGCTGCTTGACTTGCAGCATATTTGACTTCCAGCAAGAAGGGGCCTGTTTGACTTGAGTCGCAGGCTTTGACTTACATCCCGGAGCCCCGGCACAAGGCAGCGGAATTGGGTGGCAGCCACGAGCCAGCATCGCGGCTGCCGCCTCCAAACTGCTCTTGCCTTCTTCCTCTCCTCCTGCCGTGGCGGCTTCGGCGAGGCCAGCTCCGAGCACCTGGAGCTGGTCCTCGGCCTCACCGAAGCCGCCGCTGCTGCCGGAGGAGAAGAAGGGCCGGGAGCTCGGGGCTGGCCTTGCTGGTTAGACAGTCGGCTCAGTCTTGTAAAAAATCTGGCTGCAGAAGTCTGGTCCACAATGGAAGCATTTTAGTTGGGGAGCTGTACAGTTGTGGGACTCTAATGGTAAGCATGGGGTTGTTCTGAACTTAGAACGTCAGGTTAAAAATCAGTAAAACTTAAATGTTAGGCATTGATGCTATGAACATTAAAAAGTGGAGGCGTATAACTTGTGGACTATAATTCCACTGCCTCCTCCTCTCTTTGAAGAGACATTTCATTTACATCTCCAGAAGGAATCTCCTATCCCAGTCAAATTTGTGTTAATTGCTGTTTTCGGGGGTCTTTTTCATCACCTGGAACGGATTAATCCAGTTTCCCATTACTTTCTATGGGAAAAGTTCGTTTGACTTAAGTCATGTTTGACTTATGTCTAGACCTCTGGAACGGATTAATGACGTAAGTCAAGGTTTCACTGTACCGTATTTATCGGCGTATAACACGCACAGGCGTATAACACGCACCCTCATTTTAAGAGGGAAATTTTAAGGGAAAAATTTTTTTGGCGCCCACCTGCCCGGGTCCCTATCTAACCCTCCCCCTAACCCACCTCCCACCCACGGAGTCCCTGAGGCAACCTGGCAGCTCCGTCCGTGCAGCCGAGGATCGGGGCCTTGTCTGGCGAGGTGGGCGGCGGCCGCGGCGGCGGCGGACTGCCCGCACCGGGAACAAAGGCTGCCACCGCCGCCGGTCTGCGGCGAGATTTTCGGCTGCTCCGGACGCGCGCGGTTTGTCCGCTCCAGCTGGCACCCCCCCCACTCATCGGAGGCTCCTTTGCCTTACCGGGGGAGGGCTCCCGGCTCCGTCCGTGCAGCCGAGGATCGGGGCCTTGTCTGGCGAGGCGGCGGCGGCCTGCCCGTGACCGACAGCAGCAGCGGCGGAGGCTTGCGGCCTCGCTGCGCTCTGGCCGGTCTTTTCTTTATTTGACAGGCCGCCGATCAGCTGGGCTCCCCGATCGGAGCCCTGATAAGGGCTCAGGCAGCGGGAGAGCTTGGCGGCGGCGCAACCAGGACGGGACTTCTTTGACGGCCCGTGTTCATCCGGGCCGTCTGGTCTGGCTAGGGATCTTGCGCCGGGGGGGTAGATTTAGGGGGCGGGTTAGTTAGGGTCCCGGGGGGCGGGCTCCCTGCTCCCGGGGGGGAGATAGTTAGGCTTTAGGGAGGGGGGTTAGGGCGTGCGTGGGATCCTTGTTTCTCTGGCCTTCCCCGTCAGCTCGCAGTGTGCGAGCACTGGCTATGGGACGGCAGTCGTTGTTTTTGCCAAGCACACTGGTCGCCTCATATTATATCAGCGTATAACACGCATACATAATTTGCCCCCTATTTTCAGGGGGGGGAAGTGCGTGTTATACGCCAATAAATAGGGTAAATGTCAGGAGTTTTCTTTTTATCTCCTGTCATTGTGTATCAGTTTCAACAAAAAGACTATGGCTTCATTCCAACAAGAGCTTTCCTATTATGTCTGATCCTGGTGAGTTTTATTTACCGTTTTGTAAAGAAGGACGAGCTAACAGGCTTCATGCTTTCCACAGGCCTAAATGCCTTTTCAAACAGGACATGAGGCCTCTCCAAGGCACAAAGCCTCCCGGCTGGGCTTCTTTCTACATAAGCACAATGTAGGTGTATGTAAGGGCAGCGTCCTCCAAGTGAGACTCCCAGAAAAGAGAATTATGGGATTTGTAATCCAAGCTTTCCAAAATGAAAACCCCTACTAGGCAATCTACACCATTTTGGCTGATCTCATGCAGAAAGAAAACATACAAAAAACCCAAAATACAGTACGCTACTTATCTTAGATTAAGAATAGAGAAATGAAAGGGAAAATGTATTCAAAAACTCATTTGCTTCACACCCAAGAGCTGGTCCATCTACCCCAGCAGCATCACTACTAGCTGGTAACTATTCTGAAACTCCAGGGTTTCAGAAGGTAACTAATGCTGCATTTGCCGGGGGGGGACTGTTGCCTGTCCCTGGCTTATGAAGTCTAGAAGGATTATCTAAACTGAGCCAAAGTACTAAGTAGCTCCTTACTCTGAAAACACACCAAAAGGCCATTGTTTATGAACACTGGAAATAGCCACTATGAGGCAGAACATAGTTCTTTACTACACTTTTTATAGTTACAAGGAAATTTTAGAATTACAACCACAACATCAGTCGGCTGTTTATTTGTAACAACCCAACCAGAAAACCAATGTCTTCTTTCAAAAATTTCCATATTCACATACAGTAAAACAAAATGTGTGTGTTGGTATGTGCTCTTGCTCTTTGGACTCCATTTCCCAGAATTCTCCAATTCCCCAGATAGGAATTCCAGTCCACATATACAAACCTACATTTCAGTCACCCAGAGAAAAACCTATCTTCCAGACTGCTTGGCTACCTTGGGCATACTGTTATCAATGTAGAGAAGGGGAACTGTCCCAATGCTTTCTAAGAGGCCCACAACTTCAGGGAACTGTAATCTTGTTGCCTGCTAAGCTCTATTAGTTTTCCCAACGAACTAAGGAGGCAACTGTATAACTGAAGGAAGTGCTTAGTAAGTATAGCACTCCTCAAGAAGACTCAAATGAGTAAATGAAGCCACTGGTCAGTATTAAGACAACACAGACATGCATTTCATTGCCCACCTTATCCTATCCTCTATTGTTTATATGGGTTGTTCCCCCAAGGAACGATGGCAGATGTGGTTCAAAAGTGAAAGGCCACATTACAAATTTAAACTAGTCTCAGTGCAATAGTACCTGGGAGATGAAAGCCAATTTTATTAGGAGCATGAAGGGACTCACATCTTAGATAAAAAATATTTGATGTGAATCCTTTTCACATGCAACATCGTGTTCTCAGCCATCATAACACTCAGGGAAGCAGAAGCAGAGGCAAAGAAAAAAATTCAGACAAGTAATTATGAGGCCTAGAATAAAATAAATGTACAACTTACACATTCTGTTTCACTGACAAGAAAGTGATGGAATTTTTCCAGTTCTGGGGATTTCCGCAGGGCTTTTCTGCTTAAGTTTGTATGCCATGCTAACTCTTCTGGATACCTAAGAAAATAACATTTATGTAAGATGCACACTATCAACAATCAAGTTAAAGGGCTTAAATGTGTTCTAGAAAAAAAAAGCTGTTCATGAAAACAGCACATCCCTGGTCACCATGAAGCAGCCATTCTGGAATGGGTTGATTCCTTTTTCAGTGCAGCCCTGACAGGAGTGGATTCAAGAGAAACTAACAGCCGTGCTCCACAACCTCTTCCCATTTCCCTCCTTTTGCCTTTGTCCAGAACAAGCCTCACGTCTTCCTCTCTTCTCTTTCTGGCCTTTGAGATCTTTCTTCCTCCTTCTGGCCTTTTATCATGTGGCTTTCTTACAAATATCTCATTTCTTCTCATTTTCTTCCTTCCTTTCTTTAAATCTTCACTCTAAGCACATCTGATCTCCCCTGATTTCGGAAGCTAAGCAGGGTCGGCCCTGGTTAGTACTTGGAAGGGAGACCACCAGGGAAGACCAGGTGCTGTAGGCACCTGGAGTAGGAACTGGCAAACCACTCCAGTATTCCTGCCAAGAAAACTCCATGGACATGGGGTCACGAAGGGTCAGTCACAACTGTAATGACACAACACACACACACATTTCCTATAACCCCCCCATATTGCCACAATAGGTAAAGCTGGGCAAGTTTCTTTAAAAATTGTCATCCGTGTGGCATCTCACCTCAGCAATGTCAGGTGTAGGCAGCAAGGTGCCTTTCTCTGGATCACCATGTTAGCCTTGTGGTCCTACCTCCTGAGGTTGTGTGTGATTTGAGGTTGCCTTGCCACTAGCTCAGCAAATGCAGACAGAGGCAAAACAACAACAACCTGACTTAACCCCGAGAGATGCAGCAGAGGCAGCAGAGGTGGAAACTGATTCAGACTCCTTATGGCTGCCATTCAGAATTGCCTTGTGTGCTTCTGACAATGTTTCAGATGCATTTCTTTAATGAAGATTCTTTAGCTAACAAGATTAAAGTTGTGGTTCTAGGAAGGATTCAGGGCAAACCACACCCCTTTCCTTCGCCTTGATTTTCTCCTTTGACCAATCTGAGCGGGTCAGATGGGAACCTAGGGGAATGATCACACATCCGGTGTGTACCTTGTATAAAGGAATTAATTCATTCCAAATGAAATTATATTAAGCAAATTTTCCTTTATACAAATTTCCATAGGAATGCATTGAAAACGGAGTAATTCCAATTTTATGTTGTTGTTAAGCAAATTTCCCCCATCTCCAGAATTTTTTAAGTTGTACAGATTTTATGTTATACAAACTGTTTGTTATACAAGAGTCCACTGTAATTTATTCAACTCTTATAATTCCATGCAGAAAGTTATATAAGGTACTAGCTAGCTACTCTAGTTTTGCAATACTCCAAAACCACCACCTTGTTGTCTCAGAATTCAGCTCGTGATTCATCTGTCTTCCCTGAGGCAAAAGCATAACGTGTGCTTCCTTTCCCAGTGTCCATTGGCAAACTGGTAAAGATGGAAAAGAAAACCCCTCTTCGTGATAAGGAAACTACTGCTATTGCCCAATCTCTTTGCCCCTCAGGAGACAGAGAATTTTAAAAACCCTACGGTAAACACCCCTACTGCAGCTATGTTTTGAGGGGCTTTGGCTCCCAAAGAAAAACCCTTAAGGAACCAAAATTGTTTATGTGACTTCTTAAAATTCCTCACTAACTGCCAAGATTGCTAATGCTTTGGGTGCGGTAATTGATTAAGCAACTCTTACTGGCAAACCATTCCAGTATTCCTGTCAACAAAACTCAATGGACATGGGGTCACGAAGACACAACACACACACACCTTGACACCAAAATACTTCAAAAGTCCCTAATTAAATCATACATTTCCTTGCCTGTATTGTTGAGGTTATTCAAGATTCCGTGATCTACTGCTGCCAGATCTACTCCTGCAGCAATAGTGGCTCACAGACTGCTATGGACCAAGCACTGTACTGTAATGTAGATGTGTCTGCCATATCCAATTTGGCTTCAGTTCTCTACAAAGGGAACCACATTTTGGGAGTCCATGTCCTCAAAAGATGTGCTACCAAAGAGCAAAGGAAAAAAGAAGGCTATGCCAAATGTACTGAAAAAAAGATGATAAAAGACAAGACAAAATGAAGATTGCCCCATCCTTCAGTAATTTTTGGCTCCTTTGTGCCAGAGCCAGTTTTCAGGTGAATTTCCAACCTCAGCCATAGGTGCAGCCCAGAACAATGGTTCAGCAAGCCCCTTTCAAACACCCCACAATCAAAATTTCAGCGATACTGTCAAATCCCACACTTCCTAAAAGAGTGAGAAAAGGACAACTTCTGATCATTGCATATTACAAACTATTTGTCCCTGGAAGATGCCAACTGACTGTTCAATAGCTTCTATGTCTCATACACAGAGAATGTGTACAGATGGAGTAGATGGCCATCAAATCTCCACTGGCCCACAGAAACATGAATTTCAAAATACCTCTGTAGCGTGGATAATGTAAATAAGTGATTCGTTCTTTAAAAACTTGATCAATCAACACTAGTTTAATGTCCCAAAATAAACGCATAATAATAAAGCACTTTATCAAGACCATTGGCCAAAGCTTTTCAAGAAGCCACAGCATTCCATTCGTTGGGGACAACATAGTACAGTATTTAGTTATGTTGAGAATCAGATGTATACTTTTCTATTTTGTCAATGTAGTAAGAGAAATGGATACTTGTCAGTTCTGTGGTGTGATAGTTTTACCGCACATATGTGTGAAGTTGCTTGCATGAAATCATTGTGATCTGGTGTTCTTTAAAACTTGTTTTCAAGACTATTGTTGGATTAATGATTTGTGTGTTGACATGCAGTCATAAATTTCTAGACATTCATTCTTAACAATCATTCTGTATTGCAGATATTTCTCATTTTTCTTAAAAAGGGTTAAGCTTGCATTAGTTCCCAGCCAGTTGAGTAGTGTCCAGGGTTCAATTTATTTAACATAATTAGAATTGTTTTATTATACCCCCAGTGGCCAAATGGTCAAGTCTGTCTGTCTGTCTGTCTGTCTGTCTGTCTGTCTGTCTGTCTGTCTGTCTGTCTGTATGTAAATTGAGAAGGCTATATTTAGATGATTACCAGACACCCGTGAGCAGGTTCACCCCCCCCCTTCAATCTTGTGGAAGAACTTGTTAGCAATTCTTTTACAAGGAATCCATTATCTCTTGATTGGATCAGTGGAGCCTGTTTTCCTCTAGACTAGAGTGACTCATGAAAGTCTACTCTATCCCAAGTAGAGATGTGAAGCCCTGGAAAAATTCAGAAAAAAATGTTTTTTCTGTTTTTTCCCCCTGAAGCATTTGCTTTTTCCCCAAAATTGGAAAAATTGGAAAAAAAAGAAAGAAAGAAAAAGAATGATTATGGAACATTTCATTTTAACATGACGAATACAATATTTTAAGACAGGGTGTTCAGATATTTTCCAAATCATTTCTAAAAAATATGCATAGTATCAGATTATTCCAATTTCTGTGCACTGAGAACAAGCAAGTCTTGGGTTACAAACTGAACTCTCTCTAATGCAAGAACAAAATGCATTTCTTCCTTTAGGACAGGCCTGCCCAAAGTCCGGCCCAGTGGCCAAATCCGGCCCGTCAGGCCATTCTGAGTGGCCCGTGGCTGGATGGCCCGCCCCTCCCTCCCCCCATTTTTTTTAAAAAAGAATCTTCCGCCAACACTGAGGGGCTGGGCGGGCCAGCCAGCCGGTGAGCAGAAGCTTATGGGGCTGGGTGGGTCCCCACCTCCCTCCATCCCTCCCTTCCTTGTTCCCCACCTTCCTTCCTTCTTCTCTTGGTTTCCACCTCCCTCCCTCCCTCCCTTGGTCCCCGCCTTCCTTCCTGCAGGTGGGGTTGCAAGGGGGCAGTGGGTGGGGCTTATGGGTCAGTGGGTGGGGCTTGCAGTGGGGTGGCAAGGTCGGGGAGCACCCGGCCCCTGACACATTCTCAGCCACCAAATCTGGCCATCCTTAGAAAACGTTTGGGCACCCCTGCTTTAGGAAGTGCTGCTATTGTCAAAAGGAAAAGGTTTCACTTTTGTTTTTGCATGTGAGTGGGTATGTTTGGTGCTGTTCTGTCCTCTTCACTAGGCCTCAAAGCACTGGAAGAAAATACAGAGCAACAAAAATGATTCTGATTAATTTCATGCCCATTCATTGAAACCTAGTCCTACTCCCTTCTATACATTTCCCCCCTTTTCAATTCTTTTTATGACAATGAGGTTTTTATTTTATTTTTATTTAATACTGTGGGGAGAAAATATGAATTCTGGATTTTTAAACATTGTTTTGTAGAGGTGTTTTGTTCCACATAAACTAGTAAACAGTTCAGGAGATTGTTACTCCATTTGTTGCTTACAATTACAAATAAATATTATTTAAAATTGTAATAATTGTTTGGATATACTATATTTAAATATGCTTGTTGTGATAATTTTATGCCAAGTCAAATAGTCCATAGGAAATTTTATGTTCCTAAGGTAACAGAATGACTTTCAAACTGTAAAAGGGTGGGGAGGAATGCTAATCTAGCATTTTTTTCAATTTTTCCAGAAAAAAAATGGTGGTTTTTTTCCCAAGCTTCAAAATTTCCAGAAATTTTACATCTCTAATCCCGAGAGAGATGGTTTGTACAGAGCTGTATTTGACCTCAAATTCCTAAACACATTTGTGGCAAAAATTCAAGATGGGGTGCATAAAATCTATTATAAATCTATTTTGTGTTGTCATCCTGGGGACAATATGGCCTCCATAGATCTCCAGGAGGCACACATACATATTCCAATCAGGCTGTGTCATAGGCAATGTTCCCTGTAAGCTACATGCATGCACGGAGAGCTTTATCAGTGCCACTAAGTGGCAGCTGAAATCAATGCCTGTTTACCTTTAAGTTTCATCCGAAACCCCACTCCCTGTACACAGATGGGCAAGGCTCCCAGGCAGCAGGAAAAAAAAATGAGGGAACACTGATCACTGAGGTTTCCTACGCTTTAACTTTGGCAGCTCCCATTTTCAATTCAAAACTCTGTATGCTAAGCTTTTGGTAGCACTGGTACCCTTCCTTAGCATGAAAGGGGTGCAAACTCCTCCTTATAGCCTAATCCTGTTTTCTCCTGCCCTCTCTGGAGCTCAGAGGGCTAGCCAACCACTGTTAGCCCAAATCAAGTCATATAAGAGTACAGTAATCTGGTTCCAATTAAATGCTTAGTTAATCCATCTTGGGGCCTTATGCAATGGTCTTTCCAGCTCTGAAAAGGGTGTTGAAAATCGGATATCTGTTGTCGCTCTTATATCTCTAGCTGATTGGCTGGTTCTGATAATTTGCCTCTCCCTAGTCCCACGGGTATGCCTTCATTCACAACACCACAAGATTTTTTCCAGCTTTACTGTGAGGGAAACTTCTCAGAAGGGAAGAGAGGGACCCCTGTACGCCCAGATGAGTGGTTGGAGAAGCAAGAGCAGAAAGGGGAACCTGAGAAGCAGTCAACATTGTCACCTGTGGAGAGGTTTATGCTATGGAAGGGATACTATGACACCCTCAAAATAATTGAGCAACAGAAGGAAGGGGAGAAGGAAGAGGACCCAGGTCCCACAGGAAGTGGAAAAAAGGACATGGCGGGAAAAGCTGACCAATCCGCTCCGGTGGAGGTGGGGTTCGGGACTTGTAAGAAGGGAGAGAGACGGGAGCTTCCAGAAGGATGGGAGTGGGTGTGGATGGAGGATCCCTGGACAGGGAATTGGGAACAAATGATGATGCCCCATAAGGAGGCTGAGAGTTATAGACACCGGGCACATAAACAAAAGTGCTCCTATTGGGGGGAGAAGGAGTACCGAGAATACAACAGAAAACGTAAGGAGATCCGTAAAGAGATTGAGTTGGAAGAATGGCTGGCAAAGATCTGGATGGAAGTCGAGACCGGGAAACTGGACCCCCGAGAGGACTTGACCCGGAGACCCGACTATCCCTTACGTACACCCCAGCGGAGATGCCCTGGTCCCAGGTCCACTTCAGAAGTTGGGGTACAAGTGGGAAAACCCAAACCCTCCGTGAAGGAGATTGGGATACAAGTGGAGGGGTTGAGGCTTTCAGGGAGGGAGGAGGAGAACAATGGTGGAGCCGGCTGTCCTCAGGTGATGGTGGGGAACTTAATCACATTCTAGAGACCCCAACCTATGGAGGAAAGAATAACCCGTTCATGTCTGATGTTAAAGACGTTGAAACTGTAGTTAGAAGAAAAACTTCATTTATTGTTGATGAACCAAATAAAAGTTCTGTTTGTTCGTTCCGAGAGATGCCTTCTTTAAAGTTCGAAGGGCGGGAAGCCTGGGCAAACACTGAACCCTCACACTTACCAATCAGATATTCTAGGAAAAGATCTCTGGTCCTCTGGTTCCTTCAGTCAGGGCCTTTTTGGTGGACAAAACTACCAATCTCTGCAAGAAAGTACCCCCTACAGGAGCCTCAGATATTACAATTAACTACAGTTTCCTGCCTTCCAGGCTTGGGAGCCCACTCTCTCAGCTTTATGGCCCAAGGGATTTGGATCAAATCTGAGAAGATTCATTTAAAAAACTGGGTGGAGTTGCACAGTTTAATAAGCTATGGTACATTTCCAACATCTTCAAGAGCAACCTGGCCTGATAAGAACAGACAATATTGTGGCAAGGGAATTCTTAAACAAACAAGGAGAATCTAGGCAGAACAAGGCAGTGGTTCTCTTCTACAGGGCAGATTCATCTTCTGTCCCTATCTGTCAACAACACCACAACCGACTATCTGATTAGAGACAACATCAATCCAGGAGAATGGAGTCTGAGCGCTTAAGTGTTCAATCAGATCCTAGACTGATGAGTTGCACATTTAATAGACCTGTTTGCCAGCTCGCACCAAACTTTAAAGGTTTGTTTCCAGGTTTTAGGGGCATGGTGGCTCAGCAGGTTAGAGCGCTGAAATGTTGGTTGCAAAGTCGGCAGCTCAGCTGTTCGAATCCCAGGTGCCACGCCGCAGAGCAAGCTCCTGATGTTAACTCCAGGTCCTGCCAACCTAGCATTTTGAAAGC
>CM074739.1:111253698-111318698 GCA_037367245.1 Phrynocephalus guinanensis
AGCAACTTTTCCATGGTCTCGACCAGTGGTCTCAATGTTTTTCCCCTGTTGTTCAGGACTGCAACTCCAGTAACCTTCCAGCACAGCAGTGAGTGAGTGGAGGCTTCTGGGAGTTGCAGTCAGGAACATCTGGGTACCACAGGTTGAGAACCACTGGCCAACATTCTTAGGAGGGATCATAAGACCCATAGCTTGTATATCTGAACAGGGCAGTAAGACTAGGGAATAGGAGACCCTTGTTTGATTCCATGTATATTGGCCCGAATCCTTTTGGTGGGTGAGGCAATGGTTGGTGCAAAACATCCTTGGGTAATTCTCACTTTCCAATTGAAAAATTGATTTTGAGCACATCTCAGTTCTGACTTGGTGCACATGTCCAACTGCACAACCTGCTAGTCCCTCAGCTGGGATCATTGTTTTCTGCAATCTATGCAGACCTTACTGTGGAACAGAAGGGGATGATTTCAATTTTATTTCTTCAACAGGTTTTAAGTCCACCCAGGAAGTAAAACCCATAGAAATGCTAAACAGCAAGAAGCGTGGTTGGACCATAAGATAAAACTGCCAGTGACGCATTTAAAAAAATCAAGAAGTACAATCGGCAGTGGGAATAAAAAAATATATCTGAAAACGTCTTCAACTGGAACCAGTGGAAGAAGAGACCGTAGATATCAGGCAAGCTTCAGTAGATATGGAAGGAGTGATTGCTTTTGACAGGTTCTGGAAAACAGCAGGATACAAGTCCACCCTCTTGAGACTGTTGTCCCAATGTATGTCATGCAATGATAAGCCACAGGAGTCTTTTTGATAGGACTTCAGTGCACCTATCAAGGAAAAGAAAGATATCATGGAGGGGGTCTAAGGGCATCATACTGAAAACGCAAGCCTCGTTTTTGACTCATGACTCTTGCTTTGTGCCTCTGATGGGGAAAGGTGTTGTTTTCATATTGGACGCTGGAGGATGTTCTTGTAATCAGGACCTGGAGGCTTCTTTAGATGCACCATAGTAGAGAAAAGCCATTTTACCTACACAGAGAGTGAGAATAATGGGAGACATTAGAAAAATGAAAGAAAAGAGCAGACTAGCCAGTAAACAACCAGGGTGTAGAATACAGTCGACAGGTTCCTTCATGAGGTTTTATTTCCATTAATTATATTTTTCCCTTCCTTTTTTTTCTTGCTGGTTATAGTTTTCTGTTTCTCTGGATTTGCTCACCTTACTCCACCCACTGGCTCACTCTTTAAAGGACCTTTGCTTTTCATGTCGTTAATCTGTAATGAAATTTTCTTCAGTCCTTTATATGTAATGACATATTTCGCACAATACCAAGTGCATTGTTAAGAGTATGATTGGTAGATGTGTTCATAGAATCACAGAACTGCTGTGTTGGAAGGGGCCTATAGGCCACCAAGTCCAACCTTTTACTCAGTGCAGGTATATAAATCAAAGCATATTGACAGATGGTGGTCCAATTCTCTCTTGAAGGCCTCTAGTGTTGGAGCACTCACCACTGCTTGAGACCATTGCTTCCATTGTCGTACTGCTCTAATGGTCAAGGCCATGGCCAGAAATAGGCGAAATGACTACTAATGGCTGAATAGGCTTACTACTTGGACAATAGTCTCCAATAGGCTACTAAGAAAGGCCTAAGGTGCTGTAACCCATAAAGTACTAGTTAGCTAATGCCTTGGTGGGTTCAACTGATGATTTTTTGTAATATTGTTGAAATCACTGTCTGTAGGTATCAGATAGGTAGAGATAAACTCTGGATGACTGAGAATATTCACAGACATATGATGATCCATGTGTTTTTTTCATGGGTGGTGGGTGGTGGTGGTGATGGTAGGTGATTATGATGATATGATGATAATAATAATAATGATAATAATAATAATAATAATAATAATAATAATAATAATAATAAACTACTGCTACTACTAGTAGTAATAGTAATAGTAATAGTAATAGCAGCAGCAGCAGCAGTAGTAGCGGTGTAGTGTAGCAGGAACCTGTTAAAAGCTTTCTCTATGTATTCTGTTTTCAAACTCTTTCCCCATTTTCCTCCTGCCCAAAAGAGTTACACTAGTGCCTTTCTAGCCTCAAACAGCCAGGAAGAAACACAAACGCATGTCCCCTCTGCTCTTCTACTTACTTTGATCAGCGTCAGCATTGCACTGTAGCACACGCTGAGAAGAAAAAGAATGAAGACAACATTGCTGATGGTGGCCCCTTGGAAGTTCCACTTCCTCTTTGCCTTCATCACTCATGTTCATTCTGTGACCAAAACCCAACCAACACTGCTCTGTGAAAGAAAAATTAGTAAATTTGCAAAGTGTCCTTACTTGGAATATGAAATGGAGGACAGGGTCACAACATCAATTTCTTCACCCAGTAGCATGGCTATGGATTTCTATATCTACCCATATTGTTCACCACATATGGTCCCATTGGGCCTATTCAGTTTACACATGCACGCCTCACTCACGTCGCACACAACAAAATCCCTCTTTTTCTACTGTCACCTTGCGTAAACATAAAACTCTTCTATTAGGGACTTGCATTCAATCAGCTTTTAATGAAATTAGGGATTTGCTGAAGAAAGCCACCCAGGTAGCTTCATGGTTGAGGTCATTCTGAACCTATACTTCCTGCTACACTCATCCTAACCCATATGCCAAGGAAGCTAACAGGTGAAAAGCAGGGAAACCAGTTCTGAATTGTAACTGGGAAACGGCGCATTTCCAGAATTAGGCATGTTCTTGTGCATCCTGGAATCCAGTTGTTCATCTTTTTTGCATCTGCCTTACAGTTCAGATAGAGCTCGGGAGCTTGTTGGTTTCAACCTTTAACTAAAATTATCTGGATGTAAATGGATAGGGTTTCCTATCATTTGGGCAATTGACTTGATGCTTCTGGAGGTCTCAAGCTTTCCATATGAATTTGGCCATATGTAAGCCTCTTTCTTTGTGGGGCTTCTGAGGTTTTCTCAACATCCATCCCATGTTCATTCAAATTAATTCTCTCTTTCAGTTACTCTTTTTCAGATTAGCCCTGTTAATGACCTTGGCACTGTAAATTCTGACAGCCCCATCAAGGCTGTATCAGTAGGTTGTGTGACTCGTTGCATAAAACGTCTTTGGAGCACCAGGTTGTCTATAATTGTTCTGTTGGGCTTTTCTTTCTCACTTATTGTCTTCGTTGCCCAAGGTGCATTAGAGAAGGAATGCTCAAAGAATAAAGGAAAGTTTACTCTAAAACAACAACTAAATAGTCTCATGCTAAGCAGTGGTCTCCACCACCCAGAAAAAAGCTGACAAACCATTTTGTTAATTATTAATTAATAGAGATGGGCACGACCAGGAAAAATGACGTTTCGAGTTGTTGTGTGTCGGAACCGGCCCGTTTCGGCTCGTTTCCGTTTGTCGCGAAATTTTTCAAAAATTTGTCATTTTTTGTCGTTTTTTTGTCTGTCGTTAGTACTGGTTTGGGGGGGATAGGGTAGCGGGATCCTGGAGGCACCTCTCTGGGGTGGGTGCCTCCTCTGGCCCGCTACGAAGGGAAGGCAATTTAGGGGCTCCTGGAGGCACCTCTCTGGGGTGGGTGCCTCCTCTGGCCCGCTACAAAAGGGTTCGCATAGCCAATTGGATATGCATGACCAAGTAGCCATTGCGTACCAAGAGGCACTGGTAGAGGCACCTCTCTTTTGGGTGCCTCTAGCTCACAAGAACTACAGCATACTGGCGTACTGGTTTGGAGTTTTTTGGAACTTTGGACTGTGGCGAGGTGAGAGAAGACCCTCTATGGGCGCCCTCTGGCTCACTAAGAAGGGACAGTGTACTTGCGTGTAGTGCAATGCGAGTACACAGATATGGCTTAGGGTTGGGTTAGGGCAAGGGCTAGGCTTAGGGTTTTCGGGTGGTGTAAGGTTAGGGTTAGTTAGTGGGGTGCACCTCTGGGTGCCTCTGACCCACTAAGAAGGACAGTGTACTGGCGTATGGGTTAGGGTTAGGGTTAGGGTTAGGGTTAGGGCTAGGATTTAGTGGGCTTTTTATGCCTGACTGGCACATCCCAGAAGTCTTGGCCAAAACCTGGCCAAGTGGCATGCAATTGGTGGAATGGCTCCAAAAATTTGCATGGGTCCACATCCCATGGCCAGCCCATCATTGCGCAGGTGTAAAAAAATAAAAATAAAATAAAATAAAATAAAATAAAATAAATGGAGATGTTTTAGTTGCAAGAAAAACCACTGCTGTACTTTAAAAAATCAGGCAGTTTTAAAATAGCTATTTTCGCATGTTTCTGTGGTGGCTTTGGTGGGTTTTTGGACCACGATTTCAAAAAAAATATTGCGGTCACCATTTTGGATCCCCGCCGCACCGCATGGCATGGCGAGTTGGCGAGACAACGAGGATGCCTCCCACCAGAGCAGCCCAGGACAGGAGAGGGGGGGAGGCCGGGGACCCCCCCCCCCAGAAACCACCCCTCTGGTAGGTGCCCTCACTCAGGCAGGCATATTTTCACACTGCTTTTTGGGCCGGGAATTGGGTTTTTTTTATTTTTAAAAACTTTTTTTCTGTGCCGCTTGGCATCGCACGATCGCTGCAATGCCAGGAACGACAACGATAAATCAGACCCCAATTTTTCTTTTATCAGTTCGAGTTCGAGTTTTTGACGGCTATAATTGTCGTTACCGTTTCCGTTGCATAACAGAAACGAGGAACGGAAACGGAAACGAGAAATTTCGCCAAGTCGTGCCCATGTCTATTGAGCACTTAAGTGAATTCTGTAGACCAGGGTTGTTCAACTTTGAACAGGCCAAGGTCTACTTTTTTTTTTATTTTTCCGGCCCAAAGTGCCTGAGGGCTACTAACACTAAAAGCTTCCCCCCCCATTTTCTTACAAATTTTATCCATTCCGAGCCCAAACTGTGATTCAAGACCGCCTAATTTTTTGCAAAGTGCCAATACATGCAATTTAACCTGAAATACAGGTGGTTGTGAAGGGGTGATGTCGGGTGCCCACAGAAAAGGGATTTGGAAGCCAAGTCAGCAAAGCCACTAATTGCTCACCTATGGGGTGCTATTGTGCTTTCCCTGATTCAATTAGAATGATTTTTCCTAGGGACACCCCCCTTTGGAGTTTAATAACTCAGCCCCATGCCCCCAAATCTTTCCAACTTTGGGGGGCTTACAGGAAAGGAGTTTGAGGAAGCTCTCCTGCCATTTCCTCTAGGATGAATAATTTCATTCCTACAGGAAAAATGGCATTGTGTTTCATTTCATAACAAAACACATTCTACCATTGTTGTTTCATTAGTGAAACAACAAAACAGTGTTATCATTTTCCATTTTCTGACCATCTCTAGTAGTGAGCACGTTTGTTCAAATTGTCTTGGGAGGTAAGCCTGTTCTACGCATGTTCAGTTTATAGGAAAGTTACTATTATATCCATTTGAAAAGGCGATTTTGAGGATCAGTGTTTAGCCCTTGCATCCTAGATTCATTCTAAATAATTATCTTTCAAGGATGAGCAAAATTAACCAAAAAATTAGTCTTTTCATTTTATTTGTTCAGTTTGAAATCTATGAATGTTGTTTCTGTATGGGGGTGGGACAATATATAAGCAGAACACATTCCTTTGCTTTTTTCTCTTTACCCTCTGCCCAAGTTCTCAGATGTCAGACTGGGTTACTGCACCCACACCCACCATCTGCACCCACAAATGCAAATGGACACACACACACACACACCACACTACACAAATGGGAGAGGGAGAGGGAGAGAGACGAGAGAGAGAGAGAGAGAGGAGAATTCTACTTTCTATAAAATTACACAAAGTGGACATGGATGTTCTTAATACAATGGCTGTTTTAGGTGCTGTGATCTGCAATCATGCCTGCCTGATTGTTCTTGGTTCTTATCAGTACCCCCGCAGCCTGTTTAGTTCCAAATGAAATTCTAGAAGGTTGTTGGAGTGAGTGACAGCATTTTGCTGGGCGTATGTCAAAATGGCATGCAGCCACTAAAGGTGTCTTATAGAGAGATTTCAAACAAATGAACAGCACAGAAAGAAAACTGCCCATCCTTTGTATGGGGTTCAGAATACAGGTTGCTATGGCATAAGAAATACATTAGTTTTCTGCCCAGCAGTGCTAAACTAGTCTTATACAATTAAAATGGGCAATATAAATCTGCAATTTTGCAAGCAAAACTGAATGCAAAAATGTGTGGAGTTTTCTGTTAATTCCTTTGCATCTCTCTTCATCATTTTATACAATTGATCTTCCTTCCAGTTACATGTCCTCATAGAATGTCGGCAATCAGTAGCTGAACTGGTTTCTATCTACAGCTATCTCTAAAAAGAGCAGCTGTGCTCACTGCTGACTTAAGTTCTTAAGCCAGCAGATGTTCTTCTATGCCCTGGGGCCATCAATTCCACAATTAGAGATGGGCACGACTTGAAAAAAAAAAATTTTCGAGTTGTCGTTAAGTCGGGCCAGTCCATTTCGGGTCGTTTCTTCGGTTTTGCGCGAAAATTCGCAAAAAATTCGTCGGTTCGTTTTTTCGTTGTCGTTAGTAACTGGTTTTTTTTGGGGGGGAGCGGGCTCCCTGGAGGCACCTCTCTGGGGTGGGTGCCTCCTCTGTGCCGCTATAAGGGAAAGTGGGGCTCCTGGAGGCACCCGTGGGTGCCTCCTGCCACTAGGAAGGGAAGCAAGGCTCCAAGAGAGACCCCTCTACATGGGGGTCTCCCTTCGTCACCTGCTGCTTGCTGCAAAATGCTATGCAATAGCCATATGGATATTGCAAACATAATGTGCAGACGTGTAGAACCTGTGTGAGAGTGAGAGGGTCATGCCCGCCCTCTTCACAAGGCTCTGGCACCTACCATGTCTCACACAGAAGGGAATTGTACTTGCTGCGTGTAGTGCAATGCAAGCAAGTAGATCTGGCTTTAAGGTGGCTAGTGCAAGAGCTAAGGGTTAGGCTAGTGATGGTAAGGTTACGGTGGGGCTAGGGGGTTTGCACCTTGGGTGACTCTCTGACCCACTAAGACAGACAGTCTGTGACGTATGGGTACGGAGTCAAGGGTTTAGGGTTCGGGCTAGGGCAGGTTTTAGGGGCTTTTTGCAACATCCCAGAAGTCTCCATGGCCAAGTGGCATGCTTGCGACGAGGTGGGATGGCTGTCCCAAAAATTTGCATGGTTGTCCACTCCCACATGGTCTGCCACTCGGCCAGCCATCATTGCACAGGTGTAAATAAAATAAAAATAAATAAAATCAATGGAGGACAGAGGAGGAGAGGAGAGACATTTTGTTGCAAGAAAAAACCCACTGCTACTGTGAAAAATCTGTCAGTTTATAAATTTTCGCGTGTTTCTGTTGTGCTTGTGTGTTTTTGGACCACGATTTCAAAAACAATATTGCGTTTGCCGCCCCATTTTGGATCCCCCGCCCGCACCGCATGGCATGGCTGATGGCGACTCGCGAGTCCGGCTGCCAGGATGGGGGGAGGCGGGACCCCCCCTCCAGAAACCACCCCTCCGGTAGGTGCCCTGCGCCCTTAGTCAAGCAGGCATTTTTCCGCCTGCTTTTTTGGCCCGGGAATGGGTGGGGGAGAGTTTAAAAGTTTTTTCCTGTGCCGTCTGTGCCGCTTGCTTGCGCTTTAATTGCGGCGGCCGGTGTGCCGGCGAGACTGGGCTTTTTGCTGGCTGCGAGCCTGCGGCGAGTCCCACAGAGCAGCCCACTAGGACGGGGGATGGGGGGGAGGCCGGGGACCTCCAGAAACAACCCCTCTGGTAGGTGCCCTGAGGCACGGCAGGCATTTTTCCGCCTGCTTTTTGGCCGGGAACCAGGTTTTTTTAACTTTTAAAAACTTTTTTTCTGTGCCGCGTGTGGCATCGCGCGATCTCGCGATGCAAGGAACGAGCACGACAAATCAGACCAAAATTGTTCGTTCATCGGTTCGAGCTCGAAGTCTGGGGGAGTAATTCCCGTTACCGTTTCCATAGAGTAACGGAACCGAGTAACGGAAACGGAAACGGAAATACCCGCTAAGTCGTGCCATCTCTACTTCACATCTATTTTTCTTTGAAGGATAACCTGCAGCAGATGATCTTATTGTGCATTATGTGTCTAAAATATTGCAATTTTCTTCTTTTTGTGTTTATTGAGGATTTCAAGCTTTTTATTCATGTGCTGTATTACAGCCACCTTAGTAACTCTAAGCTGTCCAAGGGATCTTCAGAATTTGTATATATATCCACATTTCGAATAATTCCAGCTTCCTGCATAATGTGTCTGTAAGGGTCCACGTTTCAACACCACAGAGAGATATACTGAATACATAGTACTGAAGTATTCAAGTACCAAGTCTGATAGATAAGTCTCAGTTTGTCAAGACTTTCCTCATTTTCTGGAAGGAATTTCTAGCTTGTGCAATTCTACAATGGATTTTGCATGGAGGATCCCAGTTATCCTTGACATAGCATCCCAAGTCTTTATAAGATGATACCCTCTCATTTATATCAGTGCCGATCTTGAGAAGGTTCTGTGAACTGTTTTTTTTTAATTGATAACCATCCATATTGTCTTCACATTAAAGTAAGTAATCCCATGGCATTGCTTTTTGCAGCAACAGAATCCAATAATCCTTGCAAATCTGCCAGACTTGTTGAAAGCAGGAGAGTGCCATCATCAGTGTATCTTATATTATTAAAAAAGAACTCCATTCACTTTCACACACTTGGTTCTTTCCTTCGAAAGCATCCTAGAAAATTCTTTCTGAATAAATATTAAAAAGTAGAGGTGAGAGAATACAACCTTGACAAATGCCTTTCGTTATTGACACCTCTTCTGATATCTGATCATATATCCAGACACCAGCATGCCAATTCCAATAGAAATTCCCAATCAATCTGATATCACGATTGTCCAAGCCCAGTTCTTTAAGAATATTAATAAGCTTATCGTGATTAACTGAGTCAAATGCTTTTTCATAATCAATGAAGCAAACAAAAACATTAACATTGACATTGAGACATCACTGAACTAGTATCTGAAGATTAAATAATGCTCCCAAGTGCCAAATGATCCACATGAATGTCTAGGTTTTATGTTTTATATATATGGCATTATGGACCGATTGTTTGTGTTTCATGTTGTGAACCACCCAGAGTTTCTCTGGAAAGTCAGGTGGTCTATAAATTAAATATAAATAAATAAACCCATTCGTAAATCCAAATTGGGTATCTCCACACTTCCAATAATATATTATTAAATGCAGGACTTTAAAAAAATAACTTCAGGATGTGACTCATCAAACTGATTGTCCTCTATTCATTACAACTTTCTGCATTAGGTTTCTTTGGAAGTGGTATAAAATTGGGTTTGGGCCAGTCCTGTGGGATGGTTCCACTTCTATAGATGCTGTTGTATAAATCGACCAGAAGGGAAAGAGATTGTTCTTCCTTAAACAATTTCAAAATTGACACACTTCAATTCCTTCTACTCCTGTAGTTTCTCCTCAGTACTTCTCAAGGTATTACCGTTCTTTTCAATATGAGATTCACTTCCTATACTGTTATACACACCTGCTGCTTGCCTAATTTTCTTGTACATGCTAAATGAATCATGCTTAGCATGCCATTGTCTACAGTCCTTTGAAAGTTTTTCTTCCTTCTCCATTCTTATTTTCTGCCGTATTTCTTTCTGCATTTGTTTATATATTACAGGATCTCTGTTTTTCATCTCAGAATTTCACCTGTCATGAAAGGTTTGATCTTCTTTGTCTCATCCTAACTTCCTTTGATTTGGTAAATGATAAAGCAGTCTTTAATTGAGTATAAAATTCTTCTATATCATCATCTGATGCATCACATGTTGGTGCATACACCTGGATAAGATTTAGAAAGATAGGTTGTGCATTAAGTTGGAGAATACAGTGGTGCCTCGGATAAAAATGGTAATTCGTTCTCCGAGGTTAGTTGTTATCCGAAACATGTCATTATCCGAAATGCAGTTTCCCATAGGAATGAATGGGAAACCGTTTAATCCGTTATGGAGCCTAGGAAAAAGGCACAGACACCTGGTTTTTTGATCAAAACTCTTTAAAAAGTGCACTTTAAAGGTACAGATGCAATGTCACCTGGGATAACTTTTTTTACTGATGCATGCTGGAAATTCATTATCTGAGGCAGTCCATAGGGAAAATTCGTTATCCAAGGCAGCCCATAGGATAGGTTTTTTATCCAAGGCAGCCCATAGAGAAAATTCGTTCTCCAAGGCAGACCTATACCTAGGAATTGCAATTTGTTATCCGAGGCAGCCCATAGGGAAAATTCGTTATCAGAGGCAGCCCTATACCTGGAAATTTGCAGTTGTTATCCGAATTATTCGTTATCCGGAGCAGTTGTTATCCGAGGTACCACTGTACTTTCTGACACTGGCACAAACTTTCTGACAGTCTTACTGATGTTTGCATGGACTATGAATCCCACTCCATTAAAGTGATGAATGAGGTTTGTTGTTGCCAGCATAGTATACATGATATCCATCTACTACACACTTTCCTGAATTACGCCAACACATCTCACTAATGTCAAGGATATCCATACTACGTCTTTCCTTTTCCCTGATGGTGTCGTGGGTTTTTTGCACTTTAAAATAAGCTGCAATCATTCTAGGTGGCTATCTTTCTCATGGCTGGATCGGAGATTCTTAGCACTCCCTGCCCACTGAAGGGCTACCAGGGACTAGGGAACGTGGCTTTAGGTTTTCCACTCATGCTAAAGATTTGCCTGGGGAAGTTAGCTTAAGGCAAGTGGTTTCCCCTCTTGCTTTCTTCACTGCCATTACTGGCCACTATGTCAGCCACCCATTATGGGATCAGACAAGGTTTCAAGCCACCCACTCTGGATCAGACACTTCAGGGGTGGACATTATTCTGATCTCTTCACTGAGACCTGTCTGGCCTGGGAGATCCTTCTGGTAGCAATGCTACTGGCAGCATAGCTTTTAGTTTCGATGAAGCATGCAAGCCCCACCGCCTCATCAAGGCCTGTGCGCATGCAGGGGATACAATGGATCACTGTGGTTTTGGATTCTGTTGTTAAATTATGACTTATTTATGTAGCTCCACCATATGTTTGGATGTGTACTGCCAATGGGTCATTTATCATTTACAGGGTTGGAAAGCATAGGTTTGCATTCTGAAAAATGTGCACTCCGATCTTCAACAGCCTGAGGAAACTTTAAAGGGAAAGGGGGCAACAATAACCAGTGATTAATGTGAATAAATGCAGATATAATTTTGTTAATCTCAAATGAAAGAAATGATTACCATAAGATATGGCCAGAAGTTCTTTTATTGTCCTTTCCAAAACCCACGAGGACTTTAACTGCCATTTTACCATTATGTTCTTTCTCAGGATCCTGCCATAAAATGCTCAGTCAATGAACAGCTGCTCTGATTGAGACTTCTGGAGTTTTCCCTCACAGCATATGTTTTAAAATTGCTCATCTGAATGGGATGCTTCTGAATGGTTTTCTGTTTGGTTTTGAACCCATATGTAAAATAAGGTTATTAATAATAACTCACATGGAAAATGGCATTATTAATTAACTTAGCACAGTGCCAAGGCAAAAATTATTACATATTAATAAGGTCTTTCTATTTGTAAGACTTGAATCAGTGGCTTAAAATTAAAAAACACAGTTCACGATAGCAATTGGCTTTATACTCGTATGTTTTGATTGCAAACAACCAAATATACACTTTCTCTCCTTTTCATAATTAAAATTGGCAAAATTGTCAATTTGTATGACTATTTTACAACATGGTTCCTTTATGTCAGAGGTAAATCAACAGAAAGAGATGGTTATTCCTGGCAGACAATACAGTTATGATTACAACAGTGATAAACAAACCACTATGTTGAAGACCAATAACAAGCAAGCAGCCAGACATGTACTGTGAGGATAAGTAAGTGAATTATAGTCATACCTTCAGTCTGGAGACAGTATTTTTATAGGGAAGCTATTGCAATTTGATACATTGTATGAAATGCATTATGCTTGGATTTCATGAGTGTGAAATTTCATCTTGCATCCCCATCGCATGATGTGCACGGCAAGCAATGGAGCATCAAATCATTGAAACGACTCCTTCAGCCCCAGACTGGCACTATTTTCCTCCTTCCATTATCTGAGGAGAAGAGGTTTCTTCAGATGTACCATATGTGCCACTTATAAGTATGATTCCCTTGCTCATTATTTAAGGTTTGTTCATGGACTCCATGGAACATTCATCACAATTCACATTACACTAGGAAATTCCCCTGGAAAGACTGCCCCTTTTTGCCCTTCATGAGATGATGATGATGATGATGATGATGATTTTATTCTATTTGTGTGTGTGTGTGTGTGTGTGTGTGTGTGTGTGTGTGTGTGTGTGTCCAGAGTAATCTGAGCTGATTTCAGCCATGTGAATATTCTTTCAAAAACATTTTGGATGTTTGTTTTTTGTTTTTATTGGCTATATGGATTCTTTGCTGTGTTAGCTATGACAGTGTTCTATGGAAACAGCCTGTCTCTCTCTCTGTCTCTCCAGAACTGCCTGCATTCTTCATGTCACCTCAAGGAGCAACCAGATGGGAGGTTGCTGTGGGCTGACACAGAATTTTCCATACCACACTGAGGGACTTTGTATCAGCTGAAACCATTGTTGTCACTCACATGGAAATGATTAGTTAACCTGGGAAGGTCCCCTGCAAGTGTCCACACATCAGAGCATAAAAACTAAGCACAGTATAGTTCTCCCTGTAGAGTGTAACACCTTCCTCTGCCCTTATCTTATCCTCTTAACTGCCACTTGCTGCTTCTTTTTTGTTCAATTTCTAAAAGTAACATGGCCATTCATAATTATTCCTTATATTTATTTTATTTTATTTTATTTACAAAAAATTTAGCTGCCCCACTACCAAATGGTCTTTTGGGCAGCATACAACAATGTATTAAAACTATAAAACATCATCATTATTAAAACTATAAAATACAATACAATTTAAAACAATCAATATACAATAAAATTATAAAATTCTGGTACTCATGAGCCCATCTAAAAACACTATCTAATTAAAATGCTGGCTAAAGAGGAAGGTCTTTGCCTGGGTGCCGAAAAGCCAAAAGTATCAGCACCAGATGGATCTCTGTAGGGAGGACATTCCAAAGCTGGGGGGCAACTGCCAAGAAGGCCCTGTTTTGACATGCCATCTGCCTCACCGCTTGAGGGATGGCACCTTCAACAGGGCCTCCTGGCCAGATCTCATAAACTGGGCAGGCTCATATGGAAGAAGGCAGTCCTTTAGGTAATCAGGTCCTAAGCCGTTAGGGCTTCATATGTAAGCATGAGCACTTTGAATTGGGCCCGGGCAGCAAATGGCAGCCAGTGTAAAAAATTTTGAACCAGTGTAATATGAGTCTGTGCAGCGACACCACTCACTAGTTGCGCAGCCCAGTTCTATACCAGTTGCAATTTCCGGACTGTCTTCAAAGACAGCCCCACATAAAGCTCATTACAGTAGTCCAATCTGGTTGTTACCAGTGCATGTGTAACTGTTGCCAGGATCTGCTCATCCACGTAAGGGCGGAGTTGATATATTCTCCACAGCTGGTAGAAGGCACCCCTGCCCACTGAGTCCACCTGAACTTCCAGGGTAAGGCCTGGGTCCAGGAGCACCCCTAAGCTGTGGACCCTATCCCTTAGCGGGGAGTGCAACCCCATCCAGGACAGGGAAATGTCCCTCTAACTTGTCAAATGGAGCACCCACTAACAGCACTTCCAACTTGTCTAGATTGAGCTTCAGTTTATTGATCCTCATCCAGTCCATTATCAAGTCCAAGCACGAGTTCAGAACAGAGGCAGCACTGAACAAGTAGCTGTTAATATATGAGATTTCACCCTCGGTGTGATCAGGACATTCTCCAACACTCCCCAAAGGACTGATATAGATCAGACCTGCACAACATTTCGACCGCGGGCGACCTGTTGCCCGTGACACCATCAGAAGTCACCCTCCAGGTACATGCCAGCCTACCAATACGCCGCCCGTGGTGCCATGTTCTGGGGGGGGGATTCTCCCCCACTCATCCCCATGGACGTTTGGTCCTTCCACCACCACCACCACGCCACACCCCCTCACTGGGCTCAAGAGCACCAGCAAAGTGTGCCTTTTTAAAGAGGAGGAGGCCAGATGGGGAGGAGAGTTGAGTTGGGCCCCGGGTGTGTTGGTGGTGGGAAAGCACACATTTTTTTAAAAAAAAAGTCTTCCAGCAGCCTGGGCAAGCGGCGGTGGCAGATCCTCCACTGCCGCTTGCCTGGGCTGCTCGCAAGCATGCACTTGCCTCCCTTGCACACACCTGGGGCCCAACTTGACTTGACTCTCCTCCAACCTGTTCCAACTATTTCCCCACTTTCTCCCTTCTAGTCCCTTTACCACTGCCATCACTGCCACTCTCACTTACCTCTGCCATGTTCACAACACAGCTGGGGTGGGCCAAGCCAGCAGTGGTGCAATCACATCGCTGCAGTGACGCGAGGAGGAGGGAATGGCTCAGAAGGGGAGCAGGAGGAGCAGCGTACCAACAGCAGGTCACGGTCTGTGTGAGGTGGCCGTAGGAGTGGGAGGAGGAGGAGGAGGGGGGGGAGGAGGGGGAAAGGGTGGGCGGGAGGGAGCTACCAGGGTGGGAGGAAGAAGGGAGATGTCACCTCGGCTCAGGCTGCCCCATGGGGTTGGCACTCAGCCATGCAGCACCTCATTTGGGCTGGGAGGCTGCCTAGAGGGGTGCAAGGAAGGGGGTGGAAGGGTTTGTGGACCTCTTTTTCCTCTTGGGCAACCTGCTCCCCTCTCGACTGGTTTCCTCCCTCAGGTAGTGTGTTTATGGCTGAGAGCAGCCAGACTTATGACATGCTCCCAGACATATTAAGGGTAGAGGTGAAGAAGCAAAGTGAGAGACCTTGTGCCATCTTCACCAAAGGGTTGCGAAGGTCTCCACCCCCATCCCCACCCAATGGATAACAGCCAGAATCCCAGGCCAGTAACTTTTCCATCCCCTGATGGGTTTTCCTCTTCCCCTCCCATCTCGAGGTGAAATCTGTTCTGGGCAAAGAGGACTTCAATAAGTACATCTGTATATGGCAGATGAGCTCCACACGTGTTCCAAGGTCCTGAGGCGTTCCCGAATTTAGAGTGCCCAATGATCCACCCTTTGGAAGGGGTGATCTGCATGACCATGCATGCGTCTCCCTTGCACCCACTCGAGCTGGGTGCAAGGGAGGCCTGTGCATGGTCAGCCTTCCCATAGGAATGCATTGAAATCCATTCCCCCCAGAACAGATTGATTTTCAATGATTTCCTATGGGAAACTGCTGCTCTACTTACACATTTTTCTACTTATGAGCAAGCACTCAGAATGGATTGTGACGGCTTCGGAGCATTGATCACATGCCATTCATTCGCTGCCACCAAAAATATAATAATTTGGAGCCCTTGACACACTCCGGGATCATTCAAGAAAGGTCCTCATTCTGACTAGCAACATAGCGTGTTCTGGGAGCATGAGCTTACTCCCGCCATACCCAGCCAAAAAGGGACTTGTCTCCTCTGAACAACCCTCAAGCTGGGAGTTCTGAGTCCCATAGAACTCAATCTAAGGAAACTTCCTTGCTCACAGAAAAGTTAGTAGCGCATAGCCTTGGCTAAGACACTGGGTAATTTAGCAATGACTTCCCCCCTCAGGCACACACAGATTCCACTTAAAAAAAGGAAAGAAAAGAACTTTATTTTAAAAAGAAAAGCAGTAGTAAAACAGGAATCTTTTCTTGACAGAATCATCTGGCAAGAGGTACAGATTCTTGGAGCGTTACAGACAAAAGTAGATTACTAAAACAAACTTACAAGTAACTTTAAAAACAGAAAACCAGTCTCAAGAAGATAACGTGAAATATTGCATCCCAGAAATGAAATAATAACACTCACTAATTCTGGCTAGTATACTCACACTCGGAAAGGAAAAGATCGCTTGACTTTCTCCTGGCTCCGAAAAGCCAGCCCAGCACAGAAGTTACATGGCTGCAAAAACTGTTTCCCCAAGAAGCTCTCTATTTGGATAAGCAGCCAATTCTTATAGACCCCAAACCTGCCTTTGTTCTTCAGAAATGCAAAATAGGCTCAAGCAGGTGTAGACTATCTCATCGATTAACATAATTACCCAGAAAGACCTTCTACTTTGATAGGGAACAAAAGGGAGACACATGCCTATTGATCTCAAGTGTTCCATCATCTGAATAGGATGTGTATTTTGACAAGCGGATCCTTTAACAGAGAGGAGCCATCTATTGTCATCTGAGTGTAACTCTTTGAGGTCCAGGGGACCATTTGATCTAAAAGGAAATACATTGTAAAAACCCTGCTTACCCGTTTGCTATCCCTTCATAACATCTTTGATGAAGATAAACTTTGATATTCAATGTAAGATACCTTCCATTTGCTATTTTACAACCACATCAAACATTTTGCCAACCACATCAAACATTTTGTATGATGAGAAAACGTAACATTTGTGCTCCCAGTTAAGTTAGCATTCACCTGTGAATTCCCAAGGAACTCAGTGTCTCTTTCTAACTCAGACTTCAAAGAAATGATAGCGTGTGACATGACATGGCCAGGAATCAACAGATTATACAGATAACAGGACAGATCAAAAAATGAATTTTCTAGAATTCATCACATGGATTACATCCATAAGTAGAGGTATTAGTGTAGTAGCACTCAGGCACTTTGGGGTGGGAAAAGTAGACTTTGGCCTGTTCAAAGTTGGACAGCCCTGATACAGATGATCATACACGCCAAAAAGCAAGGAAAACAATCCAGGAGGAAACACGACCAACAAGCAAATAAAATTAAGCTCTGACACACAAACAAAATGTACTGAATTCACATGGGGAAAGGCTATTTCTCACAATTATGTTTACATCAAGAAGTTGACAGAAATCATCCAATTTTGCAATGACCACATGGCAACTGAGTATTTAATCAGCCATCATTTACTTGACCTGTTACAAAGAAGCATGAATCAGCAGCATTAAGGCATTTCTGATTTCATTTAGCTACTGTCAATGATTTGTCCTTCCCCAAACCTGGGAGACTGTAATTTTCCAAAATTCTCATGGTATCTTTATATATATGGTCTTCTCCGGCCATATGCCTGTGTGCACTTTTTCGTCAGCACTATGGAAACATACCAGGCCGCCACCCTTTGCATTAGCACATGTGCTGTGTGCTACTTATTTTATTTTCCAGCACTCCTGCCTTAAGTTATTAGTCCTATATTTGAGTGTCTTTTATTTTATGGTCTTTCACTGCCAGTACAAAAATATTATTTCATTGGAAAGCATTTCAGCTTTCAATGTGACAGCTAACAGTCGAGTAAAAATTGCAGTGCTCTCCCCCCCCCCCCCCCACACACAAAGTGACAAACAGGCTCTCCACTCCCAGGAGAGTTAGCACATGGCCTGAGCACATCCAATCTCACCTGATCTCAGAAGCTAAGCAGGGTCAGGCCTGGCTAGGACTTGGATGGGCGACCATCAGGGAATACCAGGTGCTGTAGGCACCTGGAGTAGGAACTAGCAAGCCACTCTAGTATTCCTGCCAAGAAAACTCCGTGGACATGGACAAGAGTTGGTCACAACTGTAATGAAACAACAATAACAACAAAGAATGAGTGAAAAGGTTTAGGAAAATATCATGTGGTTCCGAATTACACAAATGTGAGTTATGTGATACCTTTATTGAGCCACTTCAAAATGCAACTCACCAGTTGCATTTCATGGGTGCAATGGATCCAATTCTCCAGTGTTGGCCAAGGGCTGCTGCTGTAATTAATCATAAGCGTAGCAATTTTATTTCTCCAAATAATTGTGTTGCAGATAAAAATATCTATGCAAAAATAGTTATGGTAATTAACACGCTTTACACTTTTAATGCAGGGCAGATATTCACAAGTATCGAACTTTGAAGTGAATTCACAGTTACATTCTGTTTTCAGATGGAACTTCTCAAAAACATCAAGAGTTGATGATAGCATGCAATATTGGGCACACAGAACAGAGGCAATTAATAACTGGAAGATGAAAGACTAGGCTCGGTGATTCTACTTTTATGTCAAATTAGCGGGTAAAATCAATCGGAAAATACACTAGCTGTGTGGAAAACATTTCTTTCTCTAGGTTAGCTAAGGGTGGGAAGGGGGTGCATCACATGAGTTATGCCTCCCCCTCCAGCAATTGCACTCCTTGGAGGAGAAATGTCACATAAGTGGGGCCCTATTGGTGTGAGGTCACAAGCTGGATGTGGGAAGAAATATGTTTTATAGCACAGGCCAGTAGCTAATAACATTCATATTTTAAAAAACAGCAACTAAAAGTATGTGTTGTAGCTGCTTTTAGAAAGCAAGAGAGCAAACATAGCACAATGGTTAAAAAGAGCCTTGTGGCACAGTGGTTAAACTGCTGTACTTCAGGTAAAACTGTGCTCACGACCTGGGCTTCAATCCCAGGTAGCCGGCTCAGGCACCAGCAATAATAGTCAATGGAACTGCATCACAGCCTGGGATGAGCAATGTAACATGATAGAGGTTGAAATCAATGTACACTTCTATCCAAAATAGATAACAACAGCAATCACACATGTCCCTTTCAATGCTATATGGCATCGTGGGTGGGGTGGAGAATGAGCAAAAGTATTTCTTTCCTTCCTTGTACATTCAGTTCTGCACATTGTTTCTTATTCAGAATAATTGGCTGGACATGATAAATATTCAGTGTGTTACGTAATAAAACAGCTAATTTAGCAATCAGGGAATTGTCCCTTATGAAGCATTAGCAGAACTGATTATCAGTGACACCTGTCTAAACACAATGAAGGCTCTGGTGGCATTATTCAGATGTACCCAACTGGCTGATGTGAATACATGTTAGGTGTGAAAACAAGAAATATGCAGGCTGACTTCAGCATAACAGATTAATTTTACTGGTCTGCTAATAATAGGACAATGCAGAATAGTCTTCTTCTTCTTCTTCTTCTTCTTCTTCTTCTTCTTCTTCTTCTTCTTCTTCTTCTTCTTCTTCTTCTTCTTCTTCTTCTTCTTCTTCTTCTTCTTCTCCCCCCCAAAAAAATCCACTTCTGTAGATTCAGACAAAATGGCAGTTGCTTAGTCTATTAAGATGCACTAGAGTAGGTCCATGAATTCAGTGGGCATTTGGTGAATCAATGCCTCCATACGTTCCATTGACTGAAATGGGTCTGCTTTAGTGTGATTTCCTACACTAAGCAACGGGATGTCTGTCAATAATATTATTATGTACTATTATGTATAGACAAGGCTTAGGTTAAGAGACTTCTCACTCCAGTCTGACATGCCAACATCCATCTTTCTTGTCTCCAAAGTAGATGATGGTCATTTGCCTTGTTGCCATCCATTCGACACCAAACATCCTTTTTGGTTTCAACAGAGTGTCTCCTCCCCCTCCCCCGACCGCTCTGCAATCAAGGCACATCTGTAGGATTTCATTTCTATTACTGGTGATCCCACTGATAATCTACAGAGCTGGCAAAGCACAACAATTTTATTCGATGAATAAACAAAGCTTCAAATCTGTCCACCACTGCCAACGTTACTGGTATGTCTCTGTCTCTGGAAGCAGCTGTAGACCAAGAGGGAGAAATGTTAAGGGTGGGGACTGTGTATCTTGATGTCCATGTTTACGTGAGGAATCATTGTGGTGAAATCAAAGCTGCCTAATATCAATGGTAAAAACTAAAGCATCTTAATGTAGTTTCTCTACATCTCTAAATAAAATCAAAACATTTGTTGGTGAAGGCAAATTATTAAATTTCACCTATCCCAGTTGCTACCTGGACTATCCTATATTTGCCTTAGCAGCGTTGTGCAGTGGAAGAGGCCAAACAAGCATGACCTTGTAGAGGTGGGCAGGTCTAGCACTGACTGTTTGATACACAAAACTTGGAAAGTGCTGGTTTGGTTGTTTTGTTGCTCTTTGTGATCTTCTGTGCATCACATAGCTGAGTTTTTCATCTGCACAGAACAGCTAGGTGGAACATTAGTCACCAATTAGCTAGAATAGCCATGGACTGCTATGAGAACCCCTCTGCTAGAATGGCCCATGACCATACTGTAGTCCAGAAAGCAATTTTTCTCACTTCTGCTTATTCATTACAGGAGTGACTACACTGGCAAATCTGATTCTATGATTCTATGAAATAATATGGGGATTCCTCCAGGATGAAGACAGTCTGAGCTGCATTGTTCTCCACTGACTATACAATGTACAAATCAATGCAATTCAGTCCTGAGCCTCCCCTTCAAATTCAAATTTTTCCTCTATTGCTAGAGCTTCTACTCTCCTTTTTGCAGCAAATGTATTCACACCGTCTCAGGCACTATTGCTTGTTCCAATGCATACGGTTTGATTCTTCTGTGAAGGGTTTTGTAGCCATTCTATGTCAATCAATTTCTCCCAGCTAGAGCATATGTAGAAGAAGCAGTGAAATAGGCATATTCAGATGGAAATGTGCTACCCTTTGAATCATTTTCTACCTAGATTGGTGCCTGGTTTCTTTCTTTCTTTCTTTCTCTTTCTTTCTTTCTTTCTTTCTTTTTCTTTCTTCCTTCCTTCCTTCCTTCCTTCCTTCCTTCCTTCCTTCCTTCCTTCCTTCCTTCCTTCCTTCCTTCCTCTCTCTCATGGCACAGTGATTAAATTGCTGTACTGCGGCCAAAGCTGTGCTCATGACCCAGGGTTCAATCTCAGGTAGCTGGCTCAAGGCTCTACTCAGCCTTCCATTGTTCTGGTAGGCTTGTGCACTGGGGCGAAAACAACAGAATGAAACTTAACAGGGCTATGTGCAAAGTTATATGTTTAGGGAAAAGAGACCAAATGCACATCTACAAGATGGGGGATACTTGGCTCAGTAGTACTACCTATGAGAAAGATTTTTTAATTGTTCTCAATCACAAGCTGAATATGAGCCAACAGTGCAATATGAAATCAATTGCTATATTAGGCTGCATGAACAGAAGAAGTATACTCTCCAAATAATGTGAAGTACTATATCCTCTCTCTTTGTCCCTGATTTTGAAAATGATGCCAACAAACTACAACAATTAGAGGAGGGCAACAAGGATTATCTGGGGCCGGAAACTAAGCCCTACTGGGAAAATATGAAGGAACTGGGCCCATTCAGCCTTGAGAAAAGAAGACTGAGGGGAGATCTGATAGCACTTTTCAAATACTAGAAAGGTTGTCATGAATAGGAGGGGAAGAATCTGTTCTTGATCATCCCAGAGTACAGGTCACAATAGGATCCAGTTACAGGAAAGTATATTTTGGCTGAATACCAAGAAAAACTTCCTAACTGTTAGAACAGTATGACAATTAAAGCAATTACCTCAGGAGATGGTGAGTGCTCCAGCACTGGGGACATTCAAGGGTTAGAGTAGGCTTAGGTGGTAGCTTTGTCTGGCAGGATACATCATTAAAGCTGCAGGATGGATATTAAACCACTTAAAGCTGGCAAATAGCGATTTGCTGTTATAATTTGTGTATCTAAAAGAAGGACCAGAATAGAGGCACCAGAAGTAATTATTTAATGCAAAGAAGCCTTGTGATGTTTTCTTCAATATAATCCATGCTGCAGTCTCTTTCAAAACCAAGGGGAAAGAAGTGCCTCTAAAAGAAGAATTAATTGCTTTAATGTCCAAGCATATGAACCCTACCTAAACAATTTTGTAAGATAAGCTGGATAAGGATCAAAGAAGCAGGTGGCCAGCCCTATCTTTCTTAGGATTCTTTTCACAATATTGGGGTATGCAAGTTGGAAGGTGTGCAGTAAATGGGACAGGAAAGATCCTGATTGACTCCAGGACTAATGGTTTAATGACTAACATTTCTAATTACTTTAAAAGTTTTTCAAAAGGATGTATCAAGGGACATAATGGCAGTTTTTCCTCCATCTTTTATACCATCCTGGCCCCACTTCTTCCCTGGTAAATGAAGTACTTATTGATGTGTTGAGTCCTCTGCATTTTTCACTATATTTTAAAGTTGCAATATGAAGGAGGCTGGACCACTAGAGGGACCCAGAGAGCACCCCCCCAATCTCTCTGGAATAGAGATGGGCACGAAATGTTTTTTTTTGTTATTTGTTATTTGTTTCATTACGTAACAAAATGAATAACGACCCTAGGGGCAAAGGTAAGACAAACTGAACCGAACCGAGAAAAATTGGTTCAGTTTGGTTCGGTTCGTTAATGGAGGGGGGCAGAGATGTCTCCTACCTGGTGCTGGTCCAGAGGTCCGGTCTTCCTGGCTTCTGGGACAGCGACCAGGGGGAAAAGCTGACGGTCACACTACAGCTGTAGCGTGGCCATGTGGTCGGCAGTAAAAAAATAAAATAAAAAGAAAATAAAATAAAATAAAAAATAAAAAGGAGTGCCGACCAGGCCCCAAGAATGGCCTGGTCAGCATCCTAAAATAATAATAATAAATAATAATTAAAAAACCCAGCACCGACTGGGCCCCAGGGGCCGCACGGTCAGTGCTGAAAGAAAATTTTAAAAAGCCCCACGCTACAGCTGTAGCGCGGGGACTTAACCCAGAAGTAGAGGGGGGGTAAAATATAAATATAAATAAATAAATAAAAAAGGGAGCGCCGACCGGACCCCAAGGGTGGCTTGGTTGGCACCCTAAAATAAAAAATAAAATAAAATAAAATTTAAAATACCCAGGGCTGACCGGGCCCCAGGGGCCACACGGTCGGTGCTGAAAGAAACCCGGAAGTGGGGGGGGGGATAAAATAAATAAATAAATAAATAAATAAATAAATAAATAAATAAATAAATAAGGGAGCACCGACCAGACCCCAAGGGTGGCCTGGTCAGCACCCTAAAATAAAAAATTAAATTAAAGTAAATTTAAAAACCCAGTGCCAACCAGGCCCCAGGGGCAGTCGGCGCTGAAAAAAAAAAGAAGCCCCATGCTACAGCTGTAGCGCGAGGCAAACCCGGAAGTAAAAAAATAAAATAAAAATAAAATAAATTTAAAAATTAAAAAGGAGTGCCGACCGGACCTCAAGGGTAGCCTAGTAGACTCAGCACCCTAAAATAAAGGGGAATAAAAAACCCCAGCGCCGACCGGGCCCCAGGGGCCGTGCAGAGGGTGCTGGGGGAAAAAGGGGTAAAAACAAAAAAGGAATTAACGAAACAACAAAATGATTTTTTTCCATGAAAATTCACAAAAAACAAAATGAAACAAACCGACCTCCTTAATGAAACAAAACAAAATGAAACACCATTTTTTCGATTCGTGCCCATATCTATTCTGGAATACTGGCAGCAACAACATGACAACAGAAATGGTTTTGTGAAAGAAAGAAGGATAAGGAGAACTTGAACATCCCAAAATGTAACACAATAGAAGTGAGATCATTCAAAAAGGAAAAGAGTTCTGATCTGCAGATATGGGGGTGAAACTTTTCATTGTATTGAGACAAATAAAGCCAGGGATGAGATTTTTTGATTTCTCAGATTACATATTTGTTTTGAATATTTTTACCCCACCTTTCTCCTTGGAAAATGACCCAAGGTGGCTTACAATAATGAGGGACAATTTACAGCCAATTTATAGACATATTCAAGTTAAGAAAAGGAAATTAGACATATTCATGTTAAGAAAAGGAAATCTTACAACATTAAAAGGTGACATTAAAGCTTCAAAGAGCATGCAAAAAAGAAAAATATCTATTACGCGGGGTTGGAACTAACATGGAAAACACTGGTGTTCTTCTGAAATCAGTCAATGTAATCATGCATGGTAATCCATCTAAAAGTCACATGGTAGGTAGTCCATGGTTCAGGGAAAGCTTGCTGAAAAGGAAGATCTTTGCCTGCTTCCAGAAAGACAGCAGAGATGGGGAAGCCCTGGCCTCCAGTGGGAGGGAGTTCCAAAGTCTGGGAGCAGCAAGAGAGAAGGCCCTTTCATGTGTTCTTATGAGATGCACCAAAGACACACCCTCTGAGAGGCTTTGAGGCTGAATTAGGCGGAACTCTGCCTAGCTCCCTGTTCAGAAAGAAAGCTCCCAGCTAGCTTGGGGAAGTGATAGTTTGAAATTTTAGGTATTTTCTAAATGACTTAATCATCAGAGCATTATGGCTTGCTGACAACCTCTGCATTCTCTAAGACTGAAATATCTTCCAGGATGCAAATTGTGAAATTATAGAAATGCTTATGTGGCAAGATGTTGAATCAGCAAAGAAGTGCCACTTTAGAAGTATAACTTTAGACATGCATAGAGGAACACCAGGTCATATCGGGTAAAGAAAAAGGAACAACTATTAGTGTAACAGCAAGCTGGTCTGAGCTAGTTCCCGTAAAAGCGGAACTGCTGTGGAAGATTCTGGACTCTGGGTGTGGCAGTCTAAAAGGTATTTAAGGAAATGTTCTGGACCATGTGGGGGTCTAGAATCTCTGTGACCACTGTTAGTGTCACCCAGATTCTGTGGCCCTAAATGCATTTAGTTTTTGTATGCTTGTCTTGTCAAGTGTTTTACTATCTTTGCATTCTCTTTGCTTTCTCTTTGTATTTTGTAATAAAGCTTTACTTGCGCCAGACATCAAGGTGTAGCAGAGCTTATTTTTGCACTAAAATGTAAATTTATCAGAAGCTAGGACTATTTGTGCCTCAAAGCCTCCCAGCTAAGGCCTTCTTCATCCCAGGCAAGCCACATTTAGGTGACTGTGAAGGAGAACGTTGAGAATGGGGTATTATGGGACATGCGGTCAAAATCACCTGCCAATAGTGGCGGTTAAAGGCATAGCTACAAGGAGTGTCTGAAAAGTTGACTACACTAACAACATAAGTGAGAGTATGAATCTGCTTTCAGTTCTCTTTAAAAGAATGATTATTGGATTCCAGCCTCTGTAGTTCTTTGTCTCTAATCATTATCCTCTTCAAGAGATCTCCAGGAGACAGTAGGCTTTTATTCTAGGCTAGTTTACCAGGAATCAATAGCACATCACTGTGACTTATTCTTCAGGATTATTAGTGCAGCTGAGATTCAGTCCAGCATATTTTCAACACCACTTTGGCAGGGGTTGGTTAACCCTTGACATGCTGTCTTTGAACAAGCCTTCTCTTTGATTATTTGCTTCCATGTTTTTTTCTCAGGTTAAAAAAATGTTCTCTCTGTATTCCGCTGCCTGGTCTTTTCCCAGCATTTGAAAATGGCAGGTTGCATGGGAATAAGGCTAAGGAGCTTTGGGATATGCAAGGGATATGTTTAAGGGAGTGATAGAAACAGCACTAATGGGATGTGGTGGCTCAGCGGTCTAAGGCTCCGAAAACTGTTGCCTGCAAACTCAGCAGCTCAGCGGGTCGAATCCTGGATGCCACGCAGCAGAGCAAGCTCTCGCCGTTAACCCCAGCTCCTGCTAACCTAGCAGTTTAAAAGCATGTAAATGCAAGTAGATAAATAGGTACCACCGTAAAAAATGGAAAGGTAAAAGAGTGTGTCCTTGCAGTCATGCCAGCCATGTGGCCATGGCCTTGCACAACACTGGCTCTTCGGCTTGAATAAAGAGATGAGCACCGCCCCTAGAGTTGGACACGACTAGCATGCATGTGCAGGAGGAACCTTTACCTTTACTAGAAACAGCACTAAGGGAATAGCTCGTGCCAATTTGACAGCAGTCTGTCTTGAAAAGGCTCAGATGTGGGAAGCAGTGCCATGCCTTCCCCACAGGAGCAATTCACCAGGATACTGTGCCAGTTTCTGCTATATGCTGCCACCATCCACTTGTTGACTTGGGCAGAGTGACATCAGACAGATGGCCTGTTGGTAAGCTGCCTTGGGTCCCTTTGGGGAGAAAGGTGGCATAGAAATAAAGTTTACTACTACTACTACTACTACTACTACTACTACTACTACTACTATTATTATTATTATTATTATTATTATTATTATTATTATTATTATTATTATTATTATTATTATTATTATTATTATTTCCTAGTCAATTCTCTGGTCTGATCACAACGATAAGACACCTGCTTGGGTGTGCTGAGGGACTCATGCGATGCAGGTTGAAGTCTACAATGAAACAGTGTTCATCCAAAAGGTAAACCTTCCCTCAAGCTTCTCAGATTGGTGTACCAGGCAGAAATTCAACAGATGCAATTTCCCTAGCATGGAGACTTCCGTGTTGATGCAAAATAGCCACCTCTTCATTTTTTTCTGGCATAGTGCAGAGTGCTGCGGTGGAGTAGGAGAACAGACAACTTTATGTCTAGCACAGCAAAATCTTTCACACCCTTTGGCTCCTCGGAGAACCCGTAACCAAACATTTAATTTGGCGTGCCATGCTGTCAATGCATTTCATTTCAAGGACCCGTCTTCTTTTCTTTGCGGGGAATTTCTCCCAAAGCCCATTATAAAAACATGAACTACCCCCTCCTCAACCAGAGATGGGCTTCTTTCTAGCAATGACATTGTGGGGGGGGGGATCCCCCTTCTCACTGTGGAACTAATGTCCCGACAATATATGAAGATTCTGATGCAGTCGCCTTTACAACATGACCTATTTTTTTCAGTGTAGAAAATGCCCTTGTTGGCAAGGTTTTTGTGCAAGTGTGTGTGTGTTGAGTCATTACAGTTGTGACCGACCCTTCGTGACCCCATGTCCATGGAGTTTTCTTGGCAGGAATACAGGATTGGTTTGCCAGTTCCTACTCCAGGAGCATACAGCACCTGGTATTCCCTGATGGTCTTCCATCTAAGTACTAACCAGGGCCGACCCTGCTTAGCTTCCGAAATCAGGCGAGATCGGATGTGTTTAGGGCATCTAGGCAGCTCTTTGTGCTAGTAGGGCTTGTTAAAGCCAAAGCCAAAGGTAAGGCAGGAAGACTCTGCCTCATCCAGCCCACGCTTGGGTGCAACGTTATCCTAAAAACAGTTATTCTAAAGAAAATTGCATTGGATTTAGAGAGATGTGTTCCCAGGTTAGCATGCTTACAATCCCAAGACTAATTATGAATGCTCCTCCAGATTGGCTGGGATCTCAGTAGTCCGATGCAGATAACAGGAGGCAGCAACCTTTCCTTTCCACCTGCAGCCAAATCAAATGGGATTCCTCTGGAGGATGCTTTGATTTTTAGACGTGGTTTCTTGGTGTAGCAGATGATGCATGGAGCCTTTGTGAGAAAGAGGGGACTTGAACCATCCCACTGGAGAGGGATCCAAGCCAAACTCAATTCACACACAGCCTTGTCTACCTCCACAGAGCTGGGAACCTTTGTGATTGTCCTGTATAGAGCCCTTTAAAATCAGACAAATGCATTTTTTTCAAAACATTGTGATTATTCAGAGCGATGTTTTACAAAATCAGCAATTCACTCTTTTGAAGGCAGCACACTGGGGAAGTGTTTGGTTTACCTTTTGAAAATGCATTCCTGTTAGATTCCTTATGAAAAGCAGTGAACAAATATCAAACCAGGTGTGTTTATCATAATAATGCCTTGTTTGCAGGCAAGATGTGGTGCGTTTGGGATTGGAAAGCTTGAAAAAACATTGTGTCTCTCTTTTTCACAATACTAGGAAGCCTGAGAGGAAACAATCATATTGATAGGCAATAGATATAGGAAGTATTATTACACACACAAATGATAGATATGTCAAGTATTATTACACACACAAATGATAGATATATCAAGCATTATTACACACACAAATGATAGTTTCCCCCGCTTCTCTGTCTGGCCTTTGCTGTTCACTTCTCTAAATGTGAAATAAAGTGATCTGCTTAATAAAGTGCATGGGCGGCAGGGTAAATAAAGAAATGGGAGAATAGAAACAGAGAGTCTGCTGATAGCTCCAATGCAAAGGAATGCTCAAAGCAGGAATTGGCAATCTCAGTGGGCTTGATGCCTAAGTATTGCTCTTCTGAACCCACGGTGGGCACTGGAAAGATTGGAACAAACAGGCACTCCTGGTTTGGGGCTTTTGAATGGACAGTCTTTGGGTTTCAAACCAGTACTCCTGGAAACCTCAGTGTGTGTGGTGTGTGTGTGTGTGTGTGTGTGTGTGTGTGTGTGTGAGTGAGAGAGAGAGAGAGAGAGAGAGAGAGAGAGAGAGAGAGAGAGAGAGAGAGAGAGAGAGAGAGAGAGACACAGAGAGAGAGAGAGAGAGAGAAAACATGTGTGCACGCATTGTGGCCTTGGAGGCCACAAAAATGCCTCTAGAAAGCCACAAACAGCTCACAGACCACGGGTTGCACACCCTGGTTTAAAGTAATAAGCAGGATCTCAGAATTGCTATGGAGAAGTAAAAATCACACGAGCAAGGGAGCGAAGGGAAAAAGTGCAGTGTAGATTTAGAAGTCTCAAAGTTATTTCTGCTGTCATACTTTGCAGCTGTAGGATGAATTATTTCTCTTCCTACCTTTGTTCTTCTGATCTAAGGTATGTCTCTGCATTTTATGTAGCCTAGGGATCGACAAAGCCTTTACCTCAACTCGCTAGTCAGGTTTTAATTCTTGGGGTGGGTGGGTGTCGGGATATCACAAATAAATGCTCCTTCTGTTCCTTGGGTTCCGAGCCAGACGTTGATCAAATACTTTTCCTGGGTCTAGTTCAAGAATTCTATTTCAGGACTTCCCCAGTGGAAAGCAAAATGAAATTCTTGTTCTAATAGTCCAATTCACAATCTCTAAAGGAAGAATCTGCATACGTCTGTGTAATGGCCATGAGCCACAAGGCAAGAGAGACCTGGCCTTTTCAGCAAAATAGCCACCTCAGGCAGCAGGGATATTATGGAATTTATTTATTTATTCATTTATTTATTTCTTCACTGCTCTGATCTCTCCATAGGGATTCTGGGCAGTTTACACCAAAGCCAAATAAAATAGCCAAAAATTAAAAACAACAAAAACCAAAACAAATAGGACAAAGCCAAACTCAACACATGAACAACACATGAATGATAGCAAACTGTTAGTCCTTCAGTTTGTTGTGGGTTTGGTGCTAGGCATGAGAAGCAATGCCCATTGTATGCCATATAGGTAAAAAAAATATGGTTGGCTTTGAGCACTATGCATTATAACTTGGGTGAGCATGTGTACGGATGGCATCAGCTGTTGCTTTGCCTCAGGCAGTGAGATGTCTTGGGACAGGCCCACAACAGGTGCTCCTTTTATTAGTGCAAACAGGTGGCAAAAGCAATCACTGTCAGCAACACGCGTCTGCATTTGTCACAGATCAGAAGCCAAGAGATTTTAAATGCTGCTCATTTAGTTTGCTAAATGGCTTCCTTCCCCCTCCCATCAATTGACCAGGTGATCTCATCAAACAGCAGTAACTGTGTAATTCTGAGATTCAGGATGGGTGCAGTTTGTCAGTGATTACACAACCACACCATATAGAAGGGATGCAATCACTCTTAAAGGGAATTCAGGTTGCATCCCTTAAAAATATATATGACCAGAATGACTTCCTTTTGAAGTGGACTACAAACACACAAGGCTTTTTTTATACCCTTGGTTACCAGATTTTCCCTTCTTATCTCAGGCAGAGCTCTGACTATAAAAGCCACCTGGGAAGTGAGGTTTCAGTCACCAAGCAATGAGCATGCATGCATGAAAGTGCTCTACGGCAGAGCTAGGAAACATTGAACTTCAGGCAGCAAGAGTTCAACTGGACTGCTTCCAGCTCCATCACAAGCTATCCTACGCACTCCTACGTGATGATGGCTGAAAGCCACCAGGAGCAACAGCATCGGAACAGGTTTCTCATAAGATATATGCGAAATTTGGGAAGATAAAAGCCTGCATTTATGCTCCTGTCACCCCCAAAAGTTTTGGTTAGATTCCTCCATAACACTGTCAAGACTGAGGACCAAACAGAAGAGACACTTGATGCATCCTCCTGGCAAGGAAGACAGAGGTACGAGGCTGCATCCCTTTCAGAACACCAGGCTTCTTTGGGTCTGGGCTTCGGCACAGGCTTGGTATTATCTCTGCTTTTGTGATGCTCACGGTGGGGATGACGATGGAGTGTCTAGTGCTGAAATGAGAACTCGGAAGGGGAAGATACTGGGTTGTCCAGCTCTACAGCTACCTAATCCTATGAAGACTAACACTAATCGCCATCTTAGAACTGCAGAGCTGGAATGAACCCTATGGGTCATCATCAAGTCCAACTTCTGTCGAGGCACACTGGGGAAGCGAACTCTCAAACCTCTGGCTTCACAGCCAGATACCTCAACCACTGACCTATCCAGCAGTTCTACATATTGAACCCTGTAGCATTAGGAATGATTGGCTACGAGCATCTCTGGCGTGACCTACATCTCTCTCTCTCTCTCTCTCTCTCTCTCTCTCTCTCTCTCTCTGTGTGTGTGTGTGTGTGTGTGTGTGTGTGTGTGTGTGTGTGTGTGTGCACCTCTGTGTGTCTCTATCCATACTCTATCCATTACACCACAAGGGCTTCCGGTTAGGAGGGAGCAGACACTTTCTTCAAGGTCTCTACTGTTTACAAGATTCTATTAATTTTAAATGTTTTCTTTTGCACCGAGTGAACGAGCAGAGCATTAAGAGGTATGCGCTGGCTCTTTGTGAGATTCCTTTTTTAAAACAACAGCTGGGGGATAAGTTAGCAGATACTCCCACAGACCTTATCTACAGTGCAAAGTTACCTGTTAAGTAACAAGCGGATAAGAATTTTTTTAAAAAGACTTTTAAGAAGAAAAGACTTACAAGATTTATAATGAGTTTTATGAAAGGGAACTAAGGCCCTTTGTACACGACCCCTAAACTCCGCCGCAAATGGCTCCCAGCTCTGGAGCTTAAAATTGTTTCCCCACCAGCTCCGGAGTTTACAGATAATTAAGTGCGACCACGCCCACCTAAGCGCGTCCCAGCGCATTTTTCATGTACCTGCTCTTGGAGGGTGAAAATCACCAAATCCGGATGTAATCTAGTGAGTGCGGGCTCCCCTCGCTTCTTTGTTGTTTTTTGCCTCCCGCCCCTTTAAGAGAAGGAATGCGGCTTGGGACGGCTTGGACCGGCAAGCGGAGGTGAGCCTGCATTCTTTTGTCCCTTTTTTCCTCCCTCCCCTCACGCAGACAGGAGCAAGGAAGTGCGGAGGGGTGGGGACGCAGGAAGAGCAACGAACCCCCAAGATCTCTGGTCCGAATTTAAGTGGCCAGCGGATCTTAGGGGTCGTGTGAAAAGGCCCTAAGAGATTCATTAGCGTTAAATCAGCCTTGCAGGCGTGTTTGGACTGTTCGGGCTCATTAAGGGCATCTCCCAACCTGGGGATCTCAGGAAACCCTGGCGTTTAAAGCTTTTAGGAAATTCAGCTTTTGAAAATGGCTCTTACAAGACAAGAGTGCAAAAAGATGGCTTTCTCACCTCCTGTGCTAAAGCTCCCGCCAACAAAAAGAACCAGACAAATGCAAATACTGTCATACTTATCTGTAAACAAGGAGGGAAGGAAAGAGGATATTGTAAGCAGCCATGCTAGCCCTCTTGACTGGACTATAACTACAAAAAAAGGGCTTGATTATGACCCGAAGGAGCCAAACAAAGCTGAATCACAGTCAATAGACCTAGCAGCTGAAATTGCCCAGGCTGAATTAAAAATAGGCTTTATACCTGGAAGGCAGAGAAGCTCCGGTGCTACTCCTGAAACTGATGCATCTATACCAATCTTAGAAAGCTCCCCTGTCCTGCAGGTTGAAGTTGGAGCCCCCAGGGCAGCCTCAAGTATATCCAGCGAGCTAAAGTCCCTAGAGGAAAGTTTTTCTAACCCTGCATTACACCCCAGTTCAGCTCCAGGAGACTCATTTATGCTCCAGAGTAATTTGACTCCAAAAAAGCCCATTGTGGAAAAGCTTTTGGTCTCAATAACCAAAGACTTGAATTTAATCAAGGAGTTTCTCTGAAGGAAAGCCACGTCCTGCTAACCATTATGATAGAGCTCTTCAAAAGAGATGAGAGATTCTCTCCACCCAAAGAAAGCAACACTAGAAGCAAAATAGGCCTAAAAGCAGAGGACAAAGACTTAAACACCAATCCCAGAACCTGTGGAGAGAGTAAAGAATCTAGCAGAAGTTTGAAGAAAAGGAGAAGAAAAGGGAACCCCTGAGCAAAAAGAGCAAAAATATCAAATCATCTAGGAAATGTAAAAACTCAATGAAAGAGAAAAGAGTCCACTTCAAAAGACTGTTCAATCTCCTGGAGGCTTCATCTAAGAAGACATCAAACTCCCAGAAAAGACAGACTCCAAAACAAAGAGACAAGGAACATACAGCAGGAAAAGATAAAGATAAAGATACAATACTAGCTGATAATCTACCTATCTCTTTGATTGACCAAACTGTACTAGAACCACCTACCATCACAGCACCAGACTTTGGGCACCAGTTGGGAACTGGAAAACTTCACCCGAAACATGTGACTAACAATTAGAGATGGGCACGACTAGGGAAAATGACGTTTTCGAGTTGTCGTGTGTCCGAGGCAGTCCGTTTCGGCTCGTTTCCGTTTTTCGCAAAATTTCGCAAAAATTAGTCGGTTCGTTTTTTCGTTTTTTCGTTGTCGTTAGTACTGGTTTGGGGGGGTAGCGGGCTCCTGGAGGGAGCTGCAGGAGTCAGCCAGAGCCACAAGTGACGGACTGGCAGACTCTTTGCACCCGCTGTGTCTCACGTACTTGCATGTAGTGCAATGCAAGTAGATCTGGCTTAGGGTTAAGACGGGTTAGCGCAAGGGCTAGGGTTAGGCTAGTTATGGGTGAGGTTAGGGTGAGTATTGGGGTGCACCTCTGGGTGCCTCTCTGACCCACTTAGAAGGACAGTGTACTGGCGTATGGGTTAGGCTTAGGGTTCGGGTTTGGGCTACGATTAGTGGGCTGTTTGTGCCCGATTGGCACATCCCAGAAGTCTCTGTGGTCAACCTGGCCAAGTGGCCATGCAATTGGTGGAAAATTTGCATGGTCCACTCCCATGGGCGAGCCCATCATTGCGAATGTGCAGGTGTAAAAAAAATAAAATAAAATAAAATAAAATAAAATCAACGGAGACATTTTTTTTGCAAGAAAAACCCACTGCTGCTACTGGAAAAATTCAAGCATTTAAAATAGCTAATTTTTGCATGTTTCTGTGGTGCTTTGGTGGGGTTTTGGGCAACGATTTCAAAAAAAAATATTGTGGTCGCCATTTTGGATCCCCCGCACTGCATGGCAAATGGATGCGCCCTCCCAGCCTGGTACAGTCAGCAAAACCTGGCCATGCGATTGGTGGAATGGCTCCAAAACTTTGCATGGTCCACTCCCATGGGCGAGCCCATCATTGCGAATGCGCAGGTGTAAAAAAATAAAATAAAATAAAATAAAATAAAATCAACGGAGACTTTTTTTTGCAAGAAAAACCCACTGCTGATACTGTAAAAATTCAAGCATTTAAAATAGCTAATTTTTGCATGTTTCTGTGGTGCTTTGGTGGGGTTTTGGGCAACGATTTCAAAAAAAAATTGCGGTCGCCATTTTGGATCCCCCGCACTGCATGGCAAATGGATGCGCCCTCCCAGCCTGGTACCAGCAGCGCAGCAGTAGCAATAGCCAAGGAGAGGGGGGCAGGGAAACCCCCCCCCCCAAATAAAACACCCTTCTGGCCTGGTAGGTGCCCTCAGACAGTTTTCGCCTACTTTTAGGGCCGGGAATTGGGTTTTTTTTTTAACTTTTAAAAACTTTTTTTTCTGTGCCGCTTGGCATTGCGCGATCGCCACAATGCAAGTAACGAGCACGACAAATCAGACCAAATTGTTCGTTCGTCGGTTCGAGCTCGAATTCTGGCGGAGTAATTCCCATTACCGTTTCCGTAGAGTAACGGATACAAGTAACCGGAAACAGAAACGGGAATACCGCTAAGTCGTGCCCAACTCTACTAACAATCATCAATGTAAAATAGAAGAGAAATCTCCATGGAAATGGAATCTAGTATTAAATCATCAGAAGCTGGTTATTTCAAATTTTCCAAAACCCAAAAGAAAACTTTCACTGGCACAGCGTAAAATCAATTTCTTGGAATTTTAAAGTAAAGTAGCCCCACAGCCCCTGAATATTGATGATATTCTTAACATAGAATATTTGTTCTACAACTACCACTCTCTTCGCATTGTGGTTACATTTGGAAATGGGCTGAAAGCCAAGAAATTATATGAAGATAGAAACAAGTTTCTCAGTTCAGGCCTGATGGTATCCAGGTTCTTTGAAAACAATGTTCCTAGCCCTCTGCTTCCTGAATGGATAAAGGATAACAAAAGCCCGAATGAGCTTGGCTCACCCAATATTCTGGAGGATGCGAAGTTTAACAACGAGATAAGGGCTAGCCAGAGTTTAACCAACCAATATCAAGATTCCACACAGGAGTTTAGAGGAGACCTGGATCCAGGAGAAATGAAGTTATTAAAATCCTATATAGCTCTGCCCTCCAAATCACAAAAGGAAATAATTGACCGTCTCTCATCATTGCAAGAGGCTCTCCTCTATTATGGGAATGCAGGCAAGAATGCAACACCTCAGACATGGGACACCAAAATAAATAGAAACCAGGAATATTCTACATAACCAGAAAACTGAGACAGCTGGTTCCCCTCATAAAAACAATAGCATGTATGGTCTACATAATCCTTCCACCAAAGAATATATCTTTACAGCTCCTACAAAGACACCTATGACAATGTCAGGAATGGCTACAAAGAAGATATCTACATCCTGATGAGGAGGGGCAATATGCTCCACTAGTGCCCTCGCAAATTGTAACAGCCAAATTCGAGTATATTGACCCCACAAAAAATCTATGTGTGTTTTTTTTCAACAAGGATAAGGAGCTGGACCAAATCACCAAAATTAATTGACCAAATCTGCTTCAGGATTCTCCAGTAGTGAGACCTCATCCACCAATGTCCTGCAACAGTCTGAGAAGAAAAAACCAGGTCTCACTTGACAAACACAATAAACTCAAAATTGTTTCCTGGAATATAGCAGGGTGGACTTCTAAGCAATATGATGCTGGAATACTAGATTACTTAAGAGCCCATGATGTGATCCTCTTGCAGGAGACATGGGCCACCAAGAAAATCCATTTAAATGGGTTTATAGTAAATGATATGCCAGCTGAGTCCACTAAAGGAAAGGGTAGACCTAAGGCTGGCCTGGCAATACTTATATCTACAGCTCTGCAAGTGTTCATCAAATGGGCTCCCCCCCTGTGGTAAAATAGCAGTGGCTGGTTCTTATCGATCTTGGTGCCAAGTCCCTGTTGTTCATTAATGTCTACATTCCCTCTTTCTCCTCTAAGAATGCTACTAAAACAAACCTGGGAAGAACTGGAAAACTATATAATAGACCTTGAATCTAAATTTCCCAGAGCACAGCCATTTATAATGGGAGATTTTAATGCAAGGCTAGGGCCAAATAACAATGCCCTTTTTGCTTCACCCTTGTGGGGGTTAATTGAAAATCAGATCTTTGTTCCCAACTATGACAGAACCTCTAAAGATGCTAAGGTGAACTATGGAGGTATCTGTTTGACCCAAATGGTAAGTCGTCTCGCCCTTATAATTTTAAATGGAAACCCTCTTTTTGACAAAAGTGCCAAATTCACTTATGTATCTGGCCATGGTAGTAGTGTTGTGGATTTTTGTGCTGATCTCACACGTATTATCTGGTAGTGTATCTGCTTTCTGTGTAGATTACAGATTGGACAGTGACCATCTTCCTCTAATTGTCTCTATCTCTTTATCAAATGTTATTCACCTAAATACAAATTCCTACTTCCAGGATAAATCTCTATGTCTAAAACATAAAAGGCTATATTGGACAGGAAAAAACAGCAATAAGGTGACAGATTTTTTGGGTTCCTCAGAGGGGGAGTTCTTTAAAAACTCAATCATGACAGCTACAAATGCTACCTCTGCTGTAAATAACTATTCAGCCATGATTACTGCCCTAAAAGCAGTATTAACCCCCAAACAACCACCCACAGGAGTTATGCCAAGAGCAAGTGGCCCCAAGTGGTTTGATAAGGAGTGCTGTGCACTCAAAAAACAACTGAGAGGGATATATAACCATTATAGAAGTGAAAATCTAAACACATTACCACAAAGGTACTATAAAATTAAAAAAGAATATAAACAACTGATAGCTGTTAAAAAGAGACAAGCAATTTAGGAAGGATGGAATGCATTGATAGAATCCTCGTTAAATAAAAACTCCAAACTTTTTTGGGCAATTGTGACAGATGCCCTAGGTCCGTCTCCTAATCCTCCATGCTGTAACATCTCAGCAGACACTTGGGAACAGCATTTCTCCACTTTATTCGAAAATATCAAAGACAGCCCAAAAGATAGCTCCTACACCATAGATATATCTGATACTCCACCTTGGAACCCAGTTACCCAATCTGAAATAAAATATTTGATCAGTTGTATTAAATCAGGCAAAGCTCCAGGGATTGACACCATTCTGCCAGAAATATTAAAAACCAACACAGGCTGGTGGGCCCCTTTGCTAGCCCATCTGTTTACACATATTAACAACTCAGGTAAATTCCCTGTTGATTGGTTAGAGGCTATTGTCATACCAGTTTTCAAGAAAGGTGATACAGGAGATCCATCAAATTACAGGCCCATCAGCTTACTGTCGGTTGTGGGCAAACTGTATGCTAGTTACCTAAATCAAAAATTAACAACTTGGATAGAAGATCAAAATATTCTGGGGAAATGAACAGGAAGGATTCAGAAAGGGTAGAGCAACAATAGATCACTGTATCCTCCTAAATCACCTAGCTGAGAAATATATGACCTTTTATGGGTAATGGTCTGTTCACCGCATTCATAGATTTAAAATCTGCCTTCGACTCTATACCAAGAGAGAAACTATGGATCAAGTTGTGTGATACTTCCATTGATAAGTGACTTCTGTATCTTATCAAATGCCTCTACCAGAGAAACCACACTTTGTATTAGATGTGGGATAGAAGGAGAATTGACAAAATCTATCCCCGCCAATAGGGTAGTCCGCCAAGGATGTACACTGGCACCTTTGTTATTTAATCTCTATCTAAACGATATGATTCAGAGCTGCCTTGCACCAGACTTTCATCCACCAAGGTTGGCTAAAACCAAATGCCCTTTACTTTGTACGCAGATGATGCTGTGTTGCTTTCATTATCAGAAATTGGCTTTAAACGCCTAATGTGTACATTTATGGAATACTGTAAGCTCAATCAACTGAATATAAACATTAGTAAAACAAAAATTATGGTCTTTAAGAAGCATGCAGCACTAAAAAAGTGAAAAATTAATGGGAAATACATTGATCAGGTTAAACAATTCAGATACCTGGGCATCTGGTTCCATCAGAATCTTTCTTGGGCTCCCCATAGAAGGTCTGTTATACAGGCAGCTCAGAATACCAGCAAGGCCATTACCCGTTTCTTCTTTACGAAGGGCGGGCAATTTATATCCAGATATTCAGATCCAAGGTCCTACCTCAGCTGTCATATGGAATCACAGTATGGATCCTGGGCTTCCATACAAACATTGAGAGTATACTTGCAAGGTTTTTAAGGTTTATTCTTGGATTACCAAAATGTGTTTCTGTAGCAGGTCTACGACTTGAGGTAGGCGTCTCCTCAATCGAATGTACTGCCTGGTTACATGTGTTCAGATATTGGATCAAAGTGTTATATGCTGACACTTCCTCTGGATATCTACATCTTCTGATGAAAGATGTTTACACCTGCTCCTGGTTAAAAATCTTCCCAACCAAATTGCATTTCTTAAGCCTGTCTATGGATTTTTTTTCACATTTATGAATTGAAGACAGTTAAGTCCATCATTGAAAAGCGAATTAAAAGATATTGATTTCCAGTTTCTACAGAGAAGGCTCAGAAAATTTGTTCACCCATGCATTTTGGTTTAAATCTTGAATTTCATCAAAGTGCTAAATATTTGGGAAAACTGACAATCCCAAAATACTGACAGATTTTTTCAAGAGCCAGATTTAACTGTCTTCCATCTGCAGTTTTTTTAGAGGGTCGCTACAGTGGCATACCATATGAAAATCGATTATGCCCCTGCAATGATAAAGAAACTGAAACATTGCAGCATGTTCTTTTTATATGTAGTTATTACAGGGATGAACGTATCATGCTTCTTTACCCTGTAATGAGAGGTCTACCAGGCAGATCCTTGGAATGGTATACAAGATATCTTCTAGAAATAAATCCATTACAGAACTTGTGGCCAAATTCCTTCTCTCAGCCCCAAAAAACACGAAAGAGAATTCTGGTGCTTAACTAATTTTAAGTTTCTTTTACTTATTGGAATGTGTACTTGTTTGAATGTATACTGTATTTTATCGGGCCTTTGGCTGTAAAATAAAATTGATTGATTGTGTCTCTGTGTGACCCTTGCCTAGGACCAAAGGCTTTTATTAGTTACAGTAAACAAGTATAACAAGGGGTGAAGTGAGAAGCATTGACAATAGGACAGAGGAAGTCAAAAGAGGAGGGAGGGTCTTTGGTCAGGTATGCCATGAATTCCATTGGTGGGGTTGGGAGCTTATCTGAGGGTTGCAGGCAGCTGTTTGTCCTGCAACCCCCTCTCACAGGCTTCTTGGCTGATCTGAGGGGAGAAACAGACCAAGCTGGCTTCCTGAGTATATGGGCTTATGTATGGAATCCATCACCTTCCATCCGGGGCCTTTCCGCTCAGATAGAGAGGTTAATGGTTCCCAAAGGCCTTACCCATGCAGGCAGTTGGGGTCATATAATTCTCTCCAGGGGGATTTATCTACAGAACCCCCTTAGTCTCAGCCATATTCAGAGCCTACAAGGAGGCATAATGCAGCTCAGAGACTAGGGCTGGCGCTTGGTCACAACCCTCTTCAGCATGTGACACCTGATCTCCGGCTATGGGATTCCCTCCCAAGGGGGGCCAAGCTGGTCCCCTCCTTGCTTCCCTGTTCCAACAACATCCAACATGGTGGATGCTGCACTTTTAAGCTCTTTTTCTTCTTCTTACTTCAGTGGTTGTCTTACTACTACTGATTTAATGGTTTTAATACATTTAATTCATTGTGATTTTAGTATTTGCTTTAAAATCTTTTGTAAGCTGCCTTCAGCTGCCTTCGAGAGGTAAAGGTAAAGGTTACTCCCATACATTTATGCTAGTCATGTCCGACTCTAGGGGCAGTGCTCATCTCCCTTTTCAAGCCAAAGAGCCAGTGTTGTGCAAGTCTGTGGCTATGTGGCTGGCATGGCCGCACAGAAAACTGTCTACCTTCCTGCTTTTGACGGTGGCACCTATTTATCTACTTGCATCGTACATGCTTTCAAACTGCTAGGTTGGCAGGAGCTGGGGTTAACTGCAGGAGCTCACTCTGCTGCATGACACCCGGGATTCTAACTGCCGAGCTTCCGACTTTGCAGCCGGCCGTTTCAGCACTCTAGTCCACTGAGCCACCATGCCCCTTATAAGAAGAAGAGTGGGATATAAATAAAATGAATGAGAGCCTTAGTTCTTCAACTAAAATGCAACAGCTTGGCCATGGGAAGGCATTTCTAGAAATAGTAGAGGTGTATGGAGATAGAAACAGGTATGGAGAAAGAGGATGGAGAGGGATGGCATATCCTTCTAGCTATGTGGAGTGCAACAGCTAAAGGTGAGTTGTAGACCAAGCAGAGATTCCTTGCATCCAAATGGCAGAAAATCACTCACAATAAAATGCATAATGTATATCCTCAGAGGTATTCCTTGTAACAAAATATGACAAAACATTGCACCATACATTTACCTCTTAAACTGGACTGTTTCTGTGCAGAGTTATAGACAGCCAGTTCAGAGTCCCCCCCCCGCCCCCATCCCCAGTGTCCTCCTTCAAACAAGGCCATCCTATCATCCCTTCTAAGCCACACTATATCTCACCCCCATTTACTGACTGACCTTCAGTCGCCTATGGCTGCTGAACTTGTTAGAGCCTACCTGAGTTGTTTTGATTGATTGATTGATTGATTGATTGATTGATTGATTGATTGATTGATTGATTGATTGATTGGTTTTTTAGAGGATTTTTACCCCGCCTATCTCCTTGGAAAAGGACCCAAGACGGCTTACAGTAATGAGGGATAATATACAGTCCAGTCCAATTAAGATGTGTTCAAGTATTTGAGAACAAGGAATTACAGCATTAATAGACAAACATTACATTAAAGCAACACGGTTATAAGTAGTCATAAACACAAAGTCTATGTGAACCCATAGATTCATATAAATACACATGGTAGTCCATTATTCAGGGAAAGCTTGCCTGAAGTGCCTGTTTCCGGAAGGACAACAGAGATGAGGCAGTCCTGGCCTCTAGTTGGAGGGAGTTACGTACCTGTGAGGGTGCCTTCACATTCTCAGATTTGACTTTGAAAAGAGACTCTGGAAATCTTGGAGTCCCTTCAAGCATAGTGGCCCCTCTCCTTATTTCTCAGCACTCTCCTCTTGGCTCCTCTGCTAGTCATTTCCCAATTTCGGTGCCCCAAATGTTCTTGGACTTCAACTCCCAGGAATCCTGGCGAAGAATGCTAGTGGTGAAGGTCTCAGAACATTTTAGTCCAAGAACATCTGGGGACCCAAAGCTTGGAACCACTGATCTATACCCTCATGACATGATATTTCCTTAGCAAGGATGACTCCTCAGATAAAGATCAATGGACATAATCTCCCCCCCCCCACATCCCCTTAACCCTTTTTGTCTTCTTCTGTGCTCCCCTTTAGATAAAAATAAACTAAAAGTTCACCTGTGGCCTACTGGTTTATAGATCTGTGTTCCTGATGATTAAGATTTTTCTGCCTAAGGAAATGGTTGGACTCAGTGGGCCCCTGGAGTGTCCTGCCACTCTACCATTCTGTGAGTTGATAATGACACTTAAAAGCCAGGATTGCAGTAACTGAAGACAAATTGAGTTACGCTTTAAAGCACCCACTTCCACAAAAGGCCTGATCGTTGCCCCCTTGCTTCTTTCATGGCAGAAACAAGCCTGCTTCTTCCAAATAGCCACTCTGCATGAAAGGGAGACCCATAAGGAGAAGCCTCCTGGATACGGTGGCCCCTCTTTCCACAGACAAGTGAGTTTCTCAGATTATAAAGAGAAAATTAAAAGGCCAGGGTTAGTGCAATCAGCTCAATGTGTGTATGATGGAATGAGAGTTAGGTGGCATAGTCCGGCTGAGTTCAAGAGCAGCATCCGCCACTACCCTATTTTGTCCCTATTTACTGAATGCCTGGATGGAAGGAGAGGCGTCTGAGCCATTCCCTTCTCACTCATTTCTATGCAGGAGGTTCATTTGCTGAAACGATTTCTCTTCATGTGTATTTGTCACCACGGAGCCCTGCCAGGGACTAAATTGGTGTCACACGGCACTTTATCTAATTCACTGAACTAGGCAGAATGATGAAAGTCTAGGAATAAATATAGATCTTCTAATTAATTCCTGGCACCAGATGCATCCCAAATGAATGGCTAGATGAGAGGAACAAATGGGCATTTAATGGTCTGCAGAAGGGTTCTTCACTTTTGGTGATTATGTTATGATTTTCCAATGTTATGATTTTCCAGGGGGAGGCAGGCCCCAGACAACTCTGCAGTTCTTTGGGGGGGGGGTGTTTTTATTTTCTGCAGCACCCTCCTAGTCACAAACTGAGCTTTTGTTCAAAATCTACACATGTATTTTTTTTGTTTATTTACGGTTATTAACCAAATAAAAAAATTGTAATACAATAAAAAATATAACGTGATAAAACAATGTAAATAATATGATAAAACAGTATAAAAATATTACTGGAAAATACAGAGCTTGTATAAATGACAATTTATGGGTAAAACACTATGTATGTTCATCACCAGATGACTACGGTCTCAGGTGACAGATGGCATGTGTGTGAATGAGGAACATGTGAATGTGACATCCTTCATGTGGTTCAGTCAGTGATCCCCCCCTTTATGCTGTGCTCCACTCATAGCATGTTTGTTTCTCCCACTATCTGTGGCAAGAGTGGGTGCTCCTGATCAGGGCTCTTAAACTTCCACAGCCGATAGGCTTTGATCACAAATTGAGTTTCTACCCTCTCCCATGCTCTGCTTACACCAGACACTTAATATTATGGGAGATGATAGCCCCCCCCCCCCAAATACACACACACCCTGCAAGATGGGAAGCAGCTTAACTGAGTTTTATCACCAGATAGCAGTAAGCTTCTGCATATTTGGTGCGGATTCCCTCCCCCACCACCCCACCTTAATTATGAAGGAACATTTCAATCTGAAGCACATCGGCTGTTTATAAACAATAATTAAATCTCTTTTAGGCAGCACTAGGCTTCTTTTTCTTTCCTTCAAGCTCCACGAAGCCACGAAATTGGAAGCAAAGGCTCATCCATGAACAGACGTGTCTTGCAATCAGTAATGATGTTGAGTACAGTGACAAACTATGCCTACTTACCTCTTCCCCTCCTTGTATGACCACTTTTGGACCCCAAATCTAGATGTGTAGAAGATGGAAGTCCAACTGTTCCCCGGCCTTGTAATTCTACGGTTCTCCACATGTCCTGTAGTTCACTTCCCAGGAAGCCCCAGAGGGCAAGGGCGATGGTAAGTGGTGCTGGGATCCAAACAAAGTGCCAAGCATGGGAAGAAACAAAAGCTGAGATCCACCATTCAAGAGGTGTCATCCCATGAGTTGACTCTTGACTGCTTGCATTATAGATGGGCACAAAACAAAAAACAACATGCTGTTGTATAAGGATATGAAACAAAACAAAACACAAGCAAGTGTACATAATGTAACCAAACACCATTTTCTGTTTAAGAAATGAAATGTTTCACCCTCCCTTGTCAGAACATACCAATGCCATCCTAGAGAGTCATGACTGCAGGCTAGAAATTGCCATATGTGTGCAGAGAGGTGGGACCTAGGAATGGATGATGTACCAATAAGATATAGTGATCCATCTGGGAAGAGAAGGGCTGTCAGATATATCAGTGCAGAAGATGATTTTATGGTGATTTTATGGTGATTGAAAAAGATCCCATGCAAAAATCATATGAAATCAAGAGGATATGGTAAGATCCAGCTTCTTTTATCCATACATCTCTTTTATTTAAATTTAAAGAGAGAGGATTTGCTGGTGGCTACAAGATCGAATTAAGATTGCCGGAAGAAATATCAACAACCTCAGATATACAGATGATACTACTCTGATAGCAGAAAGTGAGGAGGAATTAAAGAACCTCTTAATGAGGGTGAAAGAGGAGAGTGAAAAAAATGGGCTGAAGCTCAACATAAAAAAAAACTAAGAGATCATGGCCACCGATCCCATCACCTCCTGGCAAATAGAAGGGGAAGAAATGGAGGCAATGACAGAGTTTATTTTCTTGGGCTCCTTGATCACTGCAGATGGCAACTGCAGCAACGAAATTAAAAGACGCCTGCTTCTTGGGAGGAAAGCAATGGCAAACCTAGGTAGCATCCTAAAGAGCAGAGACATCACTTTGCCAACTAAGGGCCTTTTCACACGACCCCTAAAATCCGTGGCAAATGGCTCCCAGATCCGGAGCTTAAAATTGTTTCCCCACCAGCTCCGGAGTTTACAAAAAATTAAGTGCGACCACGCCCAGCTAAGCGCGTCCCAGCGCACCTTTCAAGTACCTGCTCTCCGAGGGTGAAAAATTCCTGATGCGGGTGTAACTTAGTGAGTACCAGGCTCTCCTCGCTTCTGTTTGTTGTTTTTTTCCCCCCACCCCTTTAAGAGATACTAAGAGACTGGAATGTGATGGCAGAACGGAGGTGAGCCGAGACGGCAGAACGGAGGTGAGCCTACATTCTTTTCTCCTTTTTTTTCTCCCTCCCCTCACGAAGACAGGAGCCAGGGAGTGCGGAGGGGGTGGGAACACAGGAACAGCGACAAACCCCCAAGATCTCTGGTCCGAATGTAAGTGGACAGCGGATCTTAGGGGTCATGTGAAAAGGTTTTAAGGTCAGGATAGTCAAAGCTATGGTTTTTCCAGTAGTGATGTATGAAAGTAAGAGCTGGACTATAAAGAAGGCTGATCGCCGCAGAATCGATGCTTTTGAGCTGTGGTGCTGGAGGAGAGTCTTGAGAGTCCCCTGGACTGCAAGGAGATCAAACCTATCCATCCTGAAAGAAATCAACCCTGAATGTTCACTGGAAGGACAGATTTTGAAGCTGAGGCTCCAGTACTTTGGCCACCTAATGAGGAGAGAGGAGTCCTTGGAAAAGTCCCTGATGTTGGGAAAGATTGAAGGCAAAAGGAAAAAAGGATGGCAGAGAATGAGATGGTTGGATTTGACCAAACTCTGGGAGGCAGTGAACAATAGGAAAGCCTGGCGAGCTCTGATCCATGGAGTCACGAAGAGTCAGACATGACGGAATGACTGAATAGCAACAACAACATGCCTGATGGCATCCCCCACTGTTTTTGTGTGGCACTGCAGCAATCCTGAATTAAATGAGAAGTCGAGATTCTTATTTGGGATTTTTCACTGCAACGTGATGGATTGGAAGTGGGCTGGCAGGAATCATTACTATATCGAGAACTCCACAGGCAAGCAAAGCTTGTTGCAATATGTCTCATTTTCAAACAGGAGACACTTGATGAGGCTAGAAGAGGCTAGCGCTGCCGTTGAAAAGGCACTTTTTTCACTTCAGATTGCATATTCTTGGCACCACTGTGTCCCAAGAGAGATGTGGGGTACTTAGCTTTGGGAGTTTGCCCCATGTCCTGGTGAGCAGCTTTAGGAGAGAAAGAAGTAGTCCTTGTCTTAACAACTCCACTACATGAAGACGGTGCATGTGGAGCCTTAACTGTGCAATATGGACCATATAACAGGAAGAGTGCAAATAACTAATTCCATGCCATCCAAAATCTTGTACCCACGAAGATGGGTTTATTATTATTTTAAAAGACGGTTAACCATAATCTTCTTCCCTAACCCTCTGCTTCTCTTTTAACGTTTCAAAAAACAGTGGCCCATGCAATGTGGCAGGCATACCTAGTGCTGTTTCTTGGATGACAGTGAGGTAAGAAAGGAACTCCTGGAGTTAGTGGCCAAGTTCCAAGTAGCAATGAAGGATACTTCATGTACAAACATTAGTTTTGAGAAATACAATGTTTAATGTTTATGGTCAGAAGAAAGACTATTTCAATTCTAGGAGTTTTTAGGTAATCTAATCAGCATGTCCCCCCCTAGTGGCCAAAATGCTGTTGGTGATTCACACACACACACAAGTTGAATGGTGTAAATGCACTGCCATGAATTGTTGTTATGCAACAAGATGTTGGCTGTATCACTAGGCATGTGCCTGTTGCACAGCTGGGTGTAGGGTTCATAATTTGACCAGCACCTCATTAGTCAGCCGTGATTCACTACAATAAGTCACTCAGTTTAACTTGTAAACCTGTCACTGACTGGTTTTTGGCTACCATTTCATAGGCATTTAGATCACAATGCAATTGGGTTGTGGTCTGTATATGGGAAGGAGATATAACCAAATGTACAATTAAAAAATTAAAACAGAAACAAAGAAGACAACAAACAGACAAACAATCATACAGGATGATGAACCTTGAAAAAACACATAGAACAAAAATATGATAGTTCACAGCCCCATAGATTTAAGAGGGCTCTGGTCAATTAGACCAGCCCTATTCCTGGATCAACAAAAGTTTAGGGTTAGGGTTGCAGCTGCAGAGAACTGAAGAAACTAGTACCACCACTGTATTTATAAAGGATCCAAGATTTATGCTGAGATCCTGAAATTTTCGGTGCTATATGCCTCTGTTTGTAGAAGCAGTACCCTCCAGACAAACTCTATGAATAAGGCAGAAAACGGGGAAATAATAATTGTCTCCTGTCTGTGCGACTGGCAGTACTAATATCCTCTGTTTTCCTATTTGGTAATAAATGCCTAATAAATAACATTATTCACACAAATCCTTGGAACTCTTGCTTATTTCAATGACCCCAAGCCATTCATTTGAGTATCTCCTCTAATTATATAGCTTATATCTGTGATAAAAGCCTTTTAATTTGAGACCACACATGAAATTATGTATCTTCCTAAATTCCGATTAAGCGAACTAATCATTTAAGCACTAAATCTCGATTCCTGTTGATAACAAAGGTAGGGTTTTAAAGCCTTTACCATCAAGAATTAGGCATCATCTCCTTTCTGTAGAGCCATTTTGCGCTACAGTATCTTTGCGACTGCTTAGATTTCCGTTTAAATTAATTGCAAAGCTTGCTTTTACATATATAGCTCTCCTGCAAAAGCATGGCAGCATTTATTTTATTTTATTTTATTTTATTGCTAAAGTTCAGTGCTTTTGGAGTATCTTAAGTATAAAGACAAAATGGTGAGCGGAATAAAAGGAACAAGAAGCAATGAGGAACATGTACTCTTTGAAGCCTGCTGAAATATTAGCTTCTTTGAGCACTAAGTGGAAAAACCAGCATGCACACCCATGGAAACCTTGTCACCAGTTAGCAATCTGTCACATGCTGAGTTTCTCCTTGCTGTTTCTATATAAAAACTCAGCATTCTGGCTGTTCTGGGAAAATACAACTTTCCACTTTTGAAAGATGTTGACAAGTCTTCTGAGGAAGTTGTCCAAAGCAAACTGTGAGGGCCAACTCTAAACAAAATTGACTGAGAAGACACGTAATTCTCTCGACGAATTGGGAAGACCACTCGTATGTCTACTCTCACCATAAATAATCCTTGCAAAGTGAAAGGACTCAGCCACGAATAGTTGGATGCCCTACAAACAAACAAACAAGACAGTATCGCTAGCTCAACAAAGGACCTGAGTTGTCTTCATACTACCTTGTTTACTAGATGGGTTTATTTCTTCTTCAGACATGTTTAAATAATTACTCACTGGTTCTTCTTTTCTACTCTACAAAGTGAGGAAAGAAGAGGTGAAATATATCCTTATCCTGACTGCCCTGATTTCCTGAGCATGGCCGGAGGGAGGATGCAACAGCTGGCAATTGCTAGAGAGAAGAGAAATGGAAAACATACACACATCCTTAGCCTCCTTGGAATGAAGAAGTCTTCTGGAAAAATGAGTGGACACCCTCAAAGGGGAAGCCATAGGGAAGAATGCAGCTTGTGACTCAGGCAGGGGAGACCCTCCCATGTCTTGGTGCATCAACCTCTCTGAAACCACCCTAATGGGATCACATTCCCTAAAAACTGTCCCCTCTTTCATATCCAGCATAATATGTTCATAGGTACAGAAGCAGGATTACAGTCATCTAGGAATGGGATTTCTGGATTTTGGGGGGGCTACAACTCCTATCATTTTCCATTCTGGAAGTTCTACCTGAGAGGCGGACACCTAACATAACTGGGAGAAAGATCTCCACAACAGGGCTGTGAGATTGGGCTAGGGCAAACTCAGCTCAAAATGCTTGTTCCTGCCCCAGTGCTAGCTGACAGCTTTCTGAACAGGAAGCTAGGCAGAGTTAGGCCTAGCTCAGTTTCAAAGTCTTCTCCAGGGAGCCATATTTAGATGTCTGTAATGTTTCTGTCTGCCAAGTAGAACACCCAGAATAAGTAATTATGACCAAAAATATGTAGACCAAAAAATCCCATCCCGATAGTTAATCGTGTGTTTTCATGTCTTAGGGCGTTTATACACGACCCCTAAGCTCCGCTGCAAATGGCTGCAAGCTCCAGAGCTTTAAAATGTTTCCCCACCAGCTCCAGAGTTTGCAGACAATTAAGTGTGACCCCGCCCACTTTAGCGTGACCCAGCGCACTTTTCTTGTACCTTCTCTTTGGAGGTGAAAAATCTTTGATGCGGTGCAACGATGGTGAGTGTGGGGCTCTCCTCGCTTCTGTTTGCTGCTTTTTGGCTCCCGCCCATTTAAGAGCTACTTTTACAGAGACGAGGGGGTTGGACTTGATGGCCTTACAGAGACGAGAGGCAGAACGAGGTGAGCGGCATGCTTTTCTTTCCCTCCCTCACGCAGCCAGCAACCAGGAAGTGCGGAGGGGGGTGGGGACAGAGGAAGAGCGACGAACCCCTAAGATCTCTGGTCCGAATTTAAGTGGTAGTGTAAAAAGGCCCTTAGAGTGAAAGAGATGGTGAAAACTGGGTATTCCAAACTCATTCTTGTCATGCTAATATGTGGTGTCCTAAATACAGTACACAGTGATAAATATCCCATTCAGGAAGCACAAGCTCACAATCTCTTTGAAACAGATTATTTGGACATTAATGCACATGTAAAATCAATATATTCCTTTGGGAAACTCATTCAAATCCTACTTAGATTATTTCTGATGGAAACACAGGACACTCAAAACTAGGAATAAGTTTATTTTTTTTCAAATAAAATAATTAAAAGACATAGTGTAATATAGGCATGTGAGTGCTCCCCCTCCTCCATGTGCCCTCTTCATCATCACACAATGAGTAATTGCAGGGCTAAGCAATCTTTTTTGAAGCAGCAAAGCTTCTTGAGAAGCCAATGAGTCTCAGCAGGAAACTTGGAAATTGTAAGGCACCAGGGAGTTAATCTCATTCCAGAATACAGTGGTACCTTGTATAAAGGAATTAATTGGTTCCAAATGAAATTCTGTTAAGCAAATTTTCCTTTATACAAGCGACCATTTTTCTGTTGTACGGATTCGCCCCACAGGCGATTCTGTTAAGCAAACTCCCCCTAGCTCCGGAATTTTTTTTATGTTGCACAGATTTTATGTTATACAATCTGTTTGTTATACGAGGGGCCACTGTAGTTCATAAAAATGGATAGCAATCTCACAACAGTCTTTTATTGGAAGGAATGCAGTCCTACCCCCCTTTACCAATTCCAGCACCCCAAACAGTTGGGGCTAGTCATGGAGTGCGGCAACAAGGATGCTGGATAAAATGTTTCAATATAGGAAAATGTAAAATAATGCATAGTGGGGCAAAACAATAATAATCAAAACTTTATTTATCATCTCATGGGTTCTGAGCTATCCATGACGGATTAGGAATGAGACTTTGGTGTGCTGGTAGACAGCTCAATGAAACTGTCTACCCAGTGTGTGGCAGAGGTGAAGAAGGCCAATTCCATGCTAGGGATCATCAAAAAGGGGACTGAAAATGAAACAACCAACATTAATGCCATTGTACAAAAAAAAACCCACTTAAGGCCGCACCTGGAATATTGCATACAGTTCTGGTCACCACGTCTCAAAAAAGACATAGTGGGAGTGAAGGTGCAGAGGCGAGTGGCTAAAATGATTACTGGGCGGGGGCACCTCCCTTATGAGGGAAAGGCTACAGCATTTGGGGCTGTTTAGTCTGGAAAAAAGTGCCTGAGGGGGGGATATGATTGAGACGTACAAAATTATATAGGGCATAAATAAAGTGGTTAGAGGTACACATTTCTCCCTGTCACAAAATAAAGGACATCCACTCAAATTGAGGATTGGGAGAATGAGAACAGACAAAAGAAAATGCTTCTTTACCCAGCGTGTTGTTAGTTTCTCTAGTCTCTGGAACTCTCTACCACAGGATGTGGTGATTGCATCAGACTAGATGGGCCCTTGCCTGATCCAGAATGGCTCTTCTTATATCCTTAAGCATTCCACTGTCTCTCGGAGCTACGTAGCATGTACTCCTTCCCCTGCTACCCCTCTCTGGTCACTGCTGGTGGTTGTAATGCCTTACTCTTCTTTGGAGGGATGGCCAAAGTCTATCTTCATATGGCTCGGCTCACTGGAGTAATGTGGCGCAGAGGAAGATTATATAGGAAGAGAGCTGATTGACTGATAGCCTGTCTGAGAGATACCCTGATGCTTCCTCTGCTGGCAGTGTACCCACTGCTGATTATATATCCTTCTATCCTCAGACTGCTTCCTTGGCCAGTACCAGAAACATAGGACCTAACAATGCCCAGCGTCTGGATCCGGTGATGGATGGTTTCCCACCTGACCATCAAGTGCTCTGGTAACACCAGCACCTCCTGGGTCTCAAATGCCTCCCAATACGGGGTGTCAAACCAGCTATCCTTGTCCACCTCACTCTCCTGCTTACATTATCACCCTGCCATGGGAAACACATGCGGCAATCTAAGGTGTTGTCATTGTCCACAAGGGAACTCTCACCTGCGATGGGATTGGGGCCAGTCTCAGAGTGCATCACCCGTGCCTAGTAAAAACCCCAACAGCATTGAAAGACATGCTTTGAGTAGCCCCTGCACTGTAGGTTCTCTGGAACATTGGAGGTCACAACATTGATTTTGTGTGGTTCTCGCCATCACCAAAGCCAGCAAGAAACCAGAGTTTCAAAGTAGGCAATGAAATTTTGTTTGTGTGGGCAATCATAGAGTAATTGTCAGCTTTTTGTGGTGTGTTGACATTCCAAACCATAATGCAGAAAGGATTGAGACCCTGCCTTGAGAAAACTTATAGTAACTCTCATAGATTTGAAGGACAAAGGGCACTCTTTCAAAGATGAGGATGTACACATATTAGACAAAGAAGAGGGGTGGTTTGAAAGAGGAGTAAGGGAGGCCATTCATGTGAGCATTGAAACCCCCTCCCTCAACAGAGGTGGTGGGCTCTGGCATAGTCTATCTGCTACTTATCAGGCTGTGCTTTCCAAAGTACGCAGACAAATCAAAAATAGAGATGGGCACGAAACGAACAATTTTTCATTTCCGTTTTCGTTTTTTCATTTCGTTATGTAACAAAATGACAAATGAATTTTGTCTCTGAAATGAAACGAAACGAACAGAAACACCAGAAATTTTGTCGTGTGTTTCGTTTCTATTACTGCAGTATGAGTGAATTGCTTAAAATCCTTAAAAAATCACAAAAAATGAAATAAATGGTAACGAAATGGTAACGAAATGAACGAAAATGAAAATGATTGTTTTTTAAAAATTTACGAAAAACAGAAACGAACCAAAACGGACCCTCCAAACAACAAACGACAAACAAAATGCAATTTTTTTTATTCGTGCCCATCTCTAATCAAAAAGCCTTCACCACCAAGGCCATAGCTAACGACCCATTCTTGATAGGTTTCAGCACCTTAGGCCATTGTTCACCTTAAGGCTAAGGATACTATTGTCTCCCTAACAAGCCTATTTAGGCCACTGTTCATCTTATGAGCCTAATTCAGGCCAGGGTGACAAGAGGTCAAAGCTGCCTATAAGACAGAGGATTTGCACTAGCTGTATTCAGACTGATAAAGCTGTTTGGATGAACAGCGAAACATTTCTATCTCTCAAAAAAGAAGTCCAGTAGCCATGACTCAACTTCCAGATAAACTCACCTGGATGACTGAGAATCTTCACAGACATACTCTCATAGATACGTACCACCAGTTTTCGGACTCTTGTGTACATTGTTTCTGCACTATCGATAAAGGGGTTGTGCAAAGCCTGAAGAATTAGAATTTACTCGATGAAAGCTTGCGAATTGATTTTTAGTGGTCTAATAAAAAGTATCACTTGAGTTTACACAGCTTAACCTTTCGGGATCACACAGCCCTTTCCTTGTTCCATTGAGCTGACTGTATATTTGTCAGGGGCTAGAGAGCATGGAAAGTTACATTCTCTGAGAGGTTGGTGCATAATCTGAGACTAGCACAAGTATTTGCCACAGTTTTATTATATTTGAAGGCGAGGACCCTTTCTTGCTTGGATTGCCCACAGAACAGCAACATTTCTAGAGAAATGTCATTTAAAGCTGAGTAGTGGGGTATTTGTTTATTTATTTATTTGTATGTATTTATTGTGAGATATTTTAAAAATGATTTTACATTGTCAGTTCCCAGTGAGTTTCCATAGGAGGAGTTCATGGAAACTCACCTCATTGCATGGTATACAGGGATATCCGCACTTCCTATCTGGAGCCGTTTCTTGTCAGATTTCCTGGTCGACCAGAGGAGGCGATTCTGCATAATTTCCTGTCAGGCAAGAACAAAGTCCACACTAGGCAGATTGCCATATACATTAGTCTATTGGTCCAGCAGCACAGGTTACCATTACCAACAGGGTCTTCTGTTTCACACTCTTAGAATGAGGATGACTATCTCCAGGTGGGCTAGAGTTTCATGGTTGATGGTCAAATACATTTCAAATGGACATATCATGTCATTTTGTATTTTGCCATACCATGTCCCCTTGTTCTGTATTTTAGCACCCGCACAACTTTAACTGGGCACATACTTCTTGTATGTGCATGTATTATTGCCTATTGTATTGTATGTTTCATTTGATGCCAATAAAGGTCCTGACTGACAGACTGACTGAAATAAGCATGCCCTTAATTCTCAGCCTCACCATCCAAACTTCTTCAACCAACCAGTAAATCAACGTAAGCTCTAATTGTCTGCTCTGCTGATTCAACCATTTAAAGCCTGCTTTAAACAGAATAGATAGAAACATAATCTTAATTGTGACATCTTTTGTTTGTGTGAGGGACAGACTCCTAGCACATCCTCTCCTGTGCATCCAATTCTTCCTGTCTTCTCCTTTTTTGTCTCTTTGAAGCACACAAAGACCAGTATGAAAAAACAAATCCATTAGTGGATGCGTTCGAGCATCACTTGATGATCACACGGCAACTACATGTAATTATCAATGCCCATCGAGATGGGGGAGGTCATGCTCTCTCTGAATGAAGGGGATGGAAATGAACCAAAGCAAACTTTGCACTCTCTAGTGAGTGGAAACAGGAGATAACACAAGTGGATGAAAAATAATGAAATACTGCTCGGAAGGCTTACAATGCTAGTTGTCTGAGTAACATCAAGACCCATTGACACTTCTGTTCATTTTGCTAAACTAGAGTAGAGAGTAGAGAATGTGCTTTTAAGGCTGCATTCTCTATTCATTCAAGCCACAGGGATGGAAGAAAAAATCACCTGGGTGGGAGGAGACCCATGGTGACCTCTGGTGTAGGAGTGATGCGTTGGCTTCAGCTTTCTGGAAGCCAAGTTTTATTTTTCAAGTTACCCATTTTTAAAAAGAGTTGCTTGCCTGTTTGCAATCCTCTGCAAACTCTTCACTAATAGTAAGTCCCTGTGACCACAGATAGCATGGAAAGTTACCACATTTTTCGCTCTATAAGACACACCTGACCATAAGAAATACCTAGTTTTTAGAGGAGGAAAACAATAAACATGTTTAGCCTAAGGTTTCATGGCAGGGTAATCCTGACTGCAAAAGGGGAGGGCAGAGGATGCATGGAGGAGACCTCCTTGCAAACCAGGTGATTTTTGACTGGGGAACCCTGGCTGCAGAAGGGAAGATTTGCAAACAAGGTGATTGTAGCTATGGAATCCAGGCTGCAAAAAAGGAGGAGACCTCTTTACAAACTAGGTGATTGGGACTGGGGATTCCAGGTTGTAATAGGGGACAGGAGAGGCTCCGTGCAGATAACATCTCTAAATGAAAATGTTTGATATATATGTAGCGGTGACTACTGATTTCACTCTATAAGACTCACAGGCATTTCCCCTTCCTTTTTTGGGGGGGGGGTAATGCTCTGTTTGTGACAGTAACCTGGTTTCAATGAATGTTATACAAATTTAGACTGGCATTCAGAATTTATTCTGCTTCTGCTAGTCACACGGAGCTAGTCACAAGGAGAATCTAGGACTATCTGGGTTATCCCAAACTCATTTTTTCCTGATCTGGTTCTGATGCTCCTTCTTCCATTCTTGCCATTTATGCCAAGAGTTCCCCTCCAAGTTCTTCTTCATATTGACATACAAGTGTACCTCATGCCCGTTTGTAGCTGGTGGGGTGGAAGGCCCAGAAATTGTGGAAACAGCCAGACTCGGCAGTCCACATCATGCATATATGCATCCATCTACACAGAGATAGATGGTCCTTCAGATACTTCCCCATCCCATGCCATTTATGCCCTCTGCATTTCAGCAAGGGGACAAAAAAAGATACACCTTATGCTCCTTCTTCCTAATCCTACCCATTCCATTTCCCTTCTTCTCTCACACACACATGCAATATGAAGCTGTGAATTCAGCAGGAGAATATAGGTGGGGCCTTGAACCTCTGCCTCCAATCAGTAGGCAGGGTGGAGCGGCCCAAACCTGAGAAGGAGGGGTGCTTATGTAAGGGAAGAGATCCCTGGCCTTAGTAGCCAGCCACTGCCAAAATTTTCACAGTCTCTAAAAAGTCCTTTAGTGAAGGACAAGACTACAGTCACACATTGACTAAAGGCTACCACCTATTAGCTATTAATATGCCTTATTTTCTAGTGATTCTTGTTGTTTATGTTCCTGTAGTCTCGCAGTCAATGGAGGGAAGAGATTAGAAGGAGCATGATTAACCTTCAAAATATTTTGATACCTTCTGCACCTTTGAAAGGGAGAAAATTCTCCCAGCATTAACTTGCTAAGCTAAATTTGTTGGTAATGTTGCACCAGCCCTCTAAGCTTACTTCAGAACTGTGTAAATAGTGCCATGCATTTAGGCTAGCTGTGCTGGCACTCCGTCCCAAGAGTATATGAAAAACAAGCCAATGCTGGCACCTTCCTGATAGATAGACCACACAATACTCTGCCCTTGGTTGGAGCTTCTTTGTCAATCAGTGAATGTAGGGAACAAAACATTTCCGACAAATGCACTAAACACCTGACAGCATCTAGTGGAACTGTAAAGCTCCAGTTTAATCCATTTCATTGATTTCACCTTGCTTCTAACAGTTAATGGGCTAATGATGAAATGGGCTGGCTGAACATCTCCCTCCTTCCCACACAGCAGCAAAGGTCTTTGTCAGAACGCAGTTGCCGTTTATGGATGGTATAACAAGAGTGGTTCTGCATGTTTTCCTTGGAGATATAAATGTCTCCTGCTTCTACCCTGTTCTGCAGAGCATTGCCAGCCCAGAACACTGTACCTGTGAATGTTATCCTTGTAATTTATGTTAATGTAGTAGTTGATTGCTCAAGGTCCCACATTCAAATCCTATTTGTAAATTTAGGAAGCATCTGCACAGATACTTGTCTCACATGTTCCTCATTGTTCCTTTCAATATTTATTCTGTCAACAACATTATATTTTCAATAACTACAAGTAGATCCAATCTTTTGATATGAGAATGTGGTACAGTTTGTTCAGCCAGCAAGGCTCGTGGGTTTTTGCAGTGTTTCTGCTGAAATTTTGTCTTGGCATCTGTGATGGCCTATATTGGTCCTTTGGGCAGGCATTCACCATATTCAGATGGCATTGTTGATGATGTTCAGAGTGGGGCATGGGGTGGGGGTGGGGTGGCTGCACCCTACTCCTTTTGCCTGCCTTTTGCTTTCACCGGTGAGGGTAAAAACTGCAGCACATTTTATAAATTGTATTTTTTTCATATTTTCCTCTAATTTCAATGCTATAGTACTAGAGATGGGCACGAATAAAAAAATTGCATTTCGTTTGTCGTTTGTCATTTGGAGGGTCCATTTCGTTCCATTTCCTTTTTGTGAATTTTTGAAAAAACCATTGTTTTCGTTTTCGTTCGTTTCGTTACCATTTCGTTACCATTTATTTCATTTTTTGTGATTTTTAAAAGGATTTTAAGCAATTCACTCATATTGCAGTAACAGAAACGAAACGCACAACAAAATTTCCGGTGTTTCTGTTCGTTTCATTTCACTTTAGAGACAAAATTTGTTTGTCGTTTCGTTACGTAACAACACGAAAAAATGAAAACGGAAATGAAAAATTGCTCGTTTCGTGCCCATCTCTATATAGTACTAAACAGAGCATAGATCCAAAAGGTTTCTGTGTCTTTTCGGTTTAGTGCTGTTTCCTTTGTCAAATATTTAAATTTTATTGATTTGATATATTTTGTTTAATTTGATTATATTGATAATATTTTTTTCTGTGAATCATCTAGAGTGGCTCTGGTAGCCAGATACTACACTTGATCTTAGCCGATAGGCCAAGAAGCGTATAGAACACCTGCATCGTACTTATCCACGCTTAGAACTCCCCAAGCTTGCAGAGCATTCAACCTCGCAAGATTTAATGTTCTCCCCTCTGCCTTACTTCAGGGCAGGTTCCAGGTAATTCCCCGACAAGAACGACTTTGTCCGTATTGATGGCAGAAGGCTGACCTATATGTACCTTTTGGGAGGTTGTAGTTTCTGTGCTGACGTTTATGTTTTGTGCTATTGCTGTTCCTGTTCTTTGTCCCGTTGTTTTATTGAATTGGGTCATATGACTGTAATAAATGAGATTGATTGGTAGCCAGATGGGAGGCATATCAATCAATCAATCAATCAATCAATCAATAAGGAAGGAAGGAAGGAAGGAAGGAAGGAAGGAAGGAAGGAAGGAATTTTAAAACCCATGAAATCAGATGATGATAATAACTGAGAAGACAATGAGAATCACTGAGAAGGGTGAAAGGGAGGCTGTGTGATGAATGAACACTTAACATGCACCATGCTGGGATAATTAAACATTCCTGTGTGAACAGTGATAGTAGTCCATGTGCCAGGGTGCAGCACAAAGAAGTTCGTACCAACCCAGGAAGCCCTGTGTAGTCATGCCATTGGGCAAAATCTCGCCCATTCAATTGCTCTCAGTCTCTCTCTGTCCCTTCATATTTTACTTTATTTCTCTGCCAACATCCTTCCAATTCTGACACCCAAAGCAGGCTACAAAGTAGTTTTAAAAATCAAATTAGTGAAAACTGCAATGAATTATTACATTAAAAAACGATTAAGTGTGAGTGGGTTCATAAAGGACTGTTGTGTGACTATTGTATTTAATGTGTTTTTAATGCTGCTATGGTCTGAGAGCTTCTAATATGATATTTAATTCTTTTTAAAAATAAGAGTGTTCTGCTTATATACTGCCCCATACCACTTCAAGTAGTCTCTGGGCGGTTTACAGTTTAATTATGCAGGCTACACATTGCCCCCCCCCCCCCCGCAAGCTGGGTACTCAAATTACTGACCTCGGAAGGATGGAAGCCGGCTACCGGGGATTGAACCCCAGGTCGTGAGCACAGCTTTACCTGCAGTGATAAAAATACACACATGTTTAGCTTCTATGCAGTTTTCTTGTTAATTTTTAATTTTAAACTTGCTTTGGGTACCTTTTAGGAAATAGACAGTCAAAATTTTTTCATCATCATCAGTCGGTTCTCTCTTTCCTTGGTCAGTTTCATATTTTTTTCTTTGATATGTTGGCTGTCAAACTGTAAAATACCAAATGCCGCTTTGTTTCAACAACCATGTTTGCAAGGCCTGGAAACATGTAGTATACATTTAAACATTGTAATGTTCAGAGAATATTTGGTGACAATTCAATACTGACATTTACCAATTAAAATTCTTAGAGCAATTTGTAAACTGTGTTCTTGAAGATCTAAAGATTGGATACTGCTCTGATGGGAAGCACTAACTTTGGACACAAGATTCCTGGTTCCCCCCCCCTTAGTGATCCTTAGATGTTTCTTCCAATCATTAACTTTGATATGACTTAGGCAAAACAAGCCAGTAATCCTAAAACCTGCTTTTATCATAACCACTACTTAGTTTCTTCCTTAACCCTAGAATGGGCATTTCGTATTGATAAGAGATAGACAAAACTTTGCAACATGCTCTCCTATTTGTAAACCCCCCCCCTACTTCTTGTGCCAAAAGTAGCATTTTTGCTAAGATATTTATCAGAAATATTCTCTGGGTGGGAAGGCCACTCATCTGTGAAAACAAACACTCAGGTGCCAACATAGTTGCTTTCCCTGCACCCGTCCTGTTCACTGGCATTGCTTCCCCTATTTTCTTCTGCTTCGTGGTCATTTTTATTATTCTTATTTGAAAATGTTTACTTCCTGAATTAATTGCCCAGATGCAGCCATTAGCCAGTCAGGGATCTTGTACAAATGGGCTGACGTTATGATGCTCAGTCAGACTCGGCTATGGGCTGATGTCACTAACAGCAAGCAAAAGTAATTCAGAACAGCTTCTTGCTTCCTGAACAAATGTGCACTTTTGAAGCACTGGTTTCCCCAAAGGAGTGCTTTTTGATGCTGCCGAAATACTCATGAACACACATCAGCTCCAACTAGCTATATGCATTTACACTTTTTTGTGGACTCTGGGAATGCCACCCTTCTAGATGGTTAGTCCAATACTGTTTAATAGACAAGAACTCTTATGTTACAGCCCAGGTAGCAAAGTTTTTTATGGCCGCTATACGCAAGAGAGCAGAGATTACCTCGACCATCCATCCATCTTCCTGATGTTTTTACCCATTCGCAGTTTTACTCTTTTTCACTGTTTTTATGATTCACTGTATATTTGCTTATACAGGTCATACGACTGCAATTAACTTGAACGAACGAACGAACAAACAAACAAACAAACGACTCTGGGAATGGATGTGCAATGCTTCCCTGTTCCCAAATGTCCATGTTTAATTTCTGGCTGCTTCTGCCTCCCCGGGGAAAGTTGTGGGATTTTCCTTCCTCGCCAACTGCCATGGTATCAATTTGCCGTAAGACTCTTTTTGAGGTGAAATCTGGCTGCAAACTGTGGTATTCTTGGTGCTCTTCTTTTCTGTGTATTTGAGTGAAGAAAAGAGAAAGATGCATTCCTCAGGATTTTCTCATAGCAACTCTTTTCTGGATGTATTTCTGACTATTTAATATCATCTGGGAATGTCATTAGCCTGAATATATATATATATATAAAGTCAATTTCTCATTTTGAAATTTAGGGTTGCAAAACCACTCTTGATGGGTAAGAACTCTGCAGTCTGCTGTGCATGCTAATCAGCATTTCCAGTCAGGACTGTTTAATGACAGGTGAAGGCCAAATATGTCAGATATCGCATCTAATGTGAGAAATGGACCAGTTTCAGCACAGTCAATTTGTCGGTGGCAATTTACTTGTCTTTATTATCTGCCAAAATGTGTGCCTTCTCATGAAATATCGGATAGATGTGATTTGGTGCAAGGGAGCTGAAATATGGTAGCGTACTCAATTATGTAGTCTTCTGTGAAATTCGTTGGTGTATTCTTGAGGACACATGACACATAACCACAACAGCAACTATATCAAGCTTTTTCTTTAAAGAAAGAACATTCTCAAAGCCATGAACGTTAAGGTGTTATGAGGCCAGTAAGATAAAACTGAAAACCAAAGTAAAAAAAAATACACATTTGCCTTAAAGTCTGAATAACTCACAGTTAAAACTTCCTGGTGGTGGCTCAGAATCTGTCAGATAGGCCCTGGAGACAGTGCCCAACTGTTATTATTTTGTTATCTTCATGCATGCATTTCCCACTCCCCTTTTGACATACCTACATGGCCAATCGATAACAAAGGTAGCCTAGCCATGCACTGTGTATAGAAGAGGCATATAATAAATTATATACATACTGTATAATGGATGGTGGAGAATGGAATGGCCTATAGCTATGTGGACGAGCAATAGTGTGCTTTAATATGTGTTAAGTCTCAAACAATTTTTTATACTGGCTTAATGGATGCCCATACTAAGAAGGGCCTGTTTGTCATTTAGGAGATGGACCATGAGGGAAACATCAGCCTCATTCTCCCTGTGAAATGCCTGTGGAGGAGCGGCACAGTACAGTAGGACCCCCGTATCTGCTGATTCATTATCCGCTGATTCAGTTATCCACAGATTGAGGGGGGAAATAAATAAAAAATAATTAAGTAGGGTAGTGTGGCCCACAGCAGGTGCGCAGCCCAGGAGCACCTGCCTGTCCGCTCACCAGCCAGCTGGGCTATAGAGGAGGAAGTCGCGCAGCCTGGGAGAGCCCACCCTGCCTGCCCGTCTGCCACCTAGGCTAATGAGGAGGAGGAGGCCGCGCTGCCAGGAGAGCCGGCCCTACCCCTGCTGCTGTGCCGTTCACGCCCGTCTGCCTGCCAGCTAGGCTGAGGAGGAGGAGGAAGAGGCTGCACCATCGGGAGAGCTGGCCCTACCCCTGCTGTCACACCATTTGTGCCTGTCCACCCACCAGCTAGGCTGAGGAGGAGGAGGAGGCTGAGGAGGAGGAGGAGGAAGAGGAGGAGGAAGAGGCCATGATGCCGGGAGATCTGGCCCTAACCCTGCTGCCATGCCATTCGCACCTGCCTGCCCGCCAGGTAGGCTAATGAGGAGGAGGAGGAAGAAGAAGAAGAAGAGGCCACACTGCTGAGAGATGGCTACCCAGATATCAGAATGATCAAGCGACATCTGGTCTGTGACCAGCCCGAAGCCCCTTCCTCTCCCCTATCAATGATTTCCCACTAGGAAGCATTTCCTCCTAGATAAAGGTTGCATACATGAGAAGGCACAGGTTGGTCCAAGACCCTCACTCCCCCCCCCACCAATGGAATTCATACATGACCAAAGACCATCCTTCCTCTGTCTTCCTCTGTCCTACTGTCAATGCTTCTCCCCACCCCTTGTGTACTTGTTTTGTACTTGTTTACTGTAACCAATAAAAAGGCTTGGGTCCCAGGTGAGGCAGGGAGCCATGCAGAGAAACACAGAGAGACACATACTGCTACCTCCCGATTTCAAAAGCTGAACAAGACCATTTGATGGCTTCATCATTAATCTATTAGATTATTTTCACAGATTATGTTGGCAAAGTGGGATTCAATCTGCCAAAAGACCCTCAGTTAACATTTTTTTCAACAGGTACCCATTGTCTTTCCTCTGCCTTCACTTCTACCACTCTCCCTGATGCTCTAACTCTTTTCGCTGATGGTGCACCCACCAGGGGCATTGTGACCTTTTCCAGGAACCTGGAAAACTTTCTTTACCTCCACCCAGATCTCTGCCCAGTGTGCAGAGATTGCAGTTGTCATCCTTGCCTTGCAAATGTTCCAGAACCAAGCTGTGAATCTCATTCTGAACACTCAATGTGTATTTAATTTTTTGACTCATCTGCCACATGCCTATCTTTTTTCTCCTTTGCTTGATTTTTATGGCTTTCCTTATTCCTCACTTTGAAACATCTCCTTAATAGCCACACACAACTTTTTTTTGAGCTCATATCTGTTCCCATACAGAGTTTGATGGCACGGGTATGCTGCTGTGCTTTCCCCTATAGGTGTGGTGTGGATCCCTGCTCGCTGTGTGTGCCCCTACTGAGGGAAGAATGAGCTGGCATCAAGACTTGCCAAACCCGATTCCAGAGTTCAGCACAGCAATAGCCCTGAAGCATCAGATCCAGATGACCACGCACAGGAAAAAGTGACCATCCCTCCCTGAAGGGAGCCAACCCAAAGTCACATGGGAATGCTGAAGATGTTAACTGCTGATGCAAAGGGATCTTTCACCCGTCAAAGAACACTAGAGCCTCCTTAAAACTTTCTAGCCACTGTGATTGCACTCAGTCTGTGTAGTAATGTTGTTTCTTTGTGGAATTGTTCCACTATGCATTATAGAAGCCAATGGCAATTTGCATATGCCTGATCTATTAAGAATTTGCTTACTTCCTCTTGTAGAGCATCTGTATACAGTATGTGTTACACATGAGACCTTGCTATGGAAATGTTTCTATGTATCAATTGCTATTCAGTGCATACCTACATCCTTTTCAGTATTCATCACCTGCCTCACAGCTGCTTTTTTTAGTTTAAAAAAAAGAACTTATATGTATCTTGCAAATACATGACAGTATATGTGCTTTCATTTGGGGGGAAAACAAAAAAACAGGGGAGATGCTGGAACCTTTCTTTGAGGGATATGTTTGTTTCCTGGAGGAGTTTCAGTGCAGAGCAAGCTTCACCGCGTTGCATTCTTGAGGGGAAGTGACCTTGTATTTCATGATTACCTTTGCTTTAAGGCAGGACTAAAAGGCTAAAGGGTACTTTTTCCCTATTAGAAGCAATGTTTTCATAAAATATCCAATCTCTGCTTATGAACAGTAGATGCAATAAAGAAGTCTCTGGGAGGAGCTTGGCAGTTCTTCTTTGTCCTTTCATCTGTGCATTACTGGTGGAAAACCACCTTGTCTTTGTCTCTTTCTTTCTGTAACTAAGATGGTTACTTCACGTCCTTCCTCATTCCGAGAGTACGTTCATTTCAGGATAACGTTGTTTGCGGTCATGTGGTCTTGTCCCGGTTCTGTCCCTGTTTCCATTTACCTACTGGCATGATTGATGGTATCGTGACAACTGTTACTTCATGTCCTTGTTTCGTGACAATTACTGAATTTTCCTGTCTCCGTTTACCCTGTTTTTGGGGCCCAGGTTTCTGTTTTTTGATATTTTGAATCTCCACAACTTTACCTTTCATGTGATAAGTGGCAAAACTCCCAGTTTCATGCCTTCTTCCCTCTCTGCAATTCATTGTTTGTTCCATTGGGATTGTACTGGAGAATGCAACTTCGAACTCCTGCCACTAGATGGAGAAAGCGTGTGTTGTGTGACAAGTGTTACTTCACGGGCACTTGTCTTGAAACAAGAACCGAGACAAGACAATTCCTGAGTCCAGGGAGAGGTAGGTCTCATCACACTCTGTTCGCAGTTCAGGGGGCATGGTCAGGACAAACTCCCATCGTCACGCAATGGACGTAGAGTAACCTTTTTACGTACCAGTCCCAAGCAGGACAGCGAACCGCAATGAGAAGGATGTGAGGTAACCGTCTAAGTTCAGTTGCTTAGAACTTTCCCAGCAAACTCCCACAAGCTGGTGCATTAGTTTTAGCTGTACTGGTGACCGCTACTGAGACCTGAGCATCCAGGCTTATGGACAAAGCCAGGAGGACACCCAAACTGTGAACCTGTATTTTCACGGGGAGTGTAATCCTATGTCATGCAGGCTACAACCCTGTTCCTTGATCTGCCTCTTGATTGAGCAGGAGCACCCCTGTCTTGTGGGGATTAAACTTCAGTGTATTCACCTTCACACAGTCTATTACTGACACCAGACTCCAATTTAGAAATGGAACAGCGTTCTTGGAATCTTGCTTGGGGCTACCTGTTATGACTTCCTGCCTGCATTTTAAAGATTTGAGGGATGGTGAGGGTGGTGGTGTGTAAGGAATGATTATTCTGTTAATAGACACATTTTTAAAGAAACTGAAGACAACCAAATATTTGGGTGGCTATTTCAAATCACTATAATACATTAGGGGGTAACTTATTTGATTGAGATGGTTTTCATCCAGCATTGCCATCTTCTTACTGTGACTCCTTCTTTTCCCCTGTCTTTCTTTCATTTATTCCTCTTTCTGCCTTGAGCAGTGAACAGAATCTGTAGAAAGAGTGCCTTTGCCTTTGTAGGTATCATCTCTATATCTGAACAAGGGTGGAGAAAAGCCTCTTATGGTCTCCTTTGCCAGTGAAGCCTCTGGCACCTATTTTTTTACAATTTGCACTGCTTGGCCAATTAAATTCAATTACAACTATTTATATTGCCACACTGCTGAGCTAAGACGCCTCACACTGAGCGTCATCTAAAACATGATTAAATTTGTGCAAGTGTGGAAAGTGAAACCCATCTCTATCATGTGCTTCTCACTAATCTACTTTAATGAAACAAAACTTAGAAAGAAAACGCAATGTTCTTGTCTCCCTTACAACTTGTAATTATGCTACGGTGCAGTCGTCAAGTGCAATAATTAATCTTCTGTTATTAAAAGGAGCCCTTACTTTCCAGGGTTTTGTCATAGAAAGAAAGTTTCAGAAATTTAGGATGTGTTATGTAATTTACATACGAAAGGCTAAGCAACAGTATTCCATAAGTTGAACATAGGGGGTTCTGATACAGAATACAGTAACTGAATAACTGAGAATTACCATGTTTTTCACAATATAAGATGCACTCTCCCCTCTCAAAGTAAGGGGAAATGTCTGTGTATCTTATAGAGCAAATACAGTAGACCCAGCTACATCTGTATCACAGATTTTCATTTAGAGAGAAGTTACCTGCATGGAGCCTCTCCCCATCCCTCCCCTTCTGCAGCCAGGCTTCCCTGGTCCCAATTACCTCATTTGTAACCCTCCCCTTTTGCAGCCTGAAATCCACAATTCTAATCACCTTGTTTGCAACCCTCCCCCTTTGCAGCCTGGAATCTACAGTCCCAATCACCTTGTTTACAACCCCCCCCCCTTTGCAGCCAAGATTCCCCAGTCCAAATCACCTCCTTTGGAAACAAAAAGGCTTTCTTTAGGGAGCATTTTCCCACCCCTTTTGCATCCAGGATTCCCCCACCATGAAACATTAGGCTAAACATTTTTTCTTGTTTTCCTCCTCGTAAGACTAGGTGTGTCTTTTGGTCAGGTGCATCTAATAGAGCGAAAAATACAGTAAGGTCTAGTCACACCTGCAAGTGGGGGAGGAGGCAGAAAGAAAACACAGGAAGTAGCTCCAATTTCTGTTGGGCTCACCTGATGGCTAGAGTGTTCTCTGACATGTGTGCTCATTTTATTGGCCAAAATCCTGTTGCTTGGAATAGTAAATTGCAATTAGAATAGGCCTATGTGAAAAAATGGAATGTGTCCCAATTGCTTTAGTGGGGTTACTCTAATTGTGACTTACTACACTAAGGAACAGGATTTGGGCCATTACTATACATTGTTTTTTGGACAACTGGCTGCCTTTTTTTTTTTTTGCCTTCCTCTAGAACTCCAGAGGCAAGTAGCTATAAATTTCAAGATTGGGCATATTGGGAAAATAAAAGCAGCAGCAGTATTTGTGTACCTCTGTATCCACATTTATCACTGGTTCTACTCCCTTACCAACTAAACTCTCTCAGTCTTGGAGGGAGGATGTAAAAGATGGCCTGCA
>CM074739.1:111323698-111401176 GCA_037367245.1 Phrynocephalus guinanensis
ACTCAAGATGGAGGCTTGTCCTAAGTGAGCTAATTTATGTTGCCACATTGAGACAAGAAATTCCAAAAGCATCTCTCTCCAAAATCACTAGTAATAAATAAATAAATCTAACAATTAAAAAAGGATGAAATAAAAATGTTCTGCCCTTCCAGGGGCAACCTGAATCTACTGCCTGAAGTAGCCGCCTCACTCGAATGGTAGTGCTGGCCCTGTCCTGATCTCCCATCACTCTGCAAGGGCTTATGCATAAACAGGGGTATTCTAAAAGCTTTTAAATGTTGTGGTTTGGTTAAAAGGAATAATATTCATTCATTTATTTAAAGGAGGCAAGAAAGACTCTATGTTGTATGACCTATGGTCCACAGCATGAGTTCCCTGATAACATTTGGGTGGTGGTGGAGGAGCGGAATGATATCCTTCTATTCAGGATTGTTGTAGCATGAATTTATCACAAGAGTGTGTCCCCCCCCCTCCCCGGAAGCAACCCTCTCTGAGCCTTGTTGGACTCAGCTTCTGAACAAGCACACAAAGGATTTCACAGCACGTGATGAGAGGGCATGATGAATAGAAGGGTGCAGTGTGGCTGCAGGTAAAGCTCCCCTATGTTTTGTTCATGTCACTAAAAACAAATTCATGGCTCTGAGCAGGTCACCTGACTTGCCCCCTCTAATAAGAGGTGTATATTTTTATCTCTTCATTGGCCAGGGGCAGAGAAGACAAGACATTTATGGGAGGTTTCCCCCTCCTCCCTAAATTTTAGGACACTTCCTTTGTGTCTCAGCTGCTAGCTATTTTTCTGTCAGTTCTAGTAGATGGATCAACTTCTGATAAGCTACAACTCATAATTGATTGTTGTAGCTGCTTCTTTCCCCTCCCTCCTGCCTCACCAAGAAGCCGTGTGTGGCTCTTATTTCTAGACTTAGGTACGGATGTATTATAAACGGCAGCAATTTCCTGCTTCTTTATCTCTGGCGGATTCAGAATTTCCGCAAACACCCTTTCCCCTTTCTTTTCCTTTGCAGTCTCTGCACTGTTTGACAATGCACCTGTTTGTGATGTCACACCGGAGTTACCTCACCTGCCAAACGGGTCATGATATGGCTCCTGACCTTTGAATGGCTGCTACTGCAATGGAGAGCAGGAATTAGGGATCATTATTGCCTGGAAGAACGGGAGATGCTTGTAAGATTTCTCTGCCTCTGGAGCCAGAATAACATGGCTGGCCTAGGGTACCGTTATCTTGGCTTTGGCAGCAGGTGATGCCATTTACATACCTGCCTTGGGGTTAACCTTGCCCAGCACAGGGAGCATCTTCCTAGAAGTAACTTTAGATGGATAAACACAAGAGAGAAAAACATGAGGCCAGCGTTCATTGCTAAATTTCCCCCTATCTGATGAAAAGAATGAAAGAAAGATGGGTTCGTGGTCTCCTCTAGCCTCCTCCAGCTTCCCATGTACCTGCTGAAGCCTGGGAATGCTCATTTCAGGCTAGACCAAGAACTCTTCGGAATGATTAGGATGCAGCAGGTCCTAAAATCCCAGAAACTGTTTGGCATAAGGAGAGTTCATCCCCACACCCCATCTCCAGTCCTGCTAAGTCAACCCATTGAGTATGTGACACAGAAGGTTGGGGAGAAGCACCTGAAACCCCAACCATGTCATCTCAGAAACCCCTCAGATGGGGGTAGGATTCTTATATGTACAGCCAAGAAAGAGCTAGTGGTAGGTGTGTCTTCAGTAGATGTACCAACTGGATGCCAGGATGCAAGAGGACTGGGGGAGTGAGAAGAATTGCAAATGTCTCCAAATTTCAGGAGGACCCAGAGAGGGAGTATGTGCCAGTGCAAATGTACCAGGTTTAGTTTACAAACAAGCTGGGTAGAACTTCCCTGGTTCTCAGCCAAGTGTCCTCTCTGGGGATCCTCCCTGTTCATGCTTCTAACGAGGACAGAATACAGAACATCCAAAGTTTGAGCAGTGCTTTTGCAAAATATTTAATGATTCACCACTCAGAATGATTCTATTCGGGATCACCCCACCAATCATCTGTTATGCCTTTTCTTTACTTTTCCCTCCCAATCTACGTTTACAAGGTTCCTGAAAACACTGCTTTTCAGAGAGGCCTTGTGATGGAACCCCTGCAGTGAAGTACAGGAATATGCTAATAGGCAGCCAATCCCAGAATGTGGGCGGGGTTGAGCCCTATAAAAAGAGTGACAGTTGAACTGAAGAGGGAGAGCAAGAGACAGCAAGCTGGAGAGCAAGGAACATCACGGGGGTAAAGAGTAGATGGCATCAGGGCAACATGTTTGCTAGAGATAGGGACTGGTCAGGAACTGATTAAGGAAGTTAGGGATTGACTGAATATATATCACCTGAAATGATGATACATTTCATATTTAAAAAATGAGGTGGGTGGAGAACTAGCATTTACTGCTCTTTCTTTCTAGATGATATCAATTAGAGATGGGCATGAAATGAACTTTTAGTTCATTTTGTTATTCGTTATTTGTTTCATTACCTAATGAAACGAATAACAAACCCCAGAGTGAATTTAGAACGAAACAAACCAAACAAAAAAATTGGTTCAGTTCAGTTTGGTTCATTATTGGCGGCAATGTCTCCTACCTGGTGCTCGTCTTTGGTCTACAAATAAAACCAGTGCCAGCCGGGCCCCAGGGGCCACAAAGTCAGCGCTTGAAGAAAAACAAAAAACAAAAAACCCCTGCGCTACAGCTGTAGTGCGTGCAGGAACTTGGAAGTAAAAAATAAAATTTAATAAAATTTAAAATAAAATAAAATAAAATAAAATAAAGGAGCGCCAACCCGGCCCCAGGGGTGGCCGGGTCAGTACCCTTAAATAAAGGAAAAATATTAAAAATAAAACCAGTGCTGGCCAGGCCCCAGGGGCCGCACAGTTGGTGCTTGAAGGAAAACAAAAAACAAAAAAACCCTGCGCTACAGCTGTAGCGCGTGCAGGAACCCGGAAGTAAATAAATAAATAAATAAAATTTAAAATAAAATAAAATAAAATAAAGGAGCACAAACCCGGCCCCATGTGTGGCCGAGTCTGCACCCTAAAATAAAGGAAAAAATAAACAAATATAAAACCAATGCTGACTGGGCCCCAGGGACCGCGCGGTTGGCACTTGAAGAAAAACAAACACAAAAAAAGCCCCGCGCTACTGGCCAGGAACCCCAAAGTAAAAACTAAAATAAAATAAAAACCGATCTGGCACGCGGCCCCGGTAACGGCCCGTGAGCACTGGACCCAGGCTGAGGGGTGCAGAACCAGCCCATGCCTGGAAAAGCAACAACAACAACAACAACAACAACAACAACAACAACAACAACAACAACAACAACAACAACAACAAAAGTACCCAATTCGGCGTGTGGGCCTGATACCGGCCCGTGAGCACTGGACCCGGCGTGCAGGCTGCAGAACTGGCCCACAGCCAGCAAAAAAAAAAAAAAATAGAACCCGATCTGGTGGCTGGGTGGGTGTTCTAAAATAAAGAAACAAATTAAAAAAGAAGCACCCACCTGGCCCCAGGGGCCACGCGACGGGCGCTTGAAAAGAAAAAAAGAGGTGCTGGCCCCATGCCAGCGCATCAAAAAGCCCCTGCTGCAGGGACCAGGATCTGCCACCGCCACCGCCACCACCAAGCCGCTGCTGCTGCCGGTAAGAACCTGAACCAGTTCAGATCAATTTGGGTTCGTACGATTCTTAAAAATTGGTACGAACCCGAACCCGAACCGAACCAAGGGTGGGCCCAAACCAGACGAATCTGAACCATGGGTTTTCTGATTCATGCCCACCTCTAGTATCAATAACCTTAGGAACTCACCCAAACAATTAATGGCAACAAGGTCAGAGCAACCTTGTAGATTTCACGTCCTTAATCTCTGTGTCTTGCATTCTCATTCAGCTTTCTTTCTAGTGAGATTTATTTTGTGGTTGGTCTTTGAAAAGTAAACATGGGCGTAATTTGCAAGTCTGATTGACTGTACATATATTTCTGAGGAAACTGTACTGAGGCGAGGAAAAGAAATGCTAATCACAGATTATCCATGTTTCCTTTCATATTTCGGTTGATCATATAAAAGAAACCATATACTATCCAGATAGCTCAGTATAGGCATCTGGCTGCAGAACCAGAAGTCAGGAGTAGAGATGGGCACGACTTGAAAAAATTTTTTTCGAGTTGTCGTTAGTCGGGCCGGTCCCGTTTCGGCTCGTTTCCGGTTTTCACGAAAATTCGCAAAAATTAGTCGGTTCATTTTTTGTTTTTCGTTGTTGTTAGTACTGGTTTTTTGGGGGGGGAGCGGGCTCCTGGAGGCACCTCTGTGGGGTGGGTGCCTCCTCTGGCCCGCTATAAAGGGAAAGTGGGCTCCTGGAGGCACCCGTGGGTGCCTCCTATCCTCACCCACTAGGAAGGGGAAGCAGGCTCCAAGAGACCCCTCAACATGGGGGTCTCCCTTCCTCACCTGCTGCTGCTGCAAAATGCTATGCAATAGCCATATGGATATTGCATAACATAATGTGCAGACAGTGAGACCAGTGTGAGAGTGATAGCATCATGCCTTCCCTGCACAAGGCTCTCGCACCACCATGTCTCACACAGAAGGGAATTGTACTTGCTGCATGTAATGCAATGCAAGCAAGTAGATCTGGCTTTAAGGTGGCTTAGTGCAAGGGCTAGGGTTAGGCTAGTGACGGGTAAGGTTACGGTGGGCTAGTGGGTTGCACCTCTGGGTGCCTCTCTGACCCACTAAGAAGACAGTCTGTGACGTATGGGTACGGAGTCAAGGGTTAGGGTTAGGGTTAGGGGGGCTAGGGCAGGTTTTAGGGGGCTTTTTGGCACATCCCAGAAGTCTCCATGGCCAAGTGGCCATGCGACTGGTGGGATGGCTCCAAAAATTTGCATGGTCGTCCACTCCCACATGGCTGGCCACTCGGCCAGCCCATCCAATGCGCAGGTGTAAATAAAATAAAATAAAATAAAATCAATGGAGGACAGAGGAGGAGAGGGAGAGACATTTTGTTGCAAGAAAAAACCCACTGCTACTGTGAAAAATCTGGCAGTTTATAAATTTTTGCGTGTTTCTGTTGTGCTTGTGTGTTTTTGGACCACGATTTCAAAAACAATATTGCGTTCGCCGCCCCATTTTTGATCCCCCGCCCGCACTGCATGGCATGGCGAAATGGCGACTCGAGTCCGGCTGCCCAGGACGGGGGGGAGGCGGGACCCCCCCTCCAGAAACCACCCCTCCGGTAGGTGCCCTGCGCCCTTAGTCAAGCAGGCATTTTTCCGCCTGCTTTTTTGGCCCGGGAATGGGTGGGGGGAGAGTTTAAAAGTTTTTTCCTGTGCCGTCCGTGCCGCTTGCTTGCGCTTTAATTGCGGCGGCCGGCGGCGAGACTGGGCTTTTTGCTGGCTGCGAGCCTGCGGCGAGTCCCACCAGAGCAGCCCAGGACGGGGGATGGGGGGGGAGGCCGGGGACCTCCAGAAACAACCCCTCTGGTAGCTGCCCTGAGGCACGGCAGGCATTTTTCCGCCTGCTTTTCGGCCGGGAAACGGGTTTTTTTAACTTTTAAAAACTTTTTTTTCTGTGCCGCGTGGCATCGCGCGATCGTGCGATGCAAGGAACGAGCACGACAAATCAGACCAAAATTGTTCGTTCATCGGTTCGAGCTCGAAGTCTGGGGGAGTGATTCCCGTTACCGTTTCCGTAGAGTAACGGAACCGAGTAACGGAAACGGAAATGGGAATACCGCTAAGTCGTGCCCATCTCTAGTCAGGAGTTCAATTCCCCACAGTGCCTCCTGTGAGCAGAGCCAGCCTGTGTGACCTTGGGCAAACTGCATAGTCCAAATATGCCCCTAAGAAGAAGGGAATGGTGAACAACTTCTGAGTAAGATAAGATAAGATAAGATAAATCTTTATTGATCCCACATCTGGGGAAATTTACTTGTTACACAGCTCCCAATATAAAAAACAAGTAAAGATGGCTAGGTGGACAAAAAAATGTAAGGTGTGAGAAAGAAAAAAAATAGCTAATAGAGATTAAATAAAATAAGAAACCCAATATACAAATATTACACTAAAATTGTGCATATAAAATAAATATATATAAAGAGAAGCTACAGTATACCCCATATGAGTATGTTAAACTGTAGAGTTGAAGAGTCTCACAGCAGTGAGAATAAAGGACCTGCGGTAGCGCTCCTTCCCACCCCAGGGATGTCTGAGTCTGCCACTGAAGGAGCTACGCAGAGCCTCCACAGTCTGATGCAGTGGGTGAGAAGTATTGTTCATAATGGATGTCAGCTTGGCCATCATCCTCCTCTTACCCATCTCCTCCACAGAATCCAGAGGACATTTCAAGACAGAGCTAGCCCTCCTGACCAGCTTGTTCAGTCTGTTCTTATCCTGTTCGGTACTACCTGAACTCCAGCAGTCTACAGCGTAGAAAAGAGCTGAAGCTACCACAGAGTCATAAAAAGTCCATAACACAGGCCTACAGACTCCGAAGGACCTCAGTCTCCTCAGGAGATGGAGGTGGCTTTGACCCTTCTTGTATAGGGCATCAATGTTATGAGTCCAGCCCAGTTTATTATTTAAGTGAACACCCAGGTACTCGATGCTGTTCACTATCTCAATATCTAATCCCCGGATGTTCACTGGTGTAAAAGGTAGTGTCTTTCTCCAGAAGTCAATCACCATATCTTTCGTCTTGCTGGTGTTTAAGTGCAAGTGGTTGTTTTCACACCAGTCAACAAAGTATTCTCCATGAAGCCCTATCTGGAAAACCCTGAAAAGGGTTGCCATAAGTCAGAATGGACTTGACAGAGCATTTTTATTAATATTAGTAGTAGTATTACTTACTCCTATTCTTAGTATATACTTATACTAGACCTGAGCATTCTAGTAAATTACTACTGGGTGATGTATTTCTTCCTTCAGTCACACCTGATGAACTTCATTCAACTTCTGACCTTCATCATCCCCAACATTTTTTTCACTTCTGCCACAGTATTTGGGAAACATAACAATGCATGTGCATTTTCTCTGAGAAGAGTTAATTTGCTCTGGGCAGTATTGGAGAGAATGTGTTAATTAAGGCCTGTTCTAACAGGCAGTGACAAAGTGCCTCAGAGAACAAATGAAAAATCGTTTATGAAGCCTTTCTCTTAAAATGGCAGAAGAAATATCCTTCCAGGATTTCAGTATTCCACCACAGTGGCTGTAGGATAATGAACGATTTGGTAGAATTTTAATTTCTGAGAAGTAGTGTTGTACTGAAAAAATTCCCATGAGAAATTTTATTCATTTTCATTCAATTGAATAGAAAAGAAATTCCATTATAAACTATATAATAAATAAAAAATGAAAATGAAAGTAATTTCACTGTGAGCTTTCATTTCATCAGAGAAATGGAATACAAATATTTAGCTACAGGTTTACAGTAGAGATGGGCACGACCAGGAAAAATTACGTTTCGAGTTGTCGTGTGTCGGAGCCGGCCCGTTTCAGCTCATTTCCGTTTTTCGCGAAATTTTCCAAAAATTTGTCGTTTCATTTGTCGGTTTTTCGTCTGTCGTTAGTACTGGGTTTTGGGGGGGCGGGCTCCTGGAGGCACCTCTCTGGGGTGGGTGCCTCCTCTGGCCCGCCATGAAGGGAAAGCGGGCTCCTGGAGGCACCTCTCTGGGGTGGGTGCCTCCTCTGGCCTGCTACAAAATGGCATGCATAGCCAATTGGATATGCATACCATTAAGTAGCAGTTGCAGCAGGCAGAGTCACCTCTCTTTCGGGTGCCTCTGTGACTCACTGCCTGCAGTGCACTTGGGCTGGGGAACGAAGTGAGAGAGGACCCCTATGGGCGCCCGCTGTGACTCACTAAGAAGGGAAGTGTACTTGCTGTAGTGCAATGCGAGTACACAGATCTGGCTTGGGGTTAGGGGTTAGCGCAAGGGCTAGGCTTAGGGTTACTGGTAAGGTTAGGGTGAGTTACTGGGGTGCACCTCTGGGTGCCTCTCTGACCCACTAAGAAGGACAGCTTGCTGGGGGGGCAATGTGTAGCCTGCACACTGTAATTTAAAAATTGTAAACCGCCCAGAGACTACTTGTAGTGGTATTGGGCGGTATATAAGCAGAAGCAGAACACACAGTGTACTGGCGTATGGGTTAGGGTTCGGGTTCGGGTTAGGGTTCGGGCTAGGGTTAGTGGCTTTTTATGCCCGACTGGCACATCCCAGAAGTCTCGGTCAAAACCTGGCCAAGTGGCCATGCAATTGGTGGAATGGCTCCAAAAATTTGCATGGTCCACTCCCATGGCCAGCCCATCATTGCGCAGGTGTAAAAAAAAATAAAAATTAAATTAAAATAAAATAAAATCAATGGAGACATTTTGTTGCAAGAAAAACCCACTGCTGCTACTGTAAAAATTCAGGCAGTTTTAAAATAGCTATTTTCGCATGTTTCTGTGGTGCTTTGGTGTGTTTTTGGACCACGCGATTTCAAAATAAATATTGCGGTTGCCCCATTTTGGATCCCCCGCCCGCACCGCATAGCATGGCGAGTTGGCGAGATGACGAGGATGCACAGCCCAGGAGAGGAGAGGGGGGGAGGCCGGGGACCCCCCCCCCCCCAGAAACCACCCTTCTGGTAGGTGCCCTCACTGAGGCAGGCATATTTTCGCCTACTTTTTTGGCCGGGAATCGGGGTTTTTTAATTTTTAAAACTTTTTTTCTCTGCCGCGCCGCTTGGCGAGTTGGCAACTCGATGAGGATGCGCACTTTGCGCAGCCCAGGAGAGGAGGGGGGAGGCCGGGGACCCCCCCCAGAAACCACCCCTCTGGTAGGTGCCCTCACTCAGGCAGGCATATTTTCGCCTGCTTTTTTGGCCGGGAATCGGGGGAGGGTATTTTTAAAACTTTTTTTCTCTGCCGCGCCGCTTGGCGAGTTGCGACTTGACGAGGATGCGCACTTTGCGCAGCCCAGGAGAGGAGAGGGGGGGAGGCCGCGGACCCCCCCCCAGAAACCACCCCTCTGGTAGGTGCCCTCAGGCAGGCATATTTTTGCCTCATTTTTGGCCGGGAATTGGGTTTTTTTAATTTTTAAAACTTTTTTCCTGTGCCGCTCTGCATCGCGCAATCGCCGCGACGCCAGGAACGAGAACGACAAATCAGACCCAATTTTTCTTTAGTCGGTTCGAGTTTGAGTTCTGGCGGAGTAATTGTCGTTACCGTTTCCGTTACGTAACGGAAACGAGAAACGGAAACGGAAATGAGAATTTCGCCAAGTCGTGCCCATGTCTAGTTTACAGTATACACCACTGCTTATCAGCTCTAGGTCCCCAAGTGTTCTTACACTACACCTCCCAAAAATCCTGGCCAGCACAGCTAGTGGTGAAGGCTTCTGGGAGTTTTAGTCTCAAAAACATCTGGGAACCCAAAGTTGGTATACATGAGGTGGAGACCCAGTGAAGATGGATACAGGTTCCATATGCTGCCTAACTACTGAAAAATTCTTGGATAATTTCTATTCTCCTTGGAGAAGTTGAGGGATGTGATCCCTGCAATGACATGGGAGGGGTAGAATTTGGCAAGGCTTATTTGTGCACAACTCTTAGGCAGATAATCACTCCCCCCCTTTCTGATGATATTTGCCCCATTATGGAAAATGTAAAGCTGAAGTACAAGCAATAGGAGGAAATTTTTTGTGGAAACATGAGGTGATTGGGAAAGGATTATTCCCTCCTCCTCCATGCAGTGCTGCAATCCTGATTGCATTTTAGGTCCCATCCAACCTTTGGAAGAGATACTTTTTGGAACACCCTTCCCAGAATCCCCTGGTAGCTGTGGCGACTAGGCCATTCTGGTTATTGTAGCCCAGAAAGTAACTTTTCCACAAGCTTTGGTCAAATGTTTGAAGGCTCATTTCTTACATTCTTATTTCTTTATCTCTTGAACTGTACCTCTCTCCTCCTCCTCCTCCTCCTCCTCCTCCTCCTTAGTTTTTTTAAGGGATTATTTCCCTTAGCTGGGTTTCCTGGTATAATTTCTATAACAGCCTCTCCTGTTGTTCGTGTTTGCAGCGCCGTTTCCTTCTGCGGAAAGAATGTCAGGTTGTGCTTGAAGCAGTGATTTTTATTTCCTGCAAAATTCCATTCTGAATCAGCTCACTTGTCAGGGGGTTTAAAATCTGCAGTTTTTTTTCCTCAGTACATGTCCAAGGTGCCTGCTGGATCAGCAATTGAGTGAGAGAAACTAGGTCACTTCTATTGCCAATTGCTCACAAGCATTTGTTTATTTTTAAAGCTCTGCGCTGCTGCTGCTGCTGCTGCTCTGTTTTCCTTTACTTCACATCCCTCCTGGTCTCACCCTTGCACCCCCTTCACCGAAGGAGGAGGCACCAGCCGGGCAAGAAAAAAGGAAGCCCAAAACCGGGCATAGGATTAGACAGCAGAGAATAGGGGGGGCAGGTACATGGTGGAAGGGATGGCAAAACTGCCCTGCACCCAGCAGTGCTCCTGCCAGGCAGTGCTAAACTGAAGCATCTGCAGGAGCTGTAAAATGGAGGGAAGAGGAGAGGATGGAAAGGCAGAGATGATGGCTTAAAATGTCACCTTGCTGAAAGTATTGGCCCTACCCGAAGGAGCAGGAAAGGGAGGGGCACTAGGGGCTTGCTTCAGGCTGCAAAATGTCTTGAGCCAGCGCTGTCTGAACTGCTTGTCAAAAGGCAGGCTGTGTGCAGCTTCAAGGGAGACACTCATGTGAGAGGTTTTTGAGAGAAGAAGGGGTGGAACTAGAGGGAAGGTGCAAGCCAAAAGGAGAAAGAATCAGATAGGGAAAGGGGGAAAGGCTGCTTTGGGTGGGCATGCTGCCGACAAATTAAAATGGTGTTTGGTATAGGGTGGGAGAGGGGAATAGTGGCTCTATCCGGAATGTCACTGAATCAGCACTCCCATAAACCCTGGCCATCATGCACTCTGGCGTAAACCTGTGTGCATTCAGCAACCTCTGGAAGGCCACTCATATCTTGGTTCATGATGTGCAGGGAAAAGAGAGGGACACACACACACACATATATATTTGGACATGGATGCCCTGTGGAGGCAACAAACTGAAAACACAATAGGAAAAAAAAGTGGACAGAAAATGCACTGCCATGTATATCCCATGTCCCTAATTAGAGAGAAGTCCAAGAACAGCCCTCAAGGGGTTTATTTTCTGCCTGACTAACAGAGAACCCTGTAGACGTACGGTGCCTCTCCCCCGTTTGCTTTATTTATGAAGTACACAAGCAATGCATAATAGAAATATATGGATGCTTCTAGAACAGGCGGTAAAGCCATTAAAATTGGCCTCTTGGGAATACTCTTGCACCCCAATATGCTTTATCATCAGATACGCTCAACCCCAAATTTCAATTGGGATTGAAATGGTTTCTTTGGCACAAAACCCTGCAGGCAGTAAGGTGTCACGTCTGCAAATTCAGTGAGGTATCGCATGGAAGGCTGGAGAGAAATTCCCAGTGGTTAGGAGATAATCATCTGTCGTTAATGCCACTGAGGAATATTACCTAGCCCTAGGCTTAATACAAAATGGCTCACTTAAACACCTATAATAACAGTGTTAAATGAGGGAAATGTTCAGAGTCCCAGTGTGGGTGTGCTTTTTCTGACAGGTTTATTTAGAATATAAGAAACCTGATACAAAAGACAATTTTCGCAGGAAATTTTAACAATGAGCTTTGCAGGAAGGAAGAGAAGGAAAAAGAGGCAGATAAAATCGAAAGAGAGTGGAGAGCATGACTCCATTTTCAAATACAATATACAGTTTGTGTGTACCTGTAGAGTTTGCATCTTTACAGGTTAGTTGGTGTCTCCATGTGTTTTGAGGTATTTAGCCATTCTCAAAGGGGATTTCAAATACCAAATATAACAGTGAAGAAAAAAAGAATATTTAACTTAGCTATGCCTGCCATAAATCTAAATGTGAAAACCCAGCAATATCTAAATCAGGTCTCCCACCCTACATAGACGACCTCCTGGGGAAATAATCCAGTTACATTCACAAGTTGAAACTGTCGACTGGTGGGTTTCCTCTACTCCTCTTAGTGTCCACCACAGAGATGAGTGGCAATCACTACCTGGTTGCCTTTGTTCATACAGTGATTTCTGACAGAGGTGCCCAAAGAGATAGGAAGCTTACCAAAGGAAATGAACTATGGTCTACAGTTTCTCCAATGCTGATCAATTTTGTTTTGTTTTGTTTCCCTCAGCTCCCACATTGAGACATACAAAATAATGCACAGCATGAGTAAAGTGGATAGAGGGACGCTCTTCCCCCTCTCACAAAATACCACAACTTCAAGAGCCAGATGCAGGGGAGTGGTATCAGGAGACAGATATCTAGTCTCATGCGCTCCCAAACGCATCTGATGGGGCCACTGTGAGACACAGGAAGCTGGACTAGAAGGCCCTTTGGCCTGATCCAGCATGGCTCTCCTTATGTTCTTATGTTCTTATGTAACCTACAGCAGGTTGCTACTGCATATAAGAGGAAAAGGGTGGTAGTGGGTATTTTGGTTTATTTGCTAGCCTGTCTTGATGCCAAACAAAACAAAACTAAGCACAACAAAGCACAACAAAGCAGACAAAATAACCTCACAAGGCACACAAAGTGGCACTCAATAGGAAAAAAGTTAATTACAAGTGACAGGAACATGATAGGCTAAAAACCCTATTTAAAGCATGTCAGGATTGCTTTGTTTTAAATTGTTCTGACCTGCCTCCGTTGGTCTTTCTGTGAACTAGGATCCAAGATGGTATACAATTTAATTTCAAATTAAGTACATATAAACACAGAATAACTTGTATGTATGTATGTAACTTGTATTCTTAAAACACAATCAGGCAAGCCATTGTGTTATAAGTCTGCTGATCGGTTAAACAGCATCAAGGGGCCTCAGTTAAAACAACAGCAATTTTTAAAAAATTTAAAACAGCATCCTATCTTCTGCACCTCTGTCTTCATCAGGCAGGCAGTTACTGAAGGCTGCACCATATTGAAAGAGGTTTTTTTCCCTACCCATGGTGGGACACAAGGGGAGGGGTCAGGTTGGAACTCCTGGAAAGGTGGTCCGGACTGGCAATTGCTCTGACTGAAAGAAAGAAAAAACACCTCTTCCATACAACTCCCTAACATCAGGCAGGCATACAGGGCGATGCATTGCTCATACATTTTCAATAGGAAGTGGCTGTTGGTGTCGCTGTGCCTTGGCTAAGGCAAAACCTATGCTCCCAAAGTGAGAAGAGCAAAGAAAGAAATGAGGTAGAGTTGGCAGCAGGGGCAGGGGCAATAAACATAGTTTCTCCATTGCTTCCTCATCTTCCACAACTCTCCCTCCACTAATCAGCTATGGTGTTAAAAGTTGGCCCAAGAGGATGCATTCACAAATCCCAAAACCACATGATCTTCAACCAACTTCAAAAACCCTGATCCAGCTTCTGATTCATTTCAATAGTGTAACCGAACCCTAAGGCCCTAAGGTTCCCATTTCAACTTGTGAACAGGGGTTCCTTTTTTTGGGGGGGGGGGAGCCAGCATTGCCTTTTACAGGATACCGTTGCTATATCTCTGCTAATGATAAGGGCTTACTTCACACTACCCTTTTTAAAAGTAAGAATATCTTTACTGAAACTCAGATGTGTTTACTTTTGTGATATTCCATAAACTGTGTGCCATAGCACTGACCAGCAGGACATGTGAGTATAATATTTTATGACCGCTATCTATAAAATATAAGTGGAGTTATAAACCAAAAAGACTTTTTAAAAGATCCTCCACAGAGGAATAAAATGTTCGATGGACAGATACAAATAAAATGCAAGAACCATTTTTCAAGTTGTCAGGTTCTTCAACATACAACTATAATCTCTTCCAATATAAACACTTGCTTTAACACAAATCCTAGCAAAACCACACTTTTATTCACAGCTTCCTCACAAAACACACCACTTATTCTCAGTCTCTCCCACTAACAACTTATTCTTCCTCACTCTAGCTCCATACACGCCTTTATATACAAATCAGACTCTTGCCAGTGAGATATCACACATGTCCCTTCATAAATATTCTTTTACACTTCTCAACTGTCATAACAGTCAGTCCTGGCATACATCCCGCATACAACTGTCAATCAACCCTAGTTACCAACCATGCAAACTGATACAAACCTCTCCACAAACGTAGATGTATATAATGCAAAATTGCCATCAGTGGATTCATCTTTCAGATGGTATGGACCTAAATCTCATAGGTCCTGATCAGCATTGTGAATTATCCCCACCATTGGGCTGGTAGGCAGCGTAGCTGTTCTAATAAGGCAGTTTTTTGTTCCCCGTAGACACCCCTGATCAGCAATAAAACATGTTTCAGTAGTCCATTCAGAATGATGTATTTTTCAGTAGATCATCCCTTCTGTCACCAAGGCCACTTCCATCCCATAAATAGGTATAAGCAATCCATCTTATCCAGGAACCTTTGGGCAGAGAGGATACCAAAAGCTCTATCACCTTATCCAAGAATAGAATTTTGGAGATTGGCCAACAAATATCGGATACAGTGGAGTTGTAAAAGGGCCTTTTTCAACAAAATTCTTGCCACCATATTATTGGGGGATACTAAAATCTTCCTTTATTGCAGAGCAGTGATGAAATGGTAAACTTAAAAGTGCAGTATTCATTCTGAAAGTCCCTGTAGTCAGCTCCCACTCTTCAAGAAAAGTCTTTCCTGCTTTGTGCTGCTGGCCAATCAGAGAGGGAGGAGGGATGATGAATGTTGCTGCACAGCTCCTGATTGGCCAGCACCACAGATCTAGCACAGATGATGTCGCAGCATGCTTCCTCATTGGATTTTAACCCTGCATGAGACAGAGAAAGGTAAAGCAATTGGATGTGCGTGTATCAGCTGATTCTGAGGACCACCTGCGTGCAAATTGTTCATTTTGGAACCTACCGATTCCAAAATAAAATGCCCATCCCTGCTCAACATATTTTTACTGCAGATAGTCTTTAATTCTAAGATTTGAATACCACTAGATGACCTAACCATATAGAAAGCTGCTGTGAGTTTTTCGGGCTGTTTGGCCATGTTCTGGAAGTTTTTCTTCGTGATGATTCACCAGACTCTGTGGCCGGCATCTTCAGAGGGCAAGGAGCTCAGGGAACTAGGAGTTCTCTCTGTGCTTCAGAGTATAGAGAAAGCTAATTATGTACCGTCTACCAAACATTGGCTGGAATCCTATTATTCATACAAAAGGTGTGACATTTGGAAGAGGATTACCATTTGTTAAGGGATCTCTGTAGGAGTGGACTCATCACACTCCAGCGTGAGCTAATCGTACTTTGGTGCCATTGAAATCATTGTAAAACGGTATTTCAGTGGGAAATATGTGCAGCTAACTCTTTTACATTTTTCCTGTAATGGTTCCTCTCTTCCAATTGTGCTTTTATAGGATTTTTTTTTAAAAAATGAAGCCATAGACTTTCATGAGACGAAGCAACTTGGTGCTGGAGGCAGAACACAGTGCAGATCAAACTCTAGATCACCAGTCTTTGTAAAGAACTCTAGAGGTCCCTGGGGGTATGATTTCTCAGTGAGAGCTCATTGACACTACTCAGGCATATCAAATGTTGGATTGCATCCCAGACCGAATTACAGGTGAAACCATTGCAGCCATCTGGTTGATTAGGCTGTTGCATAGATCTGTGGTTAAAGGTAATTGAGCCACCTCTCCACGCAACACCGTGTGTCCATATTGCTACATTATACATGATCCCATTGTGGTGGCAAGCAACTTGTGTAGCAATGTAGTCATCATGAGGCTGTTAGGTGGCCTGGCTTTTAAATGGATTGACTATCCACTGAAATAATTGAATGCAAGTTTAGAGACATAGATTAAAAGCAACCAGGCCCTCTGTTTTCAGGTTCCCACTGACGTCTGGCTGATTTGTGGATGTAGGTTATATTTGAATGTCTGAGAAGAGAGCTTAGAACCTTTAAATAACCCCCCCATTTCCCCCCAAACACAAAGGTCTTTTGAAAAAAGAATCAACTAATGTCAACTTTTAAAATGAAAAATATTCCTTAAGCATTTTAAAAAAGAGGAAGATGGTCAAATGCCACAGGGCTTACTCTGGTTATAAAGAGAATGGATTATAAAGGTCCCCCTTGTCTACATGATGTACAAGGTTGAATGAAATTGGTTTGACCTGTTTCAAGCCAATGTGGCTCCTCCCCCCCATCCTCTAGAGGGCTGATTTCAATCAAGGTGGCTCTCCACCCCCCAGACTTTCCTAGCATGACAGGGTGTGCCTTTAGGTGCTACGTACATGTTTTTTCAGGGCATACTCCCACTGCCCTTCCTTTCACCCATTGTCCTCTGATGTTTTTCAGTAAGAAATTGCCAAAAAATGTCAGTGTCACGGAGAAACAGGACTAAAATAGGATTTCATAAATAGAAATTATACACTCTGCTGTATCGGTGATGAGGCATTGCATTAATATACTTGATTCTTAGATAGCTCTTGGATGTATAAACATATATATACACAGAGAGAGTGCAAAATGAAAGATGTTTGGAATGCTTCTGTAACCAATGAGTTTCACAGGTAACTGTAAAAAAATGGAGAATATAAGAACATAAGAACATAAGATCAGCCTTGCTGGAACAGGTCACAGCCCATCCAGTCCAGCATTCTGTCTCACACAGTGGCTCACCATTTGCTTCAGGGTATTCCCAAGCAGATGTCTTCACCTGCTTATGATTCCCCGCAAATGGCATCAAGAGATATCCTGCCTATCTCTCCAACCCGGAGGTTGTCCTTAGGCATCCATAATGATAGGCATTGATACCCTTGTTCTTCATGAACTTGTCTAATTCTTTCTTAAAGCTGTGAAGGCTGACAGCTGTCACCACTTCTTCTGGCAGAGAGTCACACAGACCAGTGATCCTCTGGGTGAAAAAAGTACTTTCTCTTATTTGCTTGAGATCTAGCACCCAAAAGTTTCATGGATTGCCCCCTTGTTCCAATGTTGTGAGGAGACGAGAGGCCAGAGGAAGGAAGAGACAAGGGCATGATTGTGGACTGTGTCACAACAATATGAATGGGAATTTCATGAATCACACCGTCATCCTTGTGTGTCTACTTTTTGCAATTTGAAGCATAATGCAGACTGGGAATCAAATTGCAGCAGAGACAATCATTTTGATACAGATCTCTAATGCAGCTATGCCCTTAGGTAGATAAAATGGAGGTTGAGCTACAGTCTGCTTTCTAGCAATTATGAATCTCTTTTAAGCAGATCATATGTTAAGAAATCATCGCAAACATTATCAGCTGCACACTGAGTCATACAACTCAGGATACAACAGATAATATCAATGGTGATCTCGTAACTTAGACATTAGTCTTTCAAAGTGGCTAGCACATGCTAGCATAATTAGGTAGCATCCATCCTTTATTATGCGATCATAGACCCGATTTAAAAGCACAGAAGGAAATTTGGTAAAAACAAATGAATAAAACCAATTTGTAATACAAAATGTTAAAATACAAGCTAAAACCAGGACGTAGGTAACAAGATTTGGGCCAGTTGTATTCAACGGATAATAAAAATTAAAGACTAAAAACAAAAAACGACCCTGTTACCATAACATTGCTTTTGGTTATGGTTGGTACCATACCCACAGTTATAAGTCTACAAACAAAGTGAAGGTGAAATTGGAAGCTAAGCTATGTGTAGGAAGCTTAATAGGGCTGACAAGTGAAACATGGAAGAAGGGCTTTACCAGTTCCTCCACACACACTGAGTTTCCATGGCTGAGCCGAGATTCGAATTCAGACCTCCTGAGCCCCATTCTGTCACTATTGCCAGTGCATCACACTGGATAGCCACTGCCATTATTACTAGGCATATCAAAATATCTGCCATTGAATGATAGCTCAACAAGTACATTTATAATTAGATATGCAGGATAAAATTCTAGGCCTGTTTCTGGATGCTATAGGGCAGTGGTGGTGAACCTTCAGCACTCCATCTCCATATGTTATAGGCCACAACTCCCACAGTCCTTTGTCATTGGCAATCTAGGCTCGGAATTCTGGGAGTTGAGGTCCAAAACATCTGGAGTACTGAAGGTTTGCCACCACTGCTATAGGGTGAGCAGTCATCCTTCTTTTATTGGTGTCTGATCTGGGACTAAAGGGGAAGTGGGACAGCAAGCCTATACTGAAACAAAGCATTTGGCAACTAGCATAATTTACTTTTGAGGGGAGTAGCCAGAGTGACATGATGATACAGCACCCAACGTTGTAGGTAAACTGTAGTGTCACACATTTGCCTCAATCAACAGGAACACATGACAGGTCACCAAATATCATTGCATAGGGGGAGGGTTATCCTGCTTTTCAGATCTATTATTGGGTGCTTTGTGTGCCTGACAGTTTCATATGAAGCTATCAGATACATGGTGCCCGAGGAGTTTCCTGACTCTTTCCTCCACCTCTGCACCAGCAGGGTACCATACTTTACTGGGGGCCCTTTTGCCCCAGCAGTCCTCCAATCTGGGCAGGAGTCTGGCCAGCCCTTCCCAACCTCTTCTGGCAGCTGACCACTTGTCACCTGTGTGGGGAGAATCCTCGTCCCGCCACCTCAACAGAGTGGTTGGCTGCTGGTGGAGTTGGGGAAGGAGCAGTTGGGCTCCTGCCCACTTTGGCATACCAGTGGAGCATAAGGACTCTGGAGATATGCAATGACAGGTAAGTAACCCTGCCAGCTCAGGAGTGGGGAAAAGAAACATTCGGGGCAGCGTGCTAGCAGGTTTGCACAAAGCTGTCAGCCGCACAAAGTACCCATTTCAATTCATAATCTGTTGCAAATAATACATGGCTTGTGTCCTTAGTGTATGAATAAATAGATAAAACTAAATTTAACATGATAGCTGTGCAGAAATAAGAATACCTTTCTTACCAACTATAATAAGCTCAACTGGAGCTTATAATAAAGTCCAGCATTTCCAAAGTCACAGGGGCAAACTGAAACAAATGTCAAATCCCTCATGTTCTACAGGGCTCTTTAGACACCCATCTTCTCTGTTCAGGGGCTTAAACGGAAGCTATCTTGTGAAATTCTTAACAAAAAGCTATCCCCCATGCACAAAAATGTTGCAAATTCCAGTGTCTCTTGATGATGCAAAATCCTCAGATAATGTACATTCCAGCAATCCCTATTCCATTAACTAAGATGTTCTTAAATAAGGTTGGAATAGTTTAGCTATGGATAAGGAACTGGCCAACAAAAACTCTGGTCCAGTGAAGCACAGACAATTTTTTTTTGGTGGTGGTGGTGGTGGTGGGGAGGGACCAGTTTATCATTTTAGAAGTCTGAGGAAATAAACATTTTATTAGGATAAGTTAATGTCTAGCAGCATTAAATAGAAGGAAGAAGCAAGAGCAAATTGAGCATGAAATGTATGTTATGGCTGCTGTCACCCAACAGATGTAAGTACAGACACCATGGGAAATTACAGAGTTTTGGCCTTTAATGGGAGCTTTCTATAAAGGAGCACTGAGTTTGCCAGCTGGCACTGCTGCCCAATGACTTTCACACGCTGTATTGAATTTCCCCTGTGTTAGCTTCTGAAACAAGCCTGGCTTTAGATGAGGCTTTGCAGAAGTGTTCAGATGAATGCAGAAACCTATTAATGGACTCTCTGCTTTTATACCAAATTCCGGCGAGGAGGCCAAGATTCACATCTGGTGGCTCCTGGAGTACTTGCAAAGTGCTTTGAAGTTCTATGAATCTATAATCCAGAAGATAAAAGCAGCCCCGAGAAGATGGAACTGCGCAGTCTTGCTCTTTCTCAGCTTTTCTGTCACTGTAGAAAATGCTGCTCTTCAGAAAAACATCCAAGATATAAAAGATTAAAGGCTGGTTATTATGCCCTTCTTTCCCAAATCTCTTTATTTCTCAGAAGAATTTATAACTTTGAAATAAATACAGGTCCCTAAGAATGTTTCCTTAGCCATTCAAAATATATAAAGTTAGTTACTTCTGGTTATTCCTCCCCATCAACAGGGATTGTGGAGCCACTTCTTTGGACCTCTGCCCCCTAAGGGCAGAAGGTCTAATAGGGGGGCTTTAGCTTCCTATAGCTATATGTTCCTAGTTATTTTACACAGTCATGGAATCACCCAAGTGCAGGAAGAGACCAAAGTGGAGACACATTTGTATAGACACATGGAGTTCTCTCTTCGAAGCTTTAAGAACATAAGAACATAAGAAGAGCCATGCTGGATCAGGCCAAAGGCCCATCTAGTCCAACTTCCTGTATCTCACAGTGGCCCCACCAAATATGTCTGGGAGCACACAAGACTAGATATCTGTCTCCTGATACCACTCCCCTGCATCTGGTCCTTGAAGTACCCTGGTTTTAAACCTGGAGATTACACGTCTCCATCATGGTTTGTAACCTGTGATGGACTTTTCCTCCAGGAATCTGTCCAATCTCCTTTTGAAGGCATCCAGGCCAGATGCCATCAGCACGTCCTGTGGCAGGGAGTTCCACAGACTAACAATGCACTGGGTGGAAAAAAAATTCTTTTGTCTGTTCTTACTCTCCCAGCGCTCAATTCGATCTGACACTCTCAGAGCTGGTACAGGACAGCCCTGGCCCAAGTGGTATGGCTCTGCTCCTTTTCATACCTTTAGGGCCTTTTCACACGACCCCTAAAATCCGCGGCAAATGGCTCCCAGATCCGGAGCTTAAAATTGTTTCCCCACCAGCTCTAGAGTTTACAAAAAAGTAAGTGCAACCACGCCCACCTAAGCGCGTCCCAGAGCACTTTTCAAGTACCTGCTCTCCAGGGGTGAAAAATTCCTGATGCGGATGTAATGTAGTGAGTGCCGGGCTCTCCTCGCTTCTGTTTGTTGTTGGTTTTGCCCCCGCCCCTTTAAGACTGGAATGCTGCCGGGAGCAGAGCGAGATGGCAGAACGGAGGTGAGCTGGCATTCTTTTCTTTTTTTCTCCCTCCCCTCACCCAGACAGCAGCCAGGAGTGTGGAGGGGGTGGGAACACAGGAACAGCAACAACCCCCCAAGATCTCTGGTCCAAATTTAAGTGGCCAGCAGATCTTAGGGGTCGTGTGAAAAGACTCTTAGTTGTAATGCAGAATGAATGGCTGAAATTGGGAAAAAATAAACCACAGCTCTTAAGATGCTGCACACACACCTATCCAGGAAAAGGTCGCCACTTTATTACATGGGGTGATTTAGAACAAATCCAAATTTTGCTGCTGGTCGTGGTCAAAAGGGACCCAGGATCAAGGACCAATGAGGCAAGAACTGGGCATGGAAGTCAGAGAGATGAGTGGAGAAAAACCCTGGGTCCATGGTACGGCACCTGTTGTGGCTTGCAAAAGATCCCAAGATAAAACATGATGAAGACCCATCACATTATGTATAGGGTAGAGAAAGTGGAAGCCTATCTCTTTCGCTCATAAATTTAAAACCCTAATGGCAATTGAAGGTGATTCACAACAGGTATTAGGAAGGTTTTTTAACCAATGGCACAGAGTTGAAGTGTGAAATTTGCCACCACAAGATATACCGATGGTTGCAGCTTAGATGGCTATAAAAAGGCAACGTGGCAAATTCAAGGTCTACTAGTCCTTATAAATATAAATTCTCTGAGTGCTGGAAGCAGGCCATTGGAAGTAAAACATGTCAACGCTGTGAAAATGGTTGCTCCTTGACAGAGGGAGAATTCAGACAGAGGTTGCACCACCGTCCAGCTTCCTCTACTAGAGTCATAATATATACATTTATGTATTTGCTATCTAAACACACAACACATCCCTAACCGTTGTCTCTGCAAACCCCCATAGGAATGGGTGTTTTTCCATACGAATAATAATACTGTGTAGTAGGCTACTGATTACTGCTTTTGATTTATTTGCTGTTATTATATTGTACCCTTATTAACAGAATTGTTGATTGATTTTTAGTGTTTTTTTTTTGGCCGCCATGTTTGCAGGGACTCATATACCAACTGTGTCGGTCCGTGGGCGGTACGCTTGTAGCCGAGGGGTTAGTCAGATCAGAAGAACCCGGGTCAGGCATCTCGTGCCACTCCCTCGTTCTGACCCCTCGGCTCCCTGCCACGTGTCCAGGAGTCACTCCTCCAGCGCCTCCAACCTTTATTGCCTCCTGTTAAACGCCAGGTCAGTCCACAATAAGATCCCTGTCATATATGATTCCATCTTAGATGGGAGGGCTGACCTGGCCCTTATTACCGAGACCTGGGTGGGCGCGGAGGGGGGGGGGCTTCGCTCACCCAGCTGTGCCCGCCCGGGTATCTGGTTCAGGGTGTGGGAAGGTTGGAGGGTCAGAAGGGAGGGGGGCCGCTATCGTCCACCGGGACTCCCTTTATGTTAGCAGGGCCTCGACATTGGTTAGCCAGGGGTTAGAGTGCCTTCACCTGTTAATGGAACAGCGGGACAGATTTGGCATTGTACTGGGTTACCGTGCTCCCCGCAACCCAGCCCAATCCCTTCCAGAGCTCTCGGAGTTCATCGCGGCTGCCCTATTGAGGTCCCCGCGCCTTCTGGTTGTGGGTGACTTCAATGTGCATGCCGGCGGTGGACTTTCAGGTGCAGCTCTGGAGTTCATGGAATCCATGGCTTCCATGGGTCTGTCCCAGCATGTTGTATGTCCCACCCACAGGTCAGGCCACACCCTGGATCTGGTATTTTCCTCCATGTCGGGGACTTCGAGTCTGGAGGTAGGGGGCATTGTCTCCCTGCCTGTGTCATGGTCAGACCATCACCTGCTCTCTTTCTCCCTGGCGATCCCACCCCCCTGCGGGGACCATCGGCCACCATTTTTGGCCCGCCCTCGAAGACTTATGGACCCTACCCAGTTCCAGGAGGTCTTCGGGGCGTTTCCTGGAGGACTGACTGGCGCGCCGGCCGAGGTTGTGGCTAACCATTGGTTTGAAACAGCTGCCCACACCATCGACCGGATCGCCCCCAAGCGCCTTCTCCAGTGCCGAGCTCGGCCCTCGCTGTGGTTCATGGCTGAGCTCCGAGCAATGAAGCAGGTGAGGAGAAGGCTAGAGCGCAGCTGGAGAAGAACCCGGATGGTTACAAATAAGGCTGCTGTTGTTCTCCAGACTAGGTGCTATGCCAACGCGATCAGGGAGGCTCAGACATCTTTTTTACTCCCTGAGAATTGGTGAGGCCTCTAACCGCCAGGCAGAGCTCTTCCGGATGGTTCGGGACCTCACCAATCCTAGTCTGGCTAGGCCTCCTCCTACTGATTTCAGTAGTGAGAATTTTGCAGCCTTTTTTCGATCTAAAATTGAGGCCATCCGGGCCGGCTTCGACTCCGGTTGCAGTAGCACTGTCCCGGCATCACCGGCTGCTGGTCCACCTTCGTCACCTCGGTTGGATGCGCTTGGGCCTGTTTCCGCTGTCGAGGCCTCTAAGGCTATGGCGCATTGCCGGCCTGCGTCCACCCCCTTCGATCCCTGCCCTGCCTGGCTAATCAAAGCTGCCAGCGGGACCATGGCCGAATGGGCTTCTGTCATCACCACCGCCTCCTTCAGCGAGGGTTTTTTTCCCTCCCGCCTGAAGGAGACGGTGGTAAAGCCCATTCTTAAAAAACATGGCCTTGCCTCGGACGATTTAGCAAATTATCGTCCGATTGCTAATGTCCCATTTATGGGCAAGGTGATCGAGAGGGTGGCGGTGGTCTGGCTGCAGTCATACCTGGAGGATCGGCAGTGCCTTGATCCATGCCAGTCCGGGTTCAGGCCTCGTCGGGGGACCGAAACAGCTTTGGTCGTGCTGCAAGATGACCTAATCCGGGCGGCTGACAGGGGTTGCTCTACCCTGTTGGTTCTTCTGGATTTGTCAGCGGCCTTCGATACCGTCGACCACGGTATCATGCTGGATCGGCTCTCTGAGGTGGGAATTAGTGGCACTGCTCGCAGTTGTCTCCATTCCTTCCTGGAGGGCTGTCCCCAGTACGTTCAGCATGGGGGGGAGTTATCGGCCCCTTGGATACTCCCTTGTGGGATTCCACAGGGGTCATCTTTGTCCCCCATGCTGTTCAACATCTATGTAAGGCCGCTGGCTGGGGTCATTAGGAGATTTGGAGTCTGCTGTCACCAGTACGCTGATGACACGCAGCTCTATCTCTCCTTTTCCACCTCTGCAGTGGAAGCTGTGAGGATCCTTGATGAGTGCCTGGATGCCGTGCTGACTTGGACCGGGGCGAACAGGCTCAGGCTCAACCCCGAGAAGACGGAGGTTATGTTCTTTGGGAGCTCACCATCTGGGTACGGCGGCCCTCTTCCCTGTTTTTTTTTTTTTGGGGGGGGTTTCCCTTCGGCCAGTGGAGAGGGTGCGGAATCTGGGCGTGGTCCTGGACCCGGCGCTGACCATGGAGGCCCTGGTTTTAGTTTATAAAACCCTCCATGGCTTGGGACCGGACTACCTGACAGAGCGTATCGTCCAGCGATCCTCCTCGGCCCGACCTGTTCGGCAGTCGCGAGCGCACTCGCTGCGGGTTGCCACTCCACGAGAGGCCCGGAAGACGGTCACCCGGAACCGGGCTTTCTCAGTGGCAGCCCCCTCCTTGTGGAATTCCATCCCCAGCGAAGTGCGCTCTGCAGAGTCCCTGCAGGCCTTTCGGAAAGCTTTAAAAACATTCTTATTTCGAGAGGCCTTTGGTGAGCCCTAACTCAATTCCCCCCCCCCCGCCGTCTCTAGTGATCATTGGTGTTTACTAATGTTCATCTGATAGTTAAAGTTTAGGGATTACGCCTTTATTGGCGATCCGGGATGCAGTAGGGTTTTTAATATATTAATATGTTCTTTTATATTGCTCTGTTCATTATTTGTCATTAATTGTTTTGTATTGTAAAATTATTATTGTCTTGTCTGGCGCTTGTTCGCCGATTGTACGCCGCTTGGAGTTCTGTTTAGAAGATAAGCGGGATATAAATATAACAATAAATAAATAAATAAATAAATACGAATGATTGTGTTTTTGCATACAAATAATAAATAATATGAATTTTCAGGGTTTTCGAGGCAGAAAGTATTCAGAGTATTCCCTTCTTTTGGTGGGCACTTTGGCACTATGCAGTTTGCCCCGGGCTGTATAGGATGGCTCTTATTTTAGGAAGCACAGTGCTGAATCAGACTCCAGTCCCAACCTCTGGCTCTGCATCTAGAAATCTAATTTATTGAGCTATCCGGACTAGTATAAAACTGGCAGGAAGTGGCAAGAAAAACTCAGACTGTTCCATCCTTTTGTGTATATTTGGACTTCTTCCCCAGAATGTTGTGTGACATTGATAAACATGTCTTGCTTTGTAACGTTCTATCTATTTCATGGCAGGTGCCAGTCTTCATTTAAAGCCAATGGCCTTTTCCCACCGATGTTCTCTTTTTTACTCACGGACTCATTTGGTGCTGCCCTGTTCTCAGTTTCAAGGTGCTTGCCTCCTTTCCTCCATTCAAGCTACAGCACAGATTCTTCAGAGTTCTCTTCTGGTATACATTTCCCCCTGCCATTCCTTCTTTCAAGTCTCCTGATTGTTTTGGATCACCACTGTAGCTCTTATCCCCACCATCCCACATTTTTTTCATGGATCACCAACAGGCACATCTTCCTCCCTCTCTCTCTGACCAAGATTGTGTGTGCTGCTCATGGAAGTGGGGTGGAATTTGGTCCAAGGCCTCTTTACCCATCTTTCCAAAGGATGTCCCACTTCCAGGTGCCTGAAGCTGTCATGCCACAAACATACTGTTGCAGTAGCCTTAGAACTGCAGAACCTGTGGGGTCATCAAGTTCAGCCTCTCTTAGGGAGGTACAGTAGGGATGGGAATCAAACCCCCAGCCTCTGATTCCACAGCTAGATACATAAATCACTGAGCTATCCAATGACTGGGCACACTGCACATTCATCATTCAAGAATCTGGTTGTAGCCCATTCATGTTCCACAGTGTGAGGTCCACTGGGAATGGATCAGGAATGCATTCAATACTTTCAATACTTTAACAAAAAAAAAAAACAGGAATAAAGTTTCTCCGAGGAATTCAAATACCACAAGACTGTCATATAAATTTAAATCAGTTTCAATAACACCGCCACATATTCCGAGGTACTTCTGTAATGTAATCAGGCCCAGAGTCTCTACTCCAGTTCATGGAATGTTGGTTATTTGCACCATTTTAAAAGCATGCAATATTCAGGGGAGGCATGCAATTTTGATGATTTTTAAAAACCCATTAAAATTTAGACGATCTAACAGAATGAAGTCTGGGAGACCAGCGGCTCTCAGGGATTTTTTTTTGGTCAGGCTCCACCTCTCATCAGTCCAATGGACAGAGATTATGGGAGTTGACATCCAATATTTGAAGGTGCACAGGTTCCCTGCTACTGAATTAAACAACAGCAAACAAAAAGAACATTCTGGTGAAAATGAAAACCCACTGATATATATCTTTTAAATATGTCCTTATAGTCACACGCTGTACTGAAAAAGGCTTTTAGAACTAATTGATAATTGATAAGTTGCAGTGTCATCACTCAACTAATTCTGGATTTAATTAACGTAATATAAAACTGATGAAATATTGCAGCTCTCATCTTTATGAACTGTTTTCAGGCAGCAGTAATGAAACGTACATTGTACTAACTTCTACAGTGGGCAGAAAGAAAGCATCCACATTTCATTTGCGTCTTGCAAATGAAGCCCATTTGACCTTATCTGCTGTTTAATTTACTCAGCTCCTGAAACAGCTCTGTAGGAGATGGTTTTTAGGAAGAAATAATAAATGTTCAACAGGCAGGTAAGCTTAGAGTGTCAGCTAGGTGATCTTTATAATTCTAAAACCAGACATTTGCACTGCTCCCTTTTTGTGAATAAGCTGCAATTATAATTTCATGATTATGACATGGGCATCCTTAGCATTATGCTGAGAGAATCAAGTTTTTTGCAGCGTTCCTACTGAGGGAAGGGGTTGATTGAGCATTACAGAAGCAGTACCGAATGTTATTTCCATCATTTGCTGGTTTGATGGGGTGGGGCAGATGTTTAGCATAACACACTGTACAGAAGTTAGTCATGCAGCCTTGAATAGCATTTGTAAAGGGTCATATGGCTAAATTCTGATTTGCCACATTGTAACCATATCTCCCCACTTGTCAAACACAAGTAACATTCTACCTCTTGGGACACTGTTTTGGAATGATTATCTAGGTTTTAGCTTTTGCAGATTTTGACTATCTGAAATATGTAGAAGTACAGAATTCAAAGAGCAGAATAACTACAAATTCCCCAAAGTCCATCCATTTCTCATTAACTGGCATTTACAGTCTCAGTAACTAATTCTGAGACATTTGTAGGAGAAAGAATGAAATGAATTATTTACTTACAATTTGAAGCGACAGAGGTGTATTTTTTTTTACGCCAGTCATGGAGTAAAGGGACAGGTCTTGTCCTGGATCAGCAACTGGCTAAGGGACAGGAAACAGAAGGTAAGGTAGCACTAAACAGACAATTCTCCAAGTGGAAGGAGGTAAAGAGTGGGGTTCCCCAAGGTTCAGTACTAGGACCTCTGCTTTTCAACCTTTTCACAAATGATATAGAAGTAGGAGTAGATAGCAAGGTAGCCAAATTTGCCAACAACACTAAATTATACAGGGTAGTAAAAACTGAGAGAGAGTGTGAGGAGCTCCAGAGGGATCTCTTGACACTTGGAGAGTGGGCAATCCAGTGGCAAATGAGCTTCAACATTAGCAAGTGCAGAGTGATGCACATTGGGGCAAAAAACAAAAAACAAACAACAATTATTTATTTATTTATTTATTTATTTATTTATACAGCTTATATACCGCCCGTCTTCCTAAGGGAACTCCGGGCGGTTTACAACGACTATGCAACACAGCAAAATTACAAAAACAGCAAAATAAATAGTAACTAAACTAATAAAAACAGACAAAAACAACAACAGCAGATGGCGGGACTGAGGGAAAAAAAAACACTGCTTGAGTCACCCAAACGCCTCCCGGAAGAGAAGGGTTTTCAGCGCCTTCCGGAAGGCAGGCAGGGACTCTGCAAGGCGCACTTCTGCTGGAAGATGATTCCAGAGGGTCGGGCCGCCACAGAGAAGGCTCGGGCACGGGTGGAAGTTTTCCGAGCCTCCCTGGGCGTGGCCACGCGCAGCATGTGCGCCCTCGACGACCTAGTCGGACGGGCTGAGGTTGATCGCTGGTCGATCCGCTCCGTCAGGTAGCCAGGTCCTAGGTCATGGAGGGTTTTGTAAACCAAAACCAGGACCTTGAGTCTAATTCGGGCTGCAACGGGTAACCATTGCAGGCGAGCCAGAACTGGGGAGATGTGTGCAAAATGGCGCACACCCGCCACCAGCCTGGCCGCTGCGTTCTGGACCCGCTGCAGCCGCCGAATGAGAGTCAAGGGCAACCCCATGTAGAGCGCGTTGCAATAGTCCAATCTCGAGATCACCAGCGCCTGGACCACTGTTCTGAGGGAGTCCCCATCCAGGTACGGACGAATCTGGGCGATTTGGCGAAGATGGAAAAAGGCAGCCCTGGACACGGCGGACACCTGGGCTTCCATGGTGAGCGCCGGGTCCAGGGCTACGCCCAGATTCCGGACACAGTCCGATGGCCTGGGGGAAACACCCTCCAAGGTTCAGTTTATGTTTATAAACTGATGGGGTCTGAAATCTCTGCAATAAACCATGAAAGGGACCTTGGTGTTCTGGTGGACAGCTCAATGAAGGTGTCAGCCCAGTGTGCTGCAGCAGTGAAAAAAGCAAACTCAATGGTAGGGATCCTTAAGAAGGCTATAGAAAATAAGTCAGCAAGTGTCATTTTGCCTCTTTATAAATCTATGGTGAGGCCCCATCTGGAGTATTGTGCACAGTTCTGGTCACCATGCCTCCAGAAGGATATGGCAAATGGAAAAAGTACAGAGGAGGGCAACCAGAATGATTAGGGGACTGGAACACCTTCCTTACCATCTGAGGCTGTAAAGGCTGGGCCTCTTCACTCTTGAACAATGGCGCCTAAGAGGTGACCTGATTGAAGTTCATAAAATCATACATGGTGTGGACAAAGTAGATAAGGAAAAACTGTTTTCCATATCGCACAACACTAGAACTAGGGGGAACTCCATGAAACTTTTGGGTGCTAGATCTCAAATAAATAAGAGAAAGTACTTTTTCACCCAGAGGATCACTGGTCTATGGAGCTCCCTGCCAGAAGAAATGGTGACAGCTGTCAGCCTTGACAACTTTAAGAAAAGATTGGACAAGTTCATGGAGAACAAAGGTATCAATAGCTGTCATTCTGGATGCCTAAGGACAACCTCTGGGTTGGAGAGATAGGCAAGCTATCTCCCAATACAATTTGTGGGGAATCTTAAGCCGGTGAAGACATCTGCTTGGGAATACCCTGAAGCAAATGGTGAGCCACTGTGTGAGACAGAATGCTGGATTGGATGGGCTATGGCCTGTTCCAGCAAGGCTGTTCTCATCTTCTTACACATATGTAAAAACCAACTGAATAGATCAACAGCAAACAAATAACTGTCACCAAGCAGAGAAAGAGAAAGAGAAAGGACACTCAGCAGGAAGTGGGGCTATTTTACTTATAATTGTATGAGTGAATTCATTAGCATCCCTGATTATCATCTTAAACCAATTGCCTTTGTCATTTTAAATCCTAGGATTTGTCTGCTTTTTAAAAAGGCTTACTGTACATTATTTGCTAAATTATATTTGGTGGGACAGGCAAACATTTACAGTTGTTGTTGTTCAGTTGTTTAGTTGTGTCCGACTCTTCGTGACCCCATAGACCAGAGCTCGCCAGGCATTCCTATCTTCCACTGCCTCCCGGAGTTTGGTTAAATCCATATTGGTTGCATCGATGACACCGTCCAACCATTTCATTCTCTGCCGTCCTCTTTTCCTTTTGCCTTCAATCTTTCCCAACATCAGGGACTTTTCCAAGGACTCCTCTCTCCTCATGAGGTGGCCAAAGTACTGGAGCCTCAGCTTCAAAATCTCTCCTTCCGGTGAACATTTGGGGTTGATTTCTTTCAGGATGGATAGGTTTTATCTCCTTGCAGTCCAGGGGACTCGCAAGACTCTCCTCCAGCACCACAGCTCAAAAGCATCGATTCTGCGGCGATCATTACTACAACTCATGGCACAGTGGTTAAACTGCTGTACTGCAGCCATAACTGTGCTCATAACAGGTAGCCGGCTCAGAGTTGACTCAGCCTTCCAGCCTTCTGAGGTCAGTAAAATGAGTATCCAGCTGATGGGGGGGAGGGCAATATGTAGCCTGCATCATTACTTGCAAACCACCAAGAGAGTGCTTTAAGTGCTACGGGCAGTATATAAGCAGAACACTTTTTTTTTTTTTTTAGAGTTGTGTAATAGCTGTACAGCTATGCAAATTCACCCCTCCCCCCTAGCAAGACGAAATTTTATAGCAGCCTTCTGTGAATACTGCTGCTCCAAACTTTATCTAGTTGACTAGTTTGTTCATTTACTATTTTAAGTTGTATAATGTGTTTTGTTGTATTTTGTGTCTGTTTGTAAACCACCCAGAGTAGTCGTTTCCCACTCTAGGGGGCGGTGCTCATCTCCGTACTCAAGCCGAAGAGCCAGTGTTGTGCGATGAGTCCTTGGCATCGCTGCAAGGAAACACTGTTTTTACTTCCTCTCATTTTTCCCCCCGGGGGCTACCCAGCCGCCGTGAGGTCTTGGGACCCTTTGCCCTTCCTTGACATGAGGCCTCCCTCCCTCCCTCCTTTCTTTCTTTCTTTCTTTCCCTTTTCTTTCTCCCTCCCTCCCTTCCTCCCTCCCTTCTTTCTTTTCTTTCTTTCTCTCACTCCCTTCCTCCCTCTTTCTTTCTTTCCTCCCACTCTCCTTCCTTCCTTCCTTCCTTCCTTCCTTCCTTCCTTCCTTCCTTCCTTCCTCTTTCTCCCCCTTCTTTCTTTCTTTCTCTCCCTCCCTCCCTCTCCCTTCTTTCTTTTTTATTTCTCTCACTCTCCCTCCCTCTTTCCTTCCTTCCTTCCCTCCCACTCTACCTCCTTCCTTCCCTTCTTTCTTTCCTTCCTTCCTCATTTTCTCTTTCTTTTTTCTTTCTTTCTTTCTTTCTTTCTTTCTTTCTTTCTTTCTTTCTTTCTTTCTTTCTTTCTTTCTTTCTTTCTTTCTTTCTTTCTTTCTTTCTTTTTTCTTTCTCTTTTTTTTCTTTCTTTCTTTCTCTCCTCCCTCTTCCTCTCCTTCCTTCCCTCACACTCTCCTTTTTTCTTCTTTTTCCTCCTTTTCTTTTTTCTTTCTTCCTCTCTCCTCTCCTCTCCTCTCCCTTCTTTCTTTCTTTATTTCCTTCCTTCCTTCCCTCCCTCCCTCCCTTTCTTTTTCTTCCTTTCTTCCTCATTTCCTTTTTTCTTCCTTTCTCCCCCTTCTTTCGTTCTTCCTCTCTCTCCCCCACTCCTTCTCTCCCTTTCTTTTTCTTTCTCTCTCTCTCTCCCTTCCTCCTTCTCCCCCTTTTTCTTTCTTTCTTTCTTTCCCTTTTCTCCCCCCCCTTCTTTCTTTCTTTCTTTCTTTCTTTCTTTCCCTTTACTTCCCCCTCCCTCCCTCCCTCCCTCCCTCCCTCCCCCCTCCCTTCTTTCTTTCTTTCTTTCTTTCTTTCTTTCTTTCTTTCTTTCTTTCTTTTTTCTTTCTTTCTTTTCTTTTCTTTCTTTCTTTCCCCTTTACTTCCCCCCTCCCTCCCCCTCCCTCCCTCCTTTCTTTTCTTCTTTCTTTCTTTCTTTCTTTCTTTCTTTCTTTCTTTCTTTCTTTCTTTCTTTCTTTCTTTCTTTCTTTCTTTCTTTCTTTCCCTATTCTTCCCCCCTCCTTTCTTTCTTTCTTTCTTTCTTTCTTTCTTTCTTTCTTTCTTTCTTTCTTTCTTTCTTTCTTTCTTTCTTTCTTTCTTTCTTTCTTTCTTTCTTTCTTTCTCCCTCCCTCCCTCCCTCCCTCCCTCCTTACTTACTTTCTTTCTTTCTTTCTGGCGGGGCGGCGACGATTGCGGGGGTCACGGCGGCGGCGGCGGCGGCGGGGGAGGGGGGCGATTGCAGGGGGGTCGCGGCGGCGGTGGCGGGGCGGGGGCGATTGCGGGGGGGATTGCGGCGGCGGGGGGGGGTCGCGGCGGCGGGACGGGGGCGATTGCAGGGGGTCATGGCGGCGGCGGCGGGGGGCGATTGCGGGGGGGTCGCGGCGGCGGCGGGGCGGGGGCGATTGCGGGGCGATTGCGGCGGCGGGGGGGTCGCGGCGGCGGGGGCGATTGCGGGGGGTCATGGCGGCGGCGGCGGGGCGCGGGGGCGATTGCGGGGCGATTGCGGCGGCGGGGGGGGTCGCGGCGGCGGCGGCGGGGCGGGGGCGATTGCGGGGGGTCATGGCGGCGGCGGCGGGGCGGGGGGCGATTGCGGGGCGATTGCGGCGGCGGGGGGGGGTCGCGGCGGCGGCGGGGGCGGCGGCGGCGGCGATTGCGGGGGTCGTGGCGGCGGCGGCGGGGCGGCGGCGATTGCGGGGGGTCGCGGTGGCGGCGGCGGGACGGGGGCGATTGCGGCGGCGGCGGGGCGGGGGCGATTGCGGGGCGATTGCGGCGGCGGGGGGGTCGCGGCGGCGGCGGGGGGCGGCGGCGATTGCGGGGGGATTGCGGCGGGGGGGTTGCGGCGGCGGCGGCGGGGCGGGGGCGATTGCAGGGGGTCATGGCGGCGGCGGCGGGGCGGGGGCGATTGCGGGGGGGTCGCGGTGGCGGCGGGGCGGGGGCGATTGCGGGGCGATTGCGGCGGCGGGGGGGGGTCGCGGCGGCGGCGGCGGGGCGGGGGGCGATTGCGGGGGGTCATGGCGGCGGCGGCGGGGCGGGGGCGATTGCGGGGCGATTGCGGCGGCGGGGGGGTCGCGGCAGCAGCGGGGCGGCGGCGGCGATTGCGGGGGGTCGGGGCGGCGGCGGCGGGGCGGCAGCGATTGCGGGGGGTCGCGGCGGCGGGACGGGGGCGATTGCGGCGGCGGCGGGGCGGGGGCGATTGCGGGGCGATTGCGGCGGTGGGGCGGGGGCGATTGCGGCCGCGGGGGGGTCGCGGTGGTGGCGGCGGGGCGGGGGCGATTGCGGTGGCGGCGGGGGGGCGATTGCGGGGGGGGGTGGCACTGCGGCGGCCCGGTGCTGATTCATCCACGGACCAGCACCGGTCCGCGGACCGGGGGTTGGGGAACACTGCCGTAGAGTAACGGAAACGAGTAACGGAAACGGAAACGGGAATACCGCTAAGTCGTGCCCATCTCTACTTGCAGTATGCCCCCCACCCCACCCCTTTGGGCAGCAGCTCCTAACCCCCCCCCTCCACCAGGCAGAATTCTGGGAGACACAACTAAAGCAGAAAGTCTACAGAGTTTACCTACAGGTGCATGAATAATAGAACCCTAGAATAGGAGAGTCATAAGAATAGAATAGGGGAGTCAGCTGCCTAGAAGCATATCCAATCTCGCCTGATTTCAGAAGCTGAGCAGGGTCGGCCCTGGTTAGTACTTGGATGGGAGACCACCAGGGAAGACCAGGTGCTGTAGGCTCCTGGAGTAGGAACTGGCAAACCACTCCAGTATTCCTGCCAAGAAAACTCTATGGACATGGGGTCACGAAGAATCGGTCATGACTGTAATCACACACACACACACACACACACACACACACACACACACACACACACAAAGAGCCTATAAGGCCATCAAGTCCAACCTCCTGCTCCAAGTAGGAATACAAATGAAAGGACACCTGCCAGGTGGTTGTCCACATTTCTCTTGAATGCCTCCAGGGTTGGAGCACGCAGCACCTCTGGAGGTATATTGTCCTATTGCTCTAACAGGAGATTTTTCCTGATATTCAGGCAAAAGCTCAGTTCTCTTAACCTGAGCCCTTTGCTGCACATCCTGCAATCTGGGATGATTGAGAACAGATCCTGCCCCTCCTCTCTGACTACAAATATTTGAAAAGTATCGCCTCTCAATTTTCTTGTCTCTGGGCTAAACAAGCTCAGTTCTTTCAGTCTGCAACACTGGGCCACATCAACAGCATTCCCTCTGGCCAGCCTAAGCTACTCCTCCGTGCATGTTGAAGGGCGTCAGGTGCATTTTTAAAGAACCGAGATCAGTAAATGCAGAGAAAATGTCATGAAACTAGCTAGAGAGTTCAGAATGTCTCCTAAAAGGTACAAGGTAGATTGCTCCTGATCTGTATACACTAACTTAGGGAAACCACGGGTTTCAGCAGGCTTCGGCATTCCCTACGTTTTGGGCTTTTTAAAAGTCCACAGCCTCTCTCTACCAAACAACTTTTTCCATCTCTCCTCCAGGCTTACTTCAAAACTCCATTCTTCTCCTTTTGTTTCTTGCTTATGCAACAAACCTGACTTGCCCTTCCCCCTCCCCCACTCCAGTTTGAGTGGATGGGTGAGGATGAGTAATCTCTTCCATCCATCCCTCTCCACATTGTTGAGCCATCTTAGATCCTACAAAGGCACATCACTCCAGCATGACAGAGGCTATTGATGTCCTTCTCTCAGCTCTTAAGAGGCACTGCTTTAAGGCAAGCCACATTAATATCATTGCTCTACTCACAGAACTCTTATAGTCAAGAAATACAGAGGCAGAGAGGCACACCTCTCCACCCATAGAGAACCTGGAAAAGAAAGACGATCCATCTTGGCTCAGGACAGATTAGACAAAACTGTAATTAGAGCAGAGAGCACATTTATGTGGCTGTCGGGTGACTGAGGCAGCCTTTCCTAGCACTCACATGAAATATGTCCTATTTTCATCAGTTACAGGCTGCTTCTACTGACTTTCTCTGCTCTAGAGCTGCCTTTGTCCACCCAGCCTGAAAGAAAAAGATGAGACCAGTTTCTGGGATTAAGATCGGCCACAATTTATTAGCATTATATCAAACTATTTATCCTACTGTTCCTAGAAGGGGGACCAGAAAGGTCAAGGGGCTCTCTATTATTTACAAATGACGTAAAAAGGGGGGGGGGGTTAGCTGGTGAGTTAGCACCCCCTAGCGATCAAGGCTTGTGGGCATCCCTCCCCTAGCCCTTTATGGCTAGGGTCATAAATCGCCCTGTCCTGCCATATCTATGCCTAATTAGGGATTTAAGGGCTGCCCTTGTCCAAGGTACTAGTTCCTACTCTTACGCTAAGGGGCTTTGTGCCACTGGCCCTTATCGCCAATTGTGACCTGAGGTATGTGGTGGAGCCCCATGAAGAAGAGAATGGGATGGGCAAAAACATGCTGCCGCTCAAAGCCAATCAGAGCAGCGGCCAAAAGTTCCCATCCGGCCCTTAAGTGACTAGCTAATCTCGTTCTCTTCAAGGGGAGGGAGGGTGGGCGAGCATCCAGGAAACAAAGAGACTGTTGACCTCTTTGCTATCCTTTATGTGGGGCTTCACCGGGAGGTCAGGTGACCCAGCAGTTAGCAGCTGGCCAATCAGCCCAGATGTTTTGACCAAGCTCCATTGGCCAGCCCAGCTAATGGCCAGCGAGTCTCATTCATGCGGGTGGACAAAGGTGCCCCTCCCCACACAGGGCTGGTAGGAGCCCTCATTGTCTCCATCCTGAAATAAGGCAGCCATCCTGAAGGATGGAGCAAAAACAGGTAACCAACACATGTCCAAGACACTGTCCTTTGTCTCAAGGCATACAAAACTTTCTTTTCTCTTGCAGCATCCCAAGGGTTCTGAGTGAGTTTTGTCTTGCTCAGACTGAAACTGATGAAATATCAATGAATTACGGAGGCAACACTTTAGTCACTTTTGAATCTTCCTTTGTTTTATATGGACCCTCCCTTTCATGCACACACACACACACACACATGCACATTCTGCTTGTTTCTATAATGTGCAACCCTACCTTTTGTTAGATGAGAAGGGCGAGGCTTTAGAAGAACCCTGACACTTGGTAGGGTTTGAAGAATAAGATAAACTAAAATAAACTCAGGAAAGGCATCTGCAGTGGAAGCTGGTATTCTTGGTGACTTATGGGAAAATGTCATATTATCATCAGAATATATAAATGTTCATTGTGTGAAATAAAGGTGTATGTGTGTGTATGTGTATATACACACATATACACACACTTTCCTGAAATACAGTAATAGACTATTTCTATTATGCAGTCTTTCATAGCCAAGCAATGCAAATGAGAGCTCTGATCTTTGTAGTCAAAAACCTATTGCAAAATGCCACACAGATAAGAGCAGTCATGCAAGTCACATTTTGCCAGCTGTCATTCACTGCCAGTTGCTCACATAGTGAACAAAATTTATTTTATTTATTTATTTAGAATATTTTACCCCACTTTTCTCCTTGGAAAAAGACCCAAGGTGGCTTACAATAGTGAGGGACAATATACAGTCTAGAATAGAGATGGGCACGAATCAAAAAATGGTGTTTCAGTTTTTCATTTTTCGTTGAAAGGTCCGTTTCGGTTCGTTTCCATTTTTTTGTGAATTTTTGGAAAAAAATTCGTTTTTTTTTTTCATTTCTACCCGCTTTTGCGTGATTTTTAAAAGCATTTCCGTGCGCGGGGGCGTCCCCCAATGCCCCAGACCAGAGGGAAAACTCTAAAAAAAATGATGCTGGCAGAGACAGTGTAGACTAGGTACGCAGGGAGGCTGCAAAGGCAGCAGCGGGCGTTGCCCAGGGTGCAAGGCAGCTGCAGAGTGACTGCATTGCAGGGCAGGGGAGGGTACTCACCGAGAGGTATGCACACACACACACACAGGGAAGGTGCAGGACTGAAGCTAGAGTCGCAGAGACAGCAATCCCACCCTAACTCCCACTGCAGACTGCAAGGAAGACGGGGGCTGCCAGAGCTTTTTATGCCCTCTGTGGCTGCCAGACCTGCCCAGTCTGCAACCTGGGCATGCTATTGGTTGAACATGATCCCATCACATGGCTTGCCTCCATTTTGTGGCTGGAGACATCCACTTTGTCATCCTTAAAGGGAAAAGAAAAATACATAGTGATGGGAGACGACAAAAACTAACGTTTTAAGGACCCCAACCCCCTGGTAGGTAATAATTTCAAATAATTATTGCATTATTGCAATGAAGTGAGATGATCAAACTATTCCACCTGGCACTAATCATCTTGACCTTTCAGGCTCATTATTCCTTGCACCTGTGTCCTAGACCTCATACACATTCTTGTTTAGCTCACGACATGACACAATTTACAGAATCCATTGTGTAATCGGTTAAATACATATTGCAGACATTCTGTCAAAACTACAATCCTTGACAGTGCCAGATAAAACCCAACTTTCTCTATTTCTGCAGCGTCATCCCTTTTCATGGGTTGGGAAGCCCGCCCCCCGCCGCCGCCTCCAATACTGCACCTGAGGGGGCACACTGCTGTCACTGGAGATATTGGCTGCCAGGCAGAATCAAAATCATAGGGTATGGGGACAGGAAGGAAGAGGACAAGGAGGAAGGACTGAGAGTTGTGAAAAGGAACTGATGCTGATACTGCTGAACACCAGCAGACAGCCTAAGGATCAGAGGGATTAGACTGTTGGGGGTGGATTTAGACTTTGATTATTTCCTTTGGGGTCCAGAGTAGAGATGGGCACAAATCGAAAAAATGATGTTTTGTTTTTTTGTTTTTCATTGTGGGTCCATTTCGGTTCATTTTTGTTTTTGTGAATTTTTTGAAAACATTTGATTTCATTTTTTCATTTTTCATTTTTACCCGCTTTTTGCGCGACTTAAAGCATTTCCGCGCGTGGACGCCCCCCAACCCCCCAGACCAGTGGAAAAACACTAAAAAAATGATGCTGGCATAGACACAGTATAGACTAGGTACGCAGGGAGGCTGCAAAGGCAGCAGCGGGCGTTGCCCAGGGCGTAAGGCAGCCGTAGAGTGACTGCACTGTGGGGCAGGGGAGGGTACTCACCGAGAGGTACGCATGCATGCACACAGGGAGGCTGCAAGAGAAATCTCTTCTTTCTCTCCCCTAAGAGCCAGGCTGCAGCCAGCAGGAACACAGAGACACACACCTGCCTGGCTGGCCTAAAGTAACGAGGCGCACAGACAGCAATCCCACCCTAACTCCCACCGGAGACTGCAAGGAGGACGGGGGCTGCCAAAGCCTTTTATGCCCTCTGTGGCTGCCACACCTACCCAGTCTGCAACCTGGGCATGCTATTGGTTGAAATTGTCCAAGAATTTACATGATCCCATCACATGGCTTGCATCCATCTTGTGGCTGGAATCTATTTTGTGTCATCCTTAAAGGGAAAAGAAAAAATACATTGCGATGGGAGAAAGGCAAAAACAAATGTTTTAAGGACCGCAACCCCCCGGTAGGTAATAATTTCAAATAATTATCACTGCGTTTTTATGGATGTCCAGGGCGTTTTAATACCCAAGAAATCAATATTAGGCATCTGGGAGCCATTTTGGGTCGATGTCCCCTAACTCCCCTTAAAGGGAAAAAAAATACAGCGATCTGAGAAAAGACATAAATGCACGTTTTAAGGACCCCAAACCCCCAACCCCCCTGATAGGTATTATCAGGCAGAATAAATAATTATCGCTGGGTTTTTATGGATATTCAGGACATTTTTTAACATTTAAAAACAGCTCATTTCATTGCGCATCGACATTAATGAAAACGAAATGAACCTAATTTTCATGGTTCTGTTCGGGTCGTTCCATTTTCATCACAATTTTCGTTAGTCGTTTTGTTATGTAATGAAACAAATAAAAACGGAATGAATTTTTTTTTCGTTTTGTGCCCATCTCTAGTCCAGACAAAGCATGGAGAGATCTGCTCAATCTCACCCCTTTCCATAAAGGGGGGCAGGGGAGAACATCAGTCTGGATGCTTCTTGCTTAAAGGAAGCAAAGACTTTTTCTTACAATACATCTTTGCATGCCTTTGTTTCATATAGCATAGAACTGTGTCTCCCACACATCTGTCTTCAGAAAATGGAGGAGTAATGAAAGGTGCCTAACAAAGGAAGCAACAGGAAGGAAGAGGCAGTCTCAAGGGCTCTTACGGCATGAAAGAAATCATCCCTACAGTGAAATTAGAAGCAGATGCAGCGAATGCTTCCCCCTGAATGCCCAATGTTAAAGGAGAAGGATACAAGGCATATTTTTTTCAACACACCTCTAGCATCTTCCAGAAGTGAAGGTGGGAAGTGTGTGACTGCAGCTTTTTTTTTTGTTCTCTGCTTCAACGTTTAGGGGTACCAATGCAACCGTATGAAACAACTGTTTTAGGGCAGTGAGAAGGGAATTCTAAGGAAATGTTTTGATTTATTGTTGCAACTCTTGTGTCAGATTCTTTTTTTAAAAAAAATGCAAGCTTTGAACATGTATTACAGCACTTGCCGTATTCATATAAAAGTTAGCCCACCGGTACCTTAGAGGTTGTTACTACAGCACTAATTTCTTAATTGTCATTTTTGCTATTCCCTCCATCCTATGATGGGACTGGAGAGGGTGCCTATTTCAATAATGGTTATTGAAGATGCAATTGGTGAATGATATTTCCTGGGCCATGCACACAGCATTAAACCTTGGATCCAAGTTCATCACAACCAAGGTATTATGGAAACAGCCAGTTCTATGCAGATACAATTTTTCGACACCCCTGGCATTGCTGCTTCATGCTGCTCTAGAAGCAGCAAGAATTGTCAACACTATTTCTTGACAGAAATAGCTCTGAAGAAACAGCTGTCTCTCCTGACCTATATAGAAGAATGGCAATAGCAATAGTGAGAATTTTAACAGCTGGGACATCTAACTCACAGAGACCAGTGGTGGGGTCAGGCCTGTTAGTGTCTCTCTGATGCTCAAATTATATTTCAAACCCAAAAGGTTGCCATGCTCCCCCAGATGGAAGGAAAACGTTATGGTTGTCAAGATGCATATTCTGAACCTTGACGAGGGCTCAAGCCTGCAGAGTGGACAGACAAAAAGAATAAGCCAAGTGCTGAAGTACTATCAATGTCAGACTGCAAGCTGACGTCCACCCTAGATAGTAGACTGGTTCTCCTTAGACCACATAGATTGAAATACTTTGGGTAAATGTATTTTCTTGAACAACCTTCTTCTTTTGTCATCTGCTACTTGCCTTTCTACTACAGTATATGTGCCTCAGGACTAGGATGTGCACAAACCATGGTTTTGTGGTTCGGCTCAGTTTGGTGCAGCACCTGCACAGGTGTTGGGCAGGTGACCCACACTTTCCTTCCCTGCCTTCTTTGGATAATCACTCATTCAGCAGCGGCAGCGTGCTTCCCTCCTGTTCCTCCTCCAGCCGTCACCCATTCAGATGAGGAGGCAGGACAGGGAATCCTGCAGCACTGCCTCTGAGTGGGCAGTCACCCAAGGAGGCGGAGCGGGGGCATGGCGTGGTGAGTGGGGGATTGTTCAGAGGAGGTGTGGGAGGGAGGTGCCTCTGGAACACCTGGGTGGAACACTGAACTGTTGAACCATTGTTCATGCTTATCTCAGAATGATCCCTCACCGAAATTTGGGGGTGGGACACCACCCTGTTCAACCTAGAGGGAGCTGTATTGGCCATTAGAAAAATCCTGAAATCTGTATTGTAACCATTGGGCAATATGGATCAACATCTCAGCCACTGCAGTCCATTGTTCACAAACAAGTCCCACTTGTATATAAACAGTGAGACAGGCTTTTAAAAGGCAAGAATAAATGTTCAGAAAGCCAGTTTAATGGACACAATGCTATATTTATTTTGTGCCGAAGGATTCCACTTAGGGCACTTTGCTTGTCCGCTGAGTTAATTCAGCTATTAGCATTAGTTATTTTGGTTTATCACAAAGATGGCAAGCATACAATAAAGCCATTGCAGGACTAATTATGGATGGCAAAGTGTGTCACCCCCCATTTCAGATTCAATGTGTTTCATTATTTTTCAAGTGCCTGAAACTAAATTTATGACAATTCTTCCCAGAAGCTGACTGTCTTGTGATGGGCAATTCCATCATTCCAAAAAGACTCCCGTGACTCCCTGTGGTACAAACTGCATCCCAGAAGTGCAGATGTCTCTTTTTGGTCTCTCAGCCACCATGGAGCAAACACGTGCTGTCAGCAACTCAACAGTGCTTCAAGAACAAGAGAGGTGATACTTATAGGCAACAGTAGATATGGGTCATTAGCACTAGCTTCAAGGCAGATGAAGCTTAAATGTTGTCAGCAGAGGATCTCAGTGATTTGTGAGTCACTGCTTGCCAGAAGAATCTAACTCTCCACATCCTGAGCCAGGAAATTCTGATCACGAGTAGCATCTGACCTACCGGCTTATTAGAACCAAGCTGCCATGAATAGGAAAACAACTACTCTTTGATCCTGGATGGATCAATCCAATTGCTGTCACTGGAACCTGATTGAAACTAGAGGAGGCAGCTTGTAACAGCTCTTTGAACCAGAATTTTCCATGCTTTTGCAGCAGCAGTAGGTAAGACCTGAGTGACAGTAGCTAAGGAAAACAGGAAGACATTTAGATAAAACATCTCGGGTCAGGTCTGATTTTGATACTTTTGACACAGTTCCAATGAATGTAACTTTGCCCCCTGTTTCTTGTTCAGTGAAAAGGGTATTTTTTCCAGTTTGTATGTCCCAAGGATGCAGACAGGATCCCACCACATGTATGCATGATCCCTGCCCTTTGTAGCTCATAAAAGAGGTCATGGAGAAGGCTGCTGAGTGGGTGAAGGGTGGGGAACAGTCCCCTACCACAATACTGTAGTGGAGATGGAACTTATGGGATCAGAGATCTAGGCCTTTCTGAGCCGCAAGAACTATGACACACTCGGTCTCCATGTCTCCTCTTAAGAGCCATGAGCTTTGCTGAATGTGGTTCATATGGTTCATTTATAAAATACTAGTTTCAGTGGCTGGAATGCAGAAAAGGTTTGTGTATAGATAAATCTTAAAAGATTTTATTTATTTATTTATTTTTATTTATTTTAGTGTATTTTTTTTACCCCACCTTTCTCCTTGGAAAAGGACCAAGGTGGCTTACAGTAATGAAGGATAATATACAGTCCAGTACAATTAAGACATGTTGAAGTATTTGAGAAAAAGGAATTGAGGGGCATCTTACAGCATTAATAGACATTACATTAAAGCTACAAGGTTATAAGTAGTTATAAACACAAAATCTATGTGAACCTATAGATTCATATAAAATACATATGGTAGTCCATCATTCGGGGAAAGCTTGTCTGAAGAGAAAGGTCTTTGCCTTTTTACAGAAGGACAACAGAGATGAGGTAGTCCTGGCATCTAGCGGGAGGGAGTTCCAGATCCTGAGTGCATAGGTTGAGAAGGCCCTTTCATGGGCTTCCACGAGACGTACTTGTGAGGGTGGCGGGATGGAGAGAAGGGCCTCTCCTAATGACCTTAACACACGTTAAGTTGGTTCATAGTGTGAGATTCAATCTTTGAGGTTGCTAGGACCCAGGTCATATAGTGCTTTGTAGGTCAAGATCATCACCTTGAATTGTGCTCGACAGCTGATTGGCTGACAGTGGAGCTGTTTTAATAGGGGTGTAATGTGATCTCTTAACCCTGCCCCAATATGTTAGTAAACTTGGAAAACTCAGCAGTGGCCAGACGTCTGGAAAAGATTGGTCTAAATCCCAATCCAAAAGAAGGGCAATTCCAAAGAATGCTCCAACTAACATACAGTTGCACTCATTTCACATGCTAGCAAGGTTATGCTCAAAATTCTACAAGTTCTCCCTCTAATACCAGTACTAAGGGACATACACTCAAATTGAGGGTTGGGAGAGTGAGAACAGACAAAAGAAAAAAATTTAACCAGCATTTTTGTCTGTGGAACTCCCTGCCACAGGATGTGATGATGGCATCTGGCCTGGATGCCTTCAAAAGGGGATTGGACAAATTCTTGGAGGAAAAGTCCATCACAGACAGGGCCGGCGCTTCCATTAAGGCAAACTAGGCGCCTAGGGTGCCAAAATGGAGAGAGGGTGCTGAACAGCCTGCCGCCCCCCCGCCATCCCCCCGCCGCTGGCCACCGCTGTCCATCCCCCACTGCCCACTACCCGCCCGTTGCCATCCGCCCATCGCTGCCCGCCGCCATGCACCTGCCGGCCCCCGCGCCCCATCGCGCCGGCCACCCCCGTGCCTGTGCCCGTCCCTTGCCATCCGCTCCCCCCCACTCCCCCACTCCCCACCCGCCCCCCACCACCATGCCCCACACCGCCCCCTGCCCCACCCCCACCCCCACCCACCTGCCCCCCATCTAAGGGCCAGGTGGGAATTTTTGGCCACCGCTCTGATTGGCCTTGAGCGGTGGTGTGTTTTCACCCATCCCATTATCCTCACTTTCGGGGATTCACCTAAATGTCACTGGTCACACTTGGCAGTAAGGGCAAGTGGCGGTTAGTCCCTTAGGGAAATTGGACGAAATACAGCTTAATACGAGGGCAGCCCTTAAATTCCCACATTATGACTAGAAATAGAAAGGACAGTAAATATTGATTTATGACCATTGATGTAAAGATCAGCAAAGGGCTGCCCGTAACTCTATGGCTGGGGGGGTTCTGCCCCACCAGTAAATACCAGAGTTTGGTTATGGGGAAATCCCCCAGTGCCACTTGCCCCTTTCAGGTTCCCCTTTTAAAGACTAAACAGTAGGATAAATAGCACAATGAAATATTAATAAAGTGTGGCCCATGTTTAATCCCAAAACGAGTCTCGTCTCTTTATTTCGGGCTGGGTGGACAAAGCTGGTCGCTGCAAAATTGACACTTTTGAGCTGTAGTGCTGGAAGAGACTCTTGAGAGTGCCCTGGACTGCAAGGAGATCAAACCTATCCATTCTGAAAGAAATCAACCCTGAATGTTCACTGGAAGGACAGATTTTGAAGATGAGGCTCCAATACTTTGGCCGCCTCTTGAGGAGAGAGGACTCATTTGAAAAGTCCATGATGTTGGAAAAGATTGAAGGCAAAAGGAAAAGAGGACAGCAGAGAATGAGATGGTTGGACTGTGTCATCGATGCAACCAACATGGAATTGACCAATCTCCTGGAGGCAGTGGAAGACTGGAAGGCCTGGTGTGCTCTGGCCCATGGGGTCACGAAGAGTCAGGCATAACTGAACGACTGAACAACAACAACAAAGCTTGTTTAGAAGATTCCTCCTTCAATATTGAAATATTACAGCCTTTTACATTAGGCTCTTTCACTGTAGTTCTTTTATGATAAATTCTCCTAGTCCTAACCATCTCTGGAGAGAAGTTGCCAACCTAGTCTTCACTGCTTCTGGAGGGATGTGCTTTAATGGGGACGAGAATAGTGGGAAATGCAGAGCAGAAATTTGAGTTGTTCAGAGCAGGGGGAGATATGGTGGTGGACAGCACTCACAGCATCATGTGAGAGAGAAAAGGGAAAGGATATTGGTGGGTACTCAGGAGAGGGCGTTTTCAGTTGCTGCTCCCTTACTCTGGTATTCCCTCCCATGGGAAGCTAGGCTGGCCCCATCTCTGCTATCCTTCTTCAGGCAAGCAAAGACCTTTCTCTTCAGGAAGGCTTTTCCTTAATGACTGGTATTTTAACAGAGGCTTTAAATGGATCATTGTGCTAAAGTTTAATGTTTGTTTTAATATTGATCTTCTTACTATTTAATAAAATACTGATTTAATTATTTTTAATATTTGTAAATTTCTTGTTTTCAGCTTTTAAATACTATTTTATGATTTAAGCTGCCTTGGATCCTTTCCGGATGAAAGGTGGGATTGAAAGATTTTAAATAAAAAAAAAATAAGAATGAGTATAACATGTAACAGCAGATGGGCTCTGTAATAACTAGTGTATTAAATTGATAGAATAAATAAAAAATAAGAATAGCCAATCATTTTTGCAAATGTGCACAAGTTATATTAATTAATAATGCACAAAAGTCTGTACAGCAGTGAATGGGCACATTCCAGTCCGATGATTAAATCTGGCTCCAAAGTCTCTCAACACAGTCCGCTGAATCCTGCTCAAAGCTCAGTCCCTTCCCTGATGCTCATTCTCCCTGAGAACGCCAAGAGGGGAGGGAAGCCAGTTCAGCTGGAGATCTCTTTTTAGGCAGTAGTGCTCAAAGACGTCCAATTGTCTAATCTCCTAAAGCTCTCAGAAGGAACTTGAAGTAGAAGCCTGTTGGTGACTTAAGAAGAGAAGGAGCTCTTTCCGAATCAATTCCTGATGTTCTCCTCCTGCATTTTCGCCGAATAATGTTACAACTGATTTGTCTGTTATAGATATTCTAAACTGTACATTTGTTGGTTTCTAATATATTGAGAAAGATCACTGTTGCATTGTATCTAACAAATAGCATGGCTCCAGGTATCTTCTTATACAGGGAAGTTCTCTATAGAAAGGACCCCAAAAGAAGTCCAGTCTAAAGATTAAAAAGGGATACTTTCAAGAGTTCAAAGCCCCCAAATGCTGCAGGTGTACAGGTCACCTGCTCATCGAGTCCCTCGCTATGAGGAGATTATTGCATTTTTAATTTAAAATGTTGTCCTTCATTCTCAATGTGCATCTTTCTTTAAATATAAATAATCATATGCAAATGTTATGCAAATTGGCAAAAAAAAAATTGATGATGCAGAGGTGATCACCAAAACAGTGTCATTCTATGCAAAGAGAATGGCCAAAATCAGATTGATTGCACCCACCGACATAAACCCATCAGCGTAAATATCAGCTGTGAATTGCCACAAGTTAAGAAATCTGAAAAGCAATTAGCTGTAGGTTCTTTGCCTGCATTTTTACCCAGTAACGTTCCAGGCTGATTGGGTTGTTGTAGCAGAGGTATTGCGTGACAGCAAAGGCCTACACTGAATTTGTGGCAATTACATTGAATATATTAACACCAGTGTAATTTTTTCAGTCAGATTATGGACATTGTTTCCCAGCCTCCTACCCATTATTAGATGTTAGGATCAAGCCCATGGCTGTCATGGGCACGCTGTCCTTCTCCTGTTTCCTTGCCTTCCTCCCTTTTCCCCTGTGAAAACCCTATTCTCCCTTCCTTTTATTAAGATTAGACGTAGACATGGGCACGACCAGAAAAAATGACGTTTTGAGTTTTCACTTGTCAGAACGGGTCCGTTTCAGGTCGTTTCCGTTTGTCGTGAAATTTTTCAAAAATTTGTCGTTTCCATTTGTCGTTTGTCGTTTGTCGTTTCCAAGGCGATTTAGTGCGATTTGACTTCCCAGAGCATAGGGCCGTCCTGCAATCAGGGCTGGCACTAGGTGTTTTTGCTCCCTAGGTGGCGGGTGGGGCGGGCGGGCAGGCGGGCGGTGGCCGCGGGAGGGTGAGTGGGCGGGCCGCGGGGCGGGCCGCAGGTGGGTGGCAGCACGGGCGGAAGGGCGAGTGGGCAGTTAGGATATCACTTAGGATAGAGGTTCTGTTCTTGGCTTGCACCCCAAATGTGTGTGTGTGTAAGCAAATTGAAGTTGGGAAAATAGAAAATAAATGGTAGTATATAATATATTTTTAAAATAAATCCACACCTCCCACTCCCAGTCAAACCTCCCCCTTTATCCAATATCAGAAAAAAATCCTCACAAACTGCCAGAGAAGAAATAAAGAATAAACTGCTATTCCCTTCAGCAGACAAAGCTGCAGGGAATCAAAGAAATTGTTTTCTAAATTCAATTCCCTCCCTGCCTGCCTAACTTAAATCCTAAAGCCTCCAGCCTCCCTCCTCAATCTCGATCGGATCACACCAGCACCAGCAGCCAGCCCTCCTCCCTCAACCACATCCATACACCCGACTGCAATTTCTGGAAGGTGCCTCGGCTTTTTATGCCCTCCGAGACATCAAGAAGTGTCAGTCAAAAACCTGGCAATGCCATTGGTGGAATGGTTCAAAAAATTGGCATGGTCCCATCCCATGCCCAGCCCAAATGGGCAGGTCTAAAAAAATAAAAAATAAAATAAAATAAAATAAATACGACGTTTTATTGCTATAAAAAACCCACTGCTGCTACTATTAAAATTCAGGCATTTAAAATAAATAAATTTCACATGGTTCTATGGTGATTTGGTATGTTTTTTGACCATGATTTCAAAAGAAAAATTGTGGTCGCCATTTTGGATCCCCCCCCCACCGCATGGCATGGCAAGACGACGAGGATGACCCCCCCAGCCTGGTGCAAGCAGCCCAGGACAGGAGAAGAGGGGGGGAAGGCCGGGGACCCCCCAGAAACCACCCCTCTGGTAGGTGGCAAAGCCTCAGGCCGGCATATTTTCGCTTGCTTTTTTGGCCAGGAGTCGGGGTTTTTAAAAAAAAAACTTTTAAACACTTTTTCTGTGCTTCGCATCGCGCAATCGCCGCAATGCCACAAACAGAAACGAAAAACCCGACAAATTTTTCTTTTTTCGGTTCAAGTTCGAGTTTTGATGGCTTAATTATCGTTACCGTTTCCATTACATAACGGAAACAATAACCGGAAACGGAAACGACAATTTCGCCGAGTCGTGCCCATGTCTAATCATGAGATAGGAGGAATTTTGTGGAAGAGCAAAAATGCATGACTATACTGAAGGACTGCAATCCATTAATAATGTTTGTGAAAACAGGAAACATTTCTTCTGCCCCGGGATTTTCAGGCTGGATTTTGCACCAAAAAGAACCTCCCCTTAAATGCAAATACTGGTTTGTTTGGTCAGAAATATTCAGGGAGAGAATTACACCCTTCCTTCTTATGTTCATGGGGCTTCTCAGGCTTTGCTCATGATTGCTGTTCATATAACTAGCATGATCCCATTCATGGCATTCACTATAAAGCTATATCTACTTTGGCTATAATTCATGAGATTAGAGGCAAACACCTCTGTTTGCAAGCTATTCAAGATCACTTTCCAGGTCTTGGGCTGTTTTAAGAATAATTTACTTGGGTGCATAACAATGCATGAGTTGCCTAACAATGATGAGCTAAAATATTATTAAGGATGCAGATGCGCAACCATTTAACTGGCTAACTAGCCCCATGGATTCCAGTAGGTCTTACTTTTGAGGAAGTGCATAGGAAAGTTATGCAGCAAGAAAAATACAATGCATGACGGCACATTTGGTATGTTCCCAAATGCATCATTAAAAACACATTTGTTCCACTCAGATTTCATTCTGCAGTTAGCATCTGCTCGCATTTACTTCTTTATATTTTAACCGTATGTTTGAATGAGCAGCTGAGAATGCAGGGTGATGCTTCTTGACAAGGCCCCTACTTGGGCAACACTCTTTATTAAAACTTGCCAAGAAATCCCAAACACAACTTGTGGACTTTTGTGCCAGGTCTGTTTGGCATTTCAGCAGCTTCCCCTGCGGCCTTTTTTTCTGTTGAATCAACCCAACCCCCCCTTTTAAAACCAGGCACACAAATTGCCCTCCTCCACACACAGCACACATGTCTTAACCAATTGCAATAATCAATTTATCTATTTCTTCCAGCATGACAAGACTTACTTGAAATCAGTAATCAAATCTTTTCTTCCATTTTCCCTTGCTGAGATAAAAGGTTTATTTTTAAATCACTCAGCACAACGAGAAATTGATTTTTCTCTCCCCCCCCCCCCCAGCAAAACAAATGCTCTTTATCCACACACTCTTTCCCAGGGGTAAGTTTCATTGGGGAAAATGGATTTACAGTTGTTCTTTCCATCCCTCAACTGTCCCTACATCACAGAAGGTGACTACTTGACCCTTTTTCCCCAGCCAAAATGTATTGACTCCTCACGGTTTAATAATATTATAGTCCCCTGCTATAATACATGAGCAGCATCATTTCAACTGCTGCTGGCGTGATGCAGGCGCACCTTATGCCATTGTCCACCTAATGGGCCTATTGAGACTATTGTCCATCTAAACAAGCCTATTCTGGCCATTGTTCATCTTATGAGCCTATTTCAGACCAGGGTGACAGGAAGTCAAAGTGGACTATAAAATGGAGGACTCACAACTAGCTTTCCTCAGACTGATGAAGCTGTCTGGGTGAGCAGCAAACAGCAGCAAAAGTTTCAATCTCTCAAGAAAAGAAGTCCAGTTGCCATGACTCAACTTCCAAATAAACCTACCTGGATGACTGAGAATCTTCACAGACAATACTCTGATACTCAAACTCAACCTCCCTAGCCTCATCACCACATTTTAGAAGGAGCAGACAAAACATCACTCTCCACATCATGCATGCTTTAGCTCTTTGGCGGGCAACTACCATCTTTTTCTGTGTATAAGACTATATTTTTTCTAAAATTATTAGACTAAAAATGAGAGTTGTTTTACACATGGAGGTAAGCCAAGGAGAGAATGGCATAGTTGCAAAATTTTGGATTGGATTGGAAAAAGTGGGAGCTGTTTTATACATGGTGGTGTCTTATAGAAAGAAAAATATGGTGACCAGTTTTAGAACCTTGTGGAGAACAAGGCACAGCAGTTTTGCTTTTAATTTTATATGTATAGTTCCTTGCTCTGTTAAATTAATTAAGGAATCAATTAAACTGCTATGGAAGTCAGATTCAGCATTGGGTTCCTGGAACGCCTGGTTACAAGCCAGATCTTGAGAATGCTGGTATTTTAGACCACAGTTTGCAGAATCTGTTGGGCTGCATGGCTACTTCCAGAGCCCTTCTGTTGGCAATGGGAATAGCCCGTGTTAGCCTGGCTCTTTCCTCTCTCTCTCTGACTCCACACTGTTGCCTGAAGACTGTATGGAGATAAATTCCTTTTTCTTAAAAAAAAAAAAACGGAGGGGTAAGGAAAGAGGGTATGAGAGACAAGTTTGGTGACGGGTGGCTAAAACAACGAGGAAACCAACATTGTTGTACAATATGCAAGCAAGCAAACCAGTAAGGGAGCACAGTAGTAGTACTCAAATAAATTCAAACACTGTCACTCCAACCTCAGGGCAGGTCACTTTGTTTCAATGCTTCATGGTCATGATTTATTGCATTTCATTCTGACTTTCCTAACCCTGCAGTTACTGCTAAAACAACTTGTTTTGTTGCCATTTGGCTACTGCTCTCCTGGAACCACATCCTGCCTTCCAATGCAATTGGTCCCTAAGGGTGTGTGCAGCAGATGTGAAAACCAAGGGTATTTGTACACGACCCCTAAACTCACAGCAAATGGCTGCCAGCTCCGGAGCTTACAATTGTTTCCCCACCAGCTCTGGAGTTTGCAGGAAATTAAGTGCGACCATGCCCACCTAAGCGCGTCCCAGCACACTTTTCTTGTACCTGCTCTAGGAGGGTGACAATTCCCAGGTCCGGATTTAATCTGGTGAGTGCGGGGCTCTCCTCGCTTCTGTTTGGGTTTTTTTGCCGCCCGCCCCTTTAAGAGAAGGGGCGGGAGGCAAAAACAACAAACAGAAGAGAAGGAATCAGGACAACGACCGGGCTCCGGGCAGCTTCAGAGGTGAGCCTGCATTTTTTCCTCTCTTTTTTCCTCCCTCCCCTCATGCAGACAGGAGCAAGGAAGTGCGGAGGGGTGGGGACGCAGAAAGAGCAACGAACCCCCAAGATCCCTGGTCCGAATTTAAGTGGTCAGCGGATCTTAGGGGTCGTGTGAAAAGGCCCCAAGACCAATATGATGCCCAGGTTTAAAAGGTAATGCCTTTTCACCATCCTAAAACTATACTCCTTCTTTGGCAGGTGCAATGGACAACTGATGCACCCTTGTTTAATAATGCAGTTGCAAAGTTGCAACATCATGATCTGACGATCTTGTTCATTGGCCCTGCTGTCTTAACCTCCAACTGGCTGCACGTCATTACTGTGGAAATTAAGGTCCTTACCCTGCATTTGCTGAATGCTGCAGAAGTGGGAACAGGAAGATTTGCATAGGACTTTCTCTTCCTGTAATACATGACTATCATTGGGCTGAGATGGTCAGAAATACAGCAGTACCTTGTATAAAGGAATTAATTCATTCCAAATGAAATTATGTTAAGCAAATTTTCCTTTATACAAATTTCCCTTAGGAATGCGTTGAAAATGGAGTAATCCCATTTTTATGTTGTACGGATTCTCCCCATAGGCGATTATGTTAAGCAAATTTCCCCTATCTCCGGATTTTTTTATGTTGCACAGATTTTATGTTATACAAACCATTTGTTATACGAGGGTCCACTGTAGTCTAATTCTCTCAACATTTTAATATATTTTTTATTTTCCCCATATTTCATATTTATCTATAATTTTAAATTGTGTATTGATCTGATGCTTTATTTTTTTAAAAAGACCACAATTTAATCAATTTGCCCTCTGTTTCAAGAACATTGACCAGAATCCTCTTCAGTATCTAGCTGCACGTAGAGTTCCAGCTGCGGGAATTACTACAGTGATCGGACAAGCTGTTGTTCATATGTGACCAGGCACACAACTCGCTGCTTATCTGATTGCCACCATCACATCCACAGCTGGAGGTCTGAACCTGTAAGTTTGAAAGAGAATATTGGTTATTTTCAGTGGTGGCATACAGATCCTGAAAATGTGATGGTAACAATGGCTAAATACAAACAACATACAAATAAATGCAGCTTCCCTTTAACCCACTCATTTCCCCCCGTCATTTTTTCCTCTCCATTTCCCCTGAGAATGGAAAATCCCATCCATTATTCTTTTTGCTCGCTTTTAGTCATATCACTATTTTTGCTTCATCAATTAATCTGTTTGTTTGATTGATTCATATCCCAGGTTTCTCTCAGAACTGGGCAGCTCAAAACACGATTAAAGGGAGTGTAAAATGTGAATCAAAACAGGTACACATTTTTAAAAAGTCACAATATTAAAATACAGTTAAACAAGGTAAAATATTAAAATGTACTTGAGTTAAAATACCAGTAGGGAATATGTATTCCCCATAATATCTGGCTCTACCATAAGAAAACACAGTGTACAAAACAACCTTTGTTTTTAACCTCCTCAGAGCTATGAACTGCACCACACTTGTATATCATGCTAGCAAAAAACAGGTTCCCTTGTTTAATAATGCAGTTGCAAAGGTGTGTGGGGTGGTGGTGGTGTTAAGGCTGGCAAAATAAAACAGCCGCTTTAGCAAGCAGATTTGGGTATCATGAAGGGACCTAGTAGCTAGTTATTTGCTTTATTCTTATACAGTAGTCCCCCGCCCTTTCACAGTTCATATATTGTGGTCCAGCTAGATCGCGGAACCATCGTATATGAAAAAAAAAGGCTCCCTGGGGTAAGGGGCAAAGGGCCTTTCTAGACCTGTCAGAGGCCTCAGAAATGATTTTTGGCAACCCAGAAGTCACTTCTGGTTCACAGGGGGCCCCTTTGGGGGCCTCCAGAAGGCATGGGAAGGCCCTCGCAGGCCTGTTTGGGGCAGTGCCAGGCTGGGAGCAAGTACAAGAGCCCCCAGTTGGCCACCCCAACCTGACCTGCATTCGCATATTGCAGATTTTCAATTATTGTGGGTCGGGTCGGGTCCCTAACCCCGGCAATAGGTGTGTGTGTGGGGGGGTCACAGTAGTCCTATTGCCACACCAGAGTGGGAAAGGGTGACCTTGGCATGTTCTGCCTGATGTAGCACAAGTGCCATTTGTTGTTCTGCTTCAAGCAACAAAATGTCTTGGGCCATTGTTGATAGGGGGCATTTCCAAGGCAAGAGTGATGGGAGGTGTCTCAGCTGTTTTGTCGCCTGCTAATTTCAACAACTAAGTTGCCGCTAACTTGCTAGCCAGGCTTGGCCAAAGAGAAGTAAGCCAGTGGTGTCCAAACTTCGGCCCTCCAGATGTTTTGGACCACAACTCCCACAGTTCTTTGTCACTGGCAATACAGGCTTGGAATTCTGGGAGTTTTGGTTCAAAGCATCTGTGGGGCCGAAGTTTGGACACGCCTGAAGTAAGCAATGCTTTGTGGCAAATTCTAATGCAAACTGACCCTTATTTCACACATTGGAAGGTGAGTTCTTCCCTGACTCGATAGCAAGTATTCTAAAATACAAAGGGTGAGAGAATTTAGAAATTAGACTATTGTACTGTTTCAAAAGCTGCATTTTCAATGGAGATGTGTGAACAGAGATTAGTTATCCTTCTGCCAAGGATTTCTTGGACTAGAGCAACGCTTCCCAATGTTGGGTAACCCAGGTATGTATACAGGTGATTGTACATTGGGAACTAATTTTTTTATAATTTATTTTTATTTTCTAAACCTAACAAATTAAAACAAATGCATTGCTTGTCTCCTGACGTGTTACATAGATCATTATTTTCCAACATTTCAGCCCAGATATTTCATATTTCCCTTCTCGTCTTAAGCGATATTGTTTTCACACTTTCATATTTGCTTGCCTTCTCCCCCCCATCAATATTATGCCCATCTTTACTTATCTCTATTTTCATCTAGTAAAAAGAATAAAAATAACACAATACAACATTGAGTTAGGTTAGTCTGTCTAATCTTAACAATATTCTCGGTCCTAGTACTTAAGTCTTCATTTAACTAAGCAGCTTAAAATATATTTTACTTACTCAGTATATAGTAAATGTATCCCAACCATAATCTATCTACATATCTATCTGTTTTCATCTAATACAAAAACTGAAGACAGCAAAATACAATGTTAACCTAGTCTGTCTAGTCTACAGCATTTAATATATGGTATATATCATCAACCAAGTATATTTTATCTACTGTTCTAAAAATTACCAAATTTCAAAAGCCTTGTATAACTAAAAGTAGTGCTTAATGGTTTGCTTATAAAAAGGGCATTGTATCTTGGTCCCTCAATTTCTCATTGCATATAAAAGTTTCTTTCTTTGCTTGACTACCATGGTTCTTTTAAAAGTCTAACAAATTAGCATTTCAGGATGGTTTTCACATTTCCGTTTTCCATTTTTCATATTAATATCTTTAGCTGATCCAAGTACAGAGAACAAACTAGCCTATCTAATTTTGACAGATATTGAACTAGCTTAACAATATGCTTAACTGGCCTTAAACATATATTAGTTTAAAAACTTAAAATGTGCTTAACTTAATAGATAATATTTTAGGCTATTTTCCACATTGCCATTATCCCATATCATAACAAACAATTAGTAGTTTTAAACAATCAACTTCAACATTGAACAAGCCTATCAAATCTTAGCAATATATTCAATCCTAATAATGAATTGTCAGTTAGCTAAACCACTTTATTTAGTTAAACTAATATATAACAGATCTCTCAACCAGTTATATTTATGTGTCCTTGTAACAGATGCATAGTTTCAACAGTTTAATATCACCTAACTATACCTAACCGCAACAGTTTTTAAGGGATCTAATAGACTAGCACTATTTATATTTCAGGCTAGGGATGGGCACGAAACAAAAAACAAAATGCTGTTTCGTCACTTCATTACGTAACGTAACATAACGAAACGAGGAAGCAGCATTTCATTACAGACAAAATCAAACGATCTTTTTTTTTTTAAAAGCAAACCGTTTCATTCCATCTGTAAAATGCCTCCCTTACCTAATGGGCTTGGAGGCCCTGTCACCATCGCCACTGCTACCGCCACGGTGGCCAGAAAAGCCGAGCGAAGTCTCGGGGGGGGGCGGGCGGTGCGGCTGCTGCCGCCACCGCTGCCACTGAGGACCCAGGCCTGGAAAGGCAAGTGAAGCCTGTGGGAGGCCATGTGGGCGCCGCCACTGCGGCCAAGGACCCAGGCCTGGAAGGGTGAGCAAGGCCTCTGGGAGGCCACAGAGGCAGCGAAGCTGCTGAGGATCCTGGGTGACGAGGGCAAGCAATGACGCCGGGACCACCAATGGCTGTCACCGCCAGAGCCCGGAAGGAGGAAGGGTGAGTACAAGCCCCCCAGAGGAATGAAACATTTCATTATTGTTTTTTTGTACAATTTTTTTTCAAAAATTCATATGAAACGGAATCAAACGAAATGTGTGTGTGTGTATGTGGGGACAAACGGAACAAAAAGAAACACCGTTTTTCAGTTTCATGTCCATCCCTATTGGGCTGGTTTGCACATTTCCATTATCCTTTTTCCACATCATTATAGTCCATTAATAGCCAGTGGTGGTGAAACTCTGGCACACCAAACAATTGGAGCATTGAAGGCACACCACCACAGGCCAAGATTAAATACAGACACAGGCCTTTTACATGATTGATTAATTAAGTCAGAGATTCTCTTTCTGGATTTCCATCTTTCCTGATAAGTCAATTGCCTTCATAAGTTGTTTCCGTCTTATCTGTTGATTGGCTATTGAAAATTTTCCAAATGCCTCTTTCCTCTAATGCAGATCCACCCCTTCCTGTCTTCGCCAGACTTGACCCATCCATAAATCCATTCCAAGATGCAGAAGTCTCCCAAACAAAGCTAAACTCTACACCCTCCACACATTCCCCTTGCATATTTCTTGTTGTGGTGATTTGTAGATTGTAGACTTGTAGATTGAGATCCGTGCTCTGTTCCAGCTCTGTGCTCCAATCAAGATTAAGGTTGAGACTCTGCTTCTATAATGAGTTCAAGAGGGGACTCAGTCTGCAAAGTGTCTATCACATTCTGGATTCTAAGGAGCAGGTCTACAAATTGCTGATCTGTTATTGATTCCCAGCTCATTGTGCTTAATTATAGTTCACTTCAAAAGGGTTAATCACTTGTGGTCTTGTGGTTATAGTTCTACTCAGCTTCTAGGAGGGAGGGGTGTAGAAAAGGGAAAAGCAAAGAAGGAAGGGAAAGAGGGGGAGAAGTTCCTAGTTCGTTATCTGGAGGCTTGTTTTGGAAACATTAAAACCTATCCAAGATTGGATGAATTGCTACTTTTTAAAAAAGCATTTCCACCAGCTGTCTCCTAATATCTATTGGAACAAAAAGAAAGAAAGTTTCATTTTCTTCAATACCAATCACTAAACAAAGAGCACTAAATGCCTCCTTGGGTTCTTTTTAAGGAGAAAAGTGGGATATAATCAATCAATCAAACAAACAAACAAACAAGAATGATAGTTGAGGAAAATCACACGCTATGACTATGGACCTTATTTTTATACCAGAGAACGCTTTTTCTAAAGTGTGCTGAGCATGTTAATGCATTCTGATCCATAGACATACAGCCAAGAACTTGTTTCAAATAGCACCCTTAAAATGTGAGGCAGTTGTGGAATTTAGAAGCTAGTGCCATGGATGACAACCCTTCTTTCAAAGCCCTTAATATTGGTTCTTCGTCTCCTTGTAGCCCCCCCTCCCCCCTTTTTGTGCTCCAGTTCTGCAACAGCAATTGCTGTTGTGGCTCAGCGGGCTAGAGTACTGAAAACTGTTGGCTGCAAAGTTTTCAGCTCAGCAGTTCGAGATCGAATCCCAGGCGCCATGCAGTTAACCACAGCTCCTGCCAACCTGGCAGTTCGAAAGTATGTAAATGCAAGCAGATAAATAGGTACCGCCATAAAAAGTGGGAAAGTAAAACAGTGTTCCATATACAGAAATACATTCAGCCATGCCAACCACATGGCCACGGACTTGCACAACACTGGCTCTTTGGCTTAAAAATGTAGATGAGCACCGCCCCTAGAGTTGGACATGACTAGCATGCAAGTATGGGGGGAAGCTTTACCTTTACCTTTACCTTTACCTTTACCTTTACCTTTACCTTCTCAGACCATGGTTATACTATGGATGTGATTCAATATCTGGATTGGGAGGTGTGAAACCAGGTTAAAGTTACACAGTAGTCACATTTGGGCCAGTGTGTACACCCTCTTGGGCAAACTTGTATTAAGTGGGCTACATAGGTTTTTAACATCATTGCAAATGAGGATTTGTCCTGCATCCACCTGATCCACCTGTCCTTAGCAAAGCGCAACACCTTCAAGGCTTGCAAGGGAGGGATATCAGGACATCACTGGCTGCTAATGGAAACAAGGGGCAGAGATGGTATAGTGGTGAGGGTGGAAACACCCATGAGCAGGCAGGGCAAAGCATTCCAACTGGAAATTCAGCCATCACTCAGTCAACCAAAGCCACAGGGGATGGGGGATGAATTGGTCACTATACCCATGATCCTTTGAGACTTCCTAGAGCAAATATTTGATACTGAGTAGGGTTTACTTTGCATTCCATTTCCTTGGCTGGAGAAGGCGAGGTGGTAGCGGGGCTTCTTCCTCAAGACACTGCAGCATTCTCATTGGATTACACAGCAGCTGCCACCGCCTTGTAGTGGGAACCATCTCTTACTATCTCTGCCTCATAGCTGTACTGCAGCTAAAACTATGCTCATGGCCTGGGGTTCGATCCCAGGTAGCCAGCTCAAGGTACACTCGGCCTTCCATCCTTCCAATGTCAATAAAATGAGTACCTAGCTTGCTGGGGGGGGGATGTGTAGCCTGCATAATTAAATTGTAAATTGCCCAGAGAGTGCCTTAAGCAAATGGGGTGGTATTTTAAGCGCTAAGGGGTGGTATACTAAGGTTCTCCCAGAGTCCCCTCTGGGGAGATGGGCAGTGACAAAAATAAATAAATAAATAAATAAATAAATAAATAAATAAATAAATATTAGCAGCACACTTTGCTTTTTGCTTTTACACCTCTGTCTCCATCATAGCAGAAAGAGCTGCCCTCCCCTTTTCCATCTTTTCCTTTTTACTTCCTGCCTTTTCACCTCCTCATCTTCCTTCAAGGGAAGCTAAGTGGAGGGAGACTTGTGAACCCCCTAACAATGACTGCCAGTTTGCAAAATAAGTAGTACAGAGAGAGAGAGAGAGAGAGAGAAAGAAAGAGAGAGAGAGAGAGAGAGAGAGAGAGAACACAAAGAGAGAAAGAGAGACAGGGAGAGGGGGGGAGGGAGGGAGGGAGAGAGGTGAGTGGGTGGGAAAAGATACAATTTATACCAACAGAGGCATTCACGTATGCCAAAATGTTTTTTTTAAATAAATCATTTTGACATTCAAGTTAAAATAAACAATCTTCTGGCAGAAGAGTACTTTACCCCACTCCAATCCAATCCTGTCAAAACAATCCACGTTTCCCGGTGCATCACATAGCCAACTTTAAACATTTTTTAAAACATTCTAAACCCGATTCAAGTACAGTTCTTTCTCCTGGTGTAATCAGGCTCTCAATTTATTAGTCCCTGATGGCTCTTTTGACATCATTGCTGTAACTGTTTGGCTTCATTCTACAGCAACATGCTGTTCATTTTGCAGTTCTGATTTCCGATTCTTGGCTTCCCCTTTTCTCTGAATATTTCCTCTGTAGAAGAAAAGGATGCCCTTCAATACCTACTTACAGCGCAGGTATTTATTGGGGGAAATAGCTGCACTCAAAAGGTTTTTTGGGATGCTCTAGCCGAGTCCAGAAACCATTTGGAGGTAGGAGAAAAAGAGCGTGCAGGATAATTGCGCAAATGAGTGCTGACATTTATAGAGCATCTGCAAGCTCGATGCAAAGGAGGGGAAGAAATAATGACTTAAAGAGCAGATGGTAAATCATCCAGAGATGCATGTAGATGAGGATATCAAAATAGCTTTTGCATATCACACAGTAGACTGTTACTGTACAGCACTTTTATCATCTCCTTAAAACATTGCCATAGCCAAAAAGAAAAGAAAAACCTGTCTTGCTAAACGAGAGAAGTACAGTAGAAACTAGAATGGGCTCCTTGGAAATGGCTTATAGGGGTATGCCCCAAAGATAGTTATCAGACACACAAAAGCCATTTCCCCCCTACAATTTTGCTAAGAATAGTTTTCCTGGGATTTTTCATGTGTGTATTAACAGCACACTGTAACTTTGGTAGGGATCAACTCAAGAGATCAACTCAATAGGGAGAGGAATTAAAACAAGGGGAGATAAAAAAGGATGTGCAAACAGCAGGAGAAGATATACCTTTTTATGGGTGTGGTTGTTGTTTATTTTCTTTCAGTATTTTACTTTTAGGTTGGTTCTACTAAGAGATCAGGAAGACACCTCTCTCTCTAGAAACAATAGGCCAGGATCATCCTGTTTCCTGACATTTCAGGACCAGAATCTTGGAAGGGGCTGCCCCATGTCCCAAAGGCAGGGTTGGGATAGGGTTAGGGGAGGTTTTGCACTGCTGCTACTCGGGCTTGTGCAACAAGCAGGCTGATGAGTCATATACTGCTGCTCCACTCCCTCCTTTCCTCCAAATGGCACACCAGAAGGCCAGAAGAGGAACAGCTCTTGAGCCTCTTGTGCCATTTGGAGCAATGTACTGCTTCATGGTGCGCTGTTATTCTTGCCACTAGCTGGAAATGGGTGCAGAAGGGTGCCCAGGTATCAAAGGCCACATAAACAGATACAAAAACAAACAAACAAACAAAAACAACAGTCTTTCTCCAGCATTGCTCATCCTGAGATTGTTTCCCTACCAGTAGAAGTGTAGCAATTCCCTGAGACTGGAGCTGAGCCTGTCTCTTTATAATTTCAGATGCAAAACAGATGTTGCATTTAGCTCTCTTTCCCTTTCCATCTTCCTCTCCCATCTTTTTCATCCACCAGGGGCAAGTGCCAACAATCTCTGGATAATCAGTAATGTACTTTCTATTTCTAAGGGTCATGTTACAGGCACGTATAGATCTAATTTCTGGGATTTCCTTTTGCTCTTGGCATTTTATCTCTTTACCAAAGCTGTAATATTTATACAGTTGAACTGATAGATTAATAGTGTAGGCCTGCAATGGTCAAATTGCAAGCTGGTATCCATCAGTAGATCTCAACCTGTTTTTCTGTTCTAAAGCCTATCCAGTATCTCTTTTCTTGTGCTACAAACATTAGGGTTTAGAATGGTTTCCCCCCCCACTTTTTAAAATTATAACTCCCAGAATCTGGTGATCCAAGGAGGTGGCATTTCCAAGCTCAGCAGTTGCCCTCAATACATTTCATCCAGGGCAGATGTCCTCCAAAACTGCCCTTGGTGTCAGGTCTGCACTTGTTTAAAGACAACTTTCCAATCTCAAACAACTATTGACACAGAACAGACTACACAACAGTGAACAAAGATGGGGATTAGACCCTGCTCCAAACCCAGATGCCAAGTTTATCCTTACATCTGCTTTAGGAGCACAATTACGGGCCCCAAAAATGTCACATACCACATCAGGGACATGTTTATTCATTCCTCTGCTAACGTGACCTATGTCATCCTTTGCCAACGATGCCCTTCTGCATTCTATACTGGACAAACCAAAGGGATTAAGTGACCTAAATCTGACACCAGAAAGGGCAACAGGCAAAACTCAATTTCAGAACATTTCTGTCTACCTAGACACTCTTTGAATTACCTGAAAGTGATTGTCTTGGGGGGGGGGGGATTTCTACAGAACTAAATCCAAAGCTGAGATATAATCCATACAAATGTTGAGGAGATGATTCACTCAAATAGTTTAGCCATGAATAAGGCTACCTAATTCATTACAAGGTGGGAAGTTCTGCATGATTCTAATAGTTTGCTGCTTGTGCCAGTGACATTATTGTTACACTGTAGACTCACATAAGATAACTGGAATTATTCACACCATGATAGTTCCATCCCTTGACGAGCCAACCATTGGCCATTATCTGTTTCTTCACTTGGTCATGGGGCCAAGTATAAATGTGACAGACAAGCATTCTGTCTCTAATGTCTGAGGAAATGGTCTTGATCCATGAAAGTAAACAATGAATTACTCTATATTTAATCTTCAAGATGCCACATTTCTGTCCCTCTCCCCTCCTCCCCCATTTTTGATCTGATATTCCAAAGCCAGGTCTTTGGCATAGTTATTGAAGGGAGAAGAATCTGGGCTTCCATTGCAGCTGTTCATATGGACTTACTTGTCTTCAAGGAGAGGAGACACTGTGGCACCAGAAGGCAGATTCCACAGCCAAAGCTTTTAATACATTGTTGTACAGCTGTTCTTCAGAGAAAGATGACTATGAGGAAATGGAATGACACCCCAAACAATGAATTATACAAGGCCAAAAGTGGCTATAGCAAGGGCATGTTGTTGGGATATAGTTCCCATGAGATAGAACAGGCCTTTGGATTGAGGAGTCAGTTTATTAACATACTGTATGCTGAGTGAGTTTGGTACCTAGCTTCACAGCCAGAGGTTGTTGGGAGTTCAACTTAGATGCTTTCAACTTTATTATTATTACCATCATTGGCCAGCCATGTTAAATATGCAAGACTGAAATACAGCAACAAACCTTGTAATATTTACAGTTGAAACAAAGCAGACTGAAATTCAGGTTACAATTACGTGTGAATTCCTAATCTGATTACTTCAATGCTTCAGACATCTGTTTTCTTATTGTAGAAGCCACTGCACAGAATTTTGCAACCTTAGCTGTAATTTCACTTGAGAAATCACAAGCGGAGAAAACAGATGCAAAATGTCTTGGTTCTACCTTGTTTTTTAAAATTGGGGAAACACGTTCCACAGTTTCCCCCACACCAGATTGGCAAGGGGAAAATGTTTATCATGAAGGGATACGTGAATATCTTCCCTCTAAAAAGGCTGAAGGCAGAGCATTGGAATGAGCTGGTCATCTGCTTGCAAGTAGAGCAGGGATTAATCTATTTGCAAGTTCAGTTGGTGGAAAAATCAAGGTTTGTTAAGACTTGAGTGATAGAATTAATATGGAAAATAAAAAATAGGGTGGCTAGAGTGCATCCCTGTCCTGCATCACTCCAGAAAGGAATCACGTGAGACAAATAGCCCTGTGGGTTGCACCTGACTTTGAGATAATTGTTTTTTCTGCAATGTGTGGGTGAGTGCAATTTATCGAGCTTTAAGATTGGCCCATAACCAATCCCGGGGGAATGCTGTCAAATACTGCTGGAAGTCAACAGAAGCAGCATTATGAGTCCCATGAGGCTCATTGCTATGCTTCCCTATCAAATGGGATGAGACCATGTACCGATCAAGGGTGGGCTGATTGGCCTTAAACCTTGCTTTTTCATCCACAAAGATATTTTCCTGCTCCAGCCAGCCCCAGAACTCCCATCAAAGGTGCCTAGTGCCTACCATAGAGCTTCCCAGTCAGAATGGGTTTGTCACAGTCAGCAGAAATCTGGGCTGTCTGGGGTCAGTCCAGATAAAGAGTTCAATTCCCCACTGTACCTCCTGGGGGAAAAAGCTAGACCAGGCATGTCCAAAATTCAGCCCTCCTGATGTTTTGGACCACAACTCCCAGAGTTCTAAGCTTAGATTGCCAATGGCAAAGGACTGTGGGAGTTGAGGTCCAAAACATCTGGAGGGCCAAAGTTTGGACATGCCTGAGCTAGACTATGTAGCCTTGGGCAAGATGCACAGTAACAAAGCACACCCAGAAGATAAGAGCAAAGCAGTTCTGAGTGCTGGGAAATCCTTGAAAGGGTTGCCATTCTCTCTCTCTCTCTCTCTCTCTCTCTCTCTCTCTCTCTCTCTCTCTCTCTCTTTTGTGTGTGTATTTAAACAGAGCTTGATTTGTTTTTGTTCCTCTTTAGAAGATGGGACATGCTGGCAAGGTGTTTCAGTGCAGTAATTACTACTTCTATTGTTTTCACATAATGAATCGCAAAGTTGATTTGGGGGCGCATTCTGCCTCTTATGGATGCCAAAGCTGTTAATCACAGCTCTCTGAAAAATATTATGGGGTCAACAAACTCTCAGCAGACTGTTCCAAAGAGTAATTTAGTGAGATTTCTTTGGACTTAATGGTGCATCTGAAGTGACAAGGGCATCGTGAATGTTCCTTCTTTAGAAAATGCCATGAGTGCCTCAATCACACAAGGGTTCATTCTATAGAACAGTGAAAACAGGAAATTATCTCTTTTTTTGTTGGTCTTCTCCTTTCTCCAAAGGACTTGGATGAGGCTGCAAAAATATTCAAACCACCTCATTAAAATGATGCCCATTTTCTTTTAAAATTGAAGGACTTTATGCCGCTGGAGCCAATTAAAAATACAAACTGTCTTAGGAAAGGGAAATGTGCTGTTCCTTAGGAATCATCCATGGATGCAAGCAGTGGTATCCCAATCTATTCCAATGTGTCATCCTGAATTTTTTTTAAAGAAAGGAAGCATAATAAGGGTACATAAGGAAGTGTGTAAAAAATAGTAAAACAGTCGGTTGTATTATTGGCTTTTTAAAAATGCCTCGACAAAGGCACATTCAGTCTTAAATGAGCGTGGAAGTAATTAGTTACTATATAGTTACTTATATCTAGATACTTTATGGTAATAAATATAGGAGTTAGAAGTTACCCCCCCCCCAAAAAAAAGCAAGCCAATTTGAAAAGTATATGAAAAGTATGAAAAGCCTGTGACAATCAGATGTTTTCAGCTCTGAAGGAATTTGATAAAGGTGTGGACATCCTTTGAGGGTCCAAAGGCTGCTTTTTTGTCCTTCCTTCGATCCTTGCTTGCATGTCACTTCTGGTTCTATAAAAGGCTTTCTGGGAACCATGAAAGGTATAAGGCAAATTACATTTAGAGGGCGAAAATCACCCCTGTCAAAAGCTTTGGTGTGGTGTGATTGGTCATTATTGGTACTCCAAATTTCCCCCCAGGAGTTGGGGCGCAATCCATCTCTGTGCACCCAATTATACATGACACATGAGGGCTGAAATTTTCCCACTCTTGAATGAGCACATCATTCATCATTTCACATGCTATAGTTAATGAGAAACCAACATCCTGTCCCATTTCTATTCAGAATCAGAATCCTTTTATTGGCCAAGTGTGGTTGGACACACCCAGAATTTGTTTTGGTAAAATATGCTCTCCATATATAAAAAGAAATATAAGAATCATATATTGTCTTCCATAACAAAGAAAACATGTTTAAACCATCCTTTTCAAAGGCAGAAAAGAGTGTATCTTCTGCCAGTGGAAGTAACCTTTCAGGCACCAGTGGGTCATGGACCCCCACTCCCCAAATTATGATATTATCCTCCAGTTACAAGTTACCCGTACTTCCAGGCTTCCCAAATGGTCTTGGCCCCAATGAGCCATTCCCCGACGCATTCAGTTAACTTACCCCATGATCCTTTTCTTTTCATCGGATTCCTGTTTAGACGAAACAGGTAAAGCATTGCAACGGAAAAGAAGAAGGGAGAAACAGAACGAGAGAGCATCCCCCCTTCTTTCTGGAAGGAGGGAGACTGGACTCAACATGTTCAACTTTTGGCTCCCCAACCGGGCCGAAGAGCAGCTGTGAGAGCTTCACGCTGCCAGAATGCAGAGCGAGAGAGGAGACGTGGTACAGCCTAGCAAAAAGGTACAAATCCTCCATGCCAAGGAAGCGAAAGAACAGTACTGTATGCTCCAGCCACAATACATTCTGTCAATCAAACTCATATAAATTCGCTTTGGTGGTTTAATCTATTCTTCTTTTCAGCTACCAAAGAACTCAGAACTCATTTTGTTGGCAAACACTGAAAGTAACAACTAGTGCCCCCCCTTTTGTTGTAGTGTCAAGGGAGTGGTCAATCACATGCCCTGGTGGAAAGGTGGTACGTGGGTACCACTGGGGTGGTTGACCGGATTGCCCCCCAAGCGTCTTCTGCGATGTGGAGCCCGCTGCTCCCCATGGTTCACGGAGGAGCTGCGGTCGATGAAACAAGAACGCAGGAGACTGGAGGTCATTTGGAGGGCTTGTCGGACGGAAGAGAATAGGGCTGCTCTTAGACAGCTGACTGGCCGCTATCTTCGCGCGATCAGGGACGCTAGAAGATCTTACGCCTCCCTGAGAATTGGTGAGGCCGCGAACCGCCAGGTGGAGCTATTCCGGGTGGTTCGGGACCTCTCCAATCCCAGCCAGCTGAGGCCTCCTCCTAGTGATTTCACTAGTGAGCAATTTGCAGCCCATTTTAGATAAAAAATTGAGGCCATCTGTTCCGACTTGCCCCCCAGTTGCTCTAGTCCACCCTTCAAGATCTCTGGTGCCTCACCACCACCACCCCGTTCTCCCCTCCTGGATGATGATTTGGGCCGGTTTCTGCGGCGGAGGCCTCCAGAGTTATGGCTCGTTGCCGTCCGGCAGCCACTCCTTTCGACCCTTGCCCAGCCTGGCTTATCAAATCTGCCGAAGGGAACATGCCTGAGTGGGTTTCAGCTATTGCCACGGCCTCCTTTAGGGAAGGACGTCTCCCTCCCTGTCTGAAGGAGACTGTGGTGAAACCCACTCTTAAAAAACCTGGCATGGCATCGGACGATCTTTCCAACTATCGTCTGATTGCCATTGTTCCCTTCCTGGGCAAGGTTGTCGAGAGGGTGGCCGCTGTCCGACTTCAGTCATTCCTGGAGGTTAATCATATCCTGGACCCCTTCCAGTCCGGATTCAGGCCTCTTCACGGGATCGAGACCGCCCTGGTCGCTCTGCAGGATGACCTCCTCAGGGAGGCCGACAGGGGGAGTTCCTCCCTGTTGGTCCTCCTTGACCTCTCAGCTGCCTTTGATACCATTGACCACGGTAACCTACTGGTCTGGCTCGCGGAGGCGGGAATTGGTGGTCAGGCCTTGGCCTGGCTCCATTCCTTCCTTAGCGGCCGGACTCAGCAGGTTCAGCTGGGTGATGCCTTGTTGGCTCCTTGGACTCTCCCTTGTGGGGTGCCCCAGGGGTCGGCAATCTCACCCATGCTGTTCAATGTTTACATGAGGCCGCTGGGGGAGGTCATCAGGAGATTTGGAGTTCGCTGTCATCAGTACGCTGATGACACGCAGCTCTATCTCTCCTTTTCATCATCTGCAGTGGAGGCGATCCGCTCCCTCGATCAGTGCCTGGAGGCCGTTCTGGAATGGATCAGAGATAACCGGCTGAAGCTTAATCCGGAGAAGATGGAGGTTCTGTTCTTTGGGGCGCCCTCATCTGGGTACAATGGCCCCCTCCCTAGTCTGGGGGGTGTTTCCCTCCAGCCTACAGACAGGGCCAGGAATCTGGGCGTGGTCCTGGACTCGGCCCTCTCCCTGGAAGCCCAGGTGATGGCCGTCTGCAGGGCCGCTTTTTTCCATCTCAGCAGGATCGCCCAGATCCGCCAGTTCCTAGATGAGTCCTCCCTGAGGCCAGTTGTGCAGGCCCTGGTGGTCTCGAAGATCGACTATTGCAATGCACTCTACGTGGGGTTGCCCTTGACCCTGACCCGGAGGTTACAGCTGGTGCAAAATGCGGCGGCTAGGCTGGTGGTGTGTGCCCGCAGATACGAGCACATCACCCCAGTCCTGGCTCGTCTGCATTGGCTCCCCGTTGTCCTCCGGATCAGGTTCAAGGTCCTGGTTTTGATTTTCAAAGCCCTCCACGGCTTGGGACCAGAGTACCTGGCGGAGCACATCTCCCAAAAGGCATCCAGATCCAGACCCACGAGATCGTCTCAGGCGCACTCACTGCGGGTTGCCACACCCAGAGAGGCGCAGAAAACTCGTACCCGAGACCGCGCCTTCTCTGTGGTGGGGCCTTCACTTTGGAACCACCTCCCCAGTGAGTTGCGCCTGCTTCCGTCCCGGCTTGCTTTTAAGAAGGCCTTGAAGACCCTCTTTTTTAGAGAGGCCTTCGGCCACCTAGTTAATTAGTAGTTTTTTTTTTTCTCTCTTGTGCCCGTCACCATCTTGCCTTCCGCTGTCTTTGTTTGCAGTTTCAACTGTTTGTCTCATGTGTTTTTTTTAATCCTGTTAGCCGCCCAGAGTTCCCGTTGGGAAGATGGTGTGGGATATAAGTATATAAATAAATAAATAAATAAATAAATAAATAAATAAATAAATAAATAAACGGAGCCACCATGGGTGATTTTAGATAGCTTTTATACCTATCGTGTAAGAAGTTGAACAAGCCGCACTGAAATGCTTGTTAGGATGAATATATGATTTCTGTCTGTTTCTTAGAATCCTGGCCTTGAGGTACCATCTTTCATTCTCAAAAGGTCCTCAGCAGAATGTCTAAAAACAAGCAAAGGCCTGACAGCTGCAGAAGTGCATTAATGTTTCACTGATTTGATCAGGATTCATTCATCTAACTTCTTTTTCAATGTTATGCAGTATTACAACAAATGTTATGAATGTCTTGATGCTGTTCCAGGCAGACAGGTCAGATGCTGGCCGAGGGTTTCCAGGAATTGTCCTTCAAGAAAGCAACATTTCCAAGTCCAAGAAGGAGGCCTCTGGCTCAGCTGTGGCATGGCTAGAAATGTGCTGTTCTTGAAAGGAAATTTGCATCTGATAGCCAAGACTGACCAGCCTGCAAACATGCCAAGAGCCAGAAATGGATCCATTGAACTGATTGTACTATATAGGTACATATACATTTCCTAAAATTGAACCACTGATCCTTCTAGCTCAGAAGGCCATCAATTCCAAACCCCTGCTCCATGCAGAAATACAAATCAAAGGATATCTGCCAGGTGGTTGTCCGCATTTCTCTTGAATACCCCCCAGGGTTGGAGCACTCACCACCTCTTGAGGCAATTGGTTCCATTGCCATAGGGCTCTAACATTTAGGAGGTTTTTCTTGATATTCAGCCAAAAGCTGGGTTCTCTTCACTTGAGCCCATTGTTGCATGTCCTGCACTCTGGGATGATTTAAGAACAGATCCTTCCCCTCTTCATTATGAAGCCCCTTCAAATATTTGAAAAGAGCGCTATCACATGACTGAAAAATGCAGTTTATATTAAAGTGTGCTTCTTCTCCGCTACAGGCCACGTGGTATAAGATGTGCATTTTCCGTCCCCACGTCAGCAGTTTAATGAGCTGCATATTATGCTTGCCCCACTGCCGAAAAGCACATCAAAGCACACTTTTAGAAAGCAGAACGGGAGCCGAAAGGGATGTCAATTGTGACTGCAAGACATGTGGGCCATTGCCGACTAGCACGTCCTTCATCTATACCTACCTGTATCTTTCTGGATTCTTGTTTTTTTTAGTATGGGGAGGAATGATCCATTTTGGTTTGTTTCCATCATGTGTGATTGCTGGGATCAAACCAAAGTGGATGCCTTTAGCTGTTACATTGCCTAAGCCACCTGAGGATATTGGAAAACGAAGTTTTCTCCTTTTTCTCTGTGGACTCTGTGTGGACTAATTTCATCACCGAGGGAGCTGATGAAAACGGCCCTTGCCTGCAAATGCTGCACATTCACAGGATTCCTACTCGGATATAGAAACTGCCAGGGCTTGATATATTGTGGACCCACATTCTTTCAGGCTTAATAGATAATAACCATTAACACGAATGGGGATACCTCCAAATGACACAAAGACATCTCAGACTGATTTTTTTTTAAAAAATTGCTTTTTGACCACTTCTTTTTAACTAGAGACAACAAGCTTTTAATCTGGAACATTGCATACAAATATATTTTTGCCACTAAGCGACGGCTCCATCTCTTCTCACTGAAAGCTCCAGATCCCTCTCCTGAAATGCTCAGTCCCTGAAGTAAGACTAGTGTGCTGCCAATTAGCATCCTTTCTCATATATGCAGACACAGGGATCCTTCCTCTTTCTGAAAAAGCAATGGCCACCGACCGGCTTCATACAAATGCAGTGGAACAAGATGAGAGGGGCCTCATAAAGTAAAGTGGACTGCATTCATTATAGTTTGCAGTTGTGTATTGCTTTAGAGTGTTCCGCCTGTTAAAGATTACCCTTCCTGCAAATAGCACATCAGGAAGAAAGGTCACTCTCTGCTGTGCTCATTATTCTCCTGCCTGCATCTTGAAGGAGAGCGAACCTGCTCCTTTCCCTTTCAGGCTCTACTTCCTTGTTTGTATTTCATCCTCCGTCCTCTGAAGAACTGCCTCCGTGAGTCGGCCTTCCACAGCAACAATCTTCTTAGGAAGGCTAATTTGCATCAAATGCAGAATTGCCTTCGGTTTATGAAAGAAGCAACTTGGGGGGAAAGTCTTAACGGAAACTCCCCATTTGTGCTAGCTGCTGAACAGCATGAGCAATTTAGAAGTGGCAAGGATCTTAAAATAAGTCTGCAAGGGGGGAAAATAATTCCTTTCACACTGCCTGCGGGTACTGCTAAGGCAAAGCTGTTAGGAACGTGTTCAGTTTCAGCTTCTCTAAAGCCCTCACATCAGAGCTTTCCCCCCCTTATCAGTTTATTGTGCCTTACAGGCAACAGCTCCCAAAAACATCTGGACACAAGAGTCTCAACAATACCAGATTGAGACCATTTACTAGACGTAACCCAGAGATGCCATTCTCTACGCAGTGGTCATATTCCATGCACAGAAACTGATTTTTTACACCATGCATGAGAGCAGCCTTTCCTACTCTGGAATTCTCCTGAGGAGCTGGACAAATACTCCCCTCACTCTTTGAGTGAGCTGAATGGGATTTGTAATCCAACATTCTGTAAGATGCCCAATTGGGGAAGGTTCTGTAAAGCATCACATGACACAACAAAAGCAAAGCTCAATAGGAACTTGTTTTTTCTGCTTGCAGTTATACTTGTGCAAGTGAAATTATGGGAATTGTTCTTGAATGTACGTATTATAACATTGTGCAAACAGCGAAACTGGGGTATAATCATTTGTGAAACAACACTAACAGCTGCTACTTTCCTTCTACTTACAAGTCTTTAGATTTTTTAAAATGACCTGACCTTTCTCAGTCAAGAAGATTTGTTGACATTAGTCTATTATGGTTAGTGGAACAGCCATACTTAGCAATAAGAGACATGGCATCCACAGTCATGACTAGGGACAGGCACAAAATGCCAAAATGTCTTTTTGTTTCATTTTTTCATTTTTATAATTTGTTTCATTTGGAACTAATTAAAGAATTCATTTTGTACTTTGTTTTGTTTAACTTTTTTAAATAGCCAACCAGCCCTGCCGGTCGACGCTTCTCCCCCAGCGCTGACCAGCTGGCCCACGGGCCAGGGCAGTGCTTTTTAGAATTTAATTTAATTTAATTTAATTTTGTTTCCCCCCTACCATCGACCAGGTAGTCCATGGGCCAGGTTGGCTTTTTTTTTTACTAGCACTGACCAGGTCAGTTAGCCCACAGGGCCAGCTGGTTGGTGCTTATTTTTATTATTGATTTAAACAAGCACTGAGACTGGCACTTGTCAAAATAAATAATAAATGAAAATGAGATGGAACAAAATGAAAATTTCCGTCTCGTTTCATTTCTTTTTTTAAAGGGCACTTCGTTTTTGTTTTGTTCTGTAACAAAATGAAAAACAAAAAATGAAATAAAAAATTCATTTCATGCCCATCTCTAGTCATGACTGAATAAATTGTAACATATGTATTGCTGGCCTTAGGCCTGGCCCTAAATATGCTCTAACATTTTCAGAGACTTTCTTTCAAGCCTGAAAGTGTCGTGGTATTTATTTCATCACAAGCATCTTCTAAAAAAGAAATTTGGGCTGTAAAATGGGGAGCAAGGTACATTTGTGCACAAACAATTAAAACAAGAACAATACAAACACACCCACACGCTGGCAGAAAACACAAAGGCAACAAAGAGAGTTAGAATAAGATACATTCTTCATATAAAGGCATTGAGTCTCTTCAACTCATTTAGGGCTTTAGCAGCCAGTATTTTGTGAGACTGAAAAAAGAGGCCTCTCCTGATGATCTTTACACAATCAGACTCATAAAGGGAGATGTAGACCTTGAGATCGCTTGGGTCCAAACCATTTGTGGATTTATACATTAGACAAAAAACTTTGAATTCCGCCTGAAAGTGGATCGGTAGCCAGTAGAACAACTTTAAGATGGGGTTGTTTGATCAAATAGCCCCAGGAAGATGCTCTATTTTGGACTCACCGAAATTTCCAATTTCCAGAGGTAATCCCACATAGAGAGCATTACAGTATTCCTGCCAGGATGTTTCTGAGGCATGTGCCACTGTGCCCAGATCAGACCTCTCCAGGAAGTGCAGCTGATGCATTAGGTTTGTGCTAAGGCACTTTTGGCCACCTATTAAACCTGGGCATCCAGGTTCAAAGGTGAATCCAGGAGCACCCCCAAGCAACCCTAGCTCCATCCAGCATAGGGTGCATTCACATTCTCTAATCTGAATCTCAATTGACCCAGGAGCACCTCTCTTTTGTCTGGATTAAGTTTCAGTTTATTCACTTCCATCCAGTCCACTACTGACATCAGACACCGATCTAGAGCCGAAACACTCTTATTTACCAGCATAAGCCAATTTTAGCCATCTAACATGAGTTGGTGAAATGATGTGCATTTCTCTGTGGATATTTTGTTCTGTTGTGTTAGTGTCACAGGAAATGAAAAGATTATACGTTAGAGCTGGACATTTCTTCTAATACTAAGCAATAGCATTTGTTTATTATATCATGATAGCTAGATTTCCTCAAATATGTGTATAATGCACCCACACTGAGGTTTTGGAGCCATGAACATTTATTTGTATTTGATCCATCAGTTGACCTCTTTGTTTTAAAACACAAATGATTCCACTGACAACTGTAGTTTTTAAGGCAGTGATCGGTAAATACTTTTCTGTGATGAAGCAACAGTGGGGTACCTGTGATCCCCAAATGGATGACGGACTGCAATTTATATTGTCTCTAGCTAACATAGCCACCGAAGAGGAGTCATGGGAATTGTAATCCAGTGATATATGGAAGGCCACATGTTTCCCCATCCCTGCACTAGCGCTTTCTAAACCCTGATGCAGAAGCATCATATAAGTGTATTGTTTTAGAGGACATGCTATGTACAATCTGTTTTACTGAGCACAGCCTGGCTTATCCTCCTTTCCTCATGGTGAGAAAGTTCTTTTTCAATCATTATGAGGTTCCCCTGTTTGAATTAGCCGAAGTGTGGAAGAACACAAGGTGACAGCACAATGGATGCAAAACTGCACAAAATAAATCCATCTGTGTTCCACACTGGCCTTAACATCATGAACAGACATGCCTGTGGTAGACACTAGTGACAAACTGGCCTGATAGAAAGACAACAGCAGCTTAATGAATAATGGTTTATTACACCAGGACTAAGAGTTACGCTTGCATGTTTTCTCCCTTTGCTTCCTCTCTTTTCACAACAAGTTTTGCATTCTAGTCAAGGCTTCTTCAGAAGGTTTTCCCATTGTGTCCCAAACCAGCAAGTGTGGTTTAACACCGAGTTTCTAATGGGGATCTCAGATCAAGGCAAGGCCACTGGCAGTCATCCGAGGCACCAAGAGCAGGACTGAAGCTGCATTATCTTAGGCTGCCCCTGCTGGCCAGGTAAAGAACACAAGTCAACAGGTTGTTGTGAACTGTTACCCAGGTTGCATAGCCTAACTCAGGTTGTGGCCCAATCTTTCATCCTTTCAAAATATTTGGTTCAGGTTATGTGGTATATAAATTGGGTTGTCTCATTCGCTTTTAATTTGAAAATTAAAATGATTGATTTCTGCTAATTAAAACTTGTTTGGGGGCCTACACTGACTCATTTCCTTTCCCTTTTTTGGAGCACATTGTTCTTAAATATTTTGATTCCTCCTCCCCCTGCTCAAAAAAAGCAAGTGATACATCACTAAATAGAGTGTCTACAAGGCGCCACTTGGGGTCATAATTAGAGATGGGCACAAAATGAATTTTTTTCATTTCGTTGTTCGTTATTTGGTTTGTTATGTAACGAAACGAATAACGATCCTAGGGGCAAATGTAACATGAAACGAACCAAACCAAGAAAAATTGGTTTGGTTAGGTTTGTTTCGTTAATGGGGGGGGGGGGGCGGAGATGTCTCCTACCTGGTGCTGGTCCAGAGGTCCGGTCTTCCTGGCTTCTGGGATGGTGACCAGGGAAAAAAAGCAGACGGCCGCGCTACAGCTGTAGTGCGGCCATGTGGTCGCTCGGCACAGTAAAAAAAAAAAAAAAAGGAGCACCGACTAGGCCCCAAGGGTGGCCTGGTTGTCACCCTAAAATAAAATAAAAAAATAAAAAAACAGCACCGACTGGGCCCCAGGGGCTGCGTGGTTTTGGCGCTGAAAGGAAAACAAAAACAAAAACAAAAAAGCCCCGCGCTACAGCTGTAGCATGGGGCCTGAACCCAGAAGTGTGTGGGGGACTAAAATAAAATAAAAATAAATTTTAAAAAGGGGGAGCGCCGACCAGGCCCCAAGGGAAGCCTGGTCGGCACCCTAAAATAAAAAGATAAATTAAAAAAACCCAGTGCCGATTGGGCCCCATGGGCTGCACAGTTGACGCTGAAAGAAAAAAAAGCCCCACACCAGAGCTGTAGCGCAGGGCCTGAACCCCGGGAAGTGGGTGGAACCCTGCTGTCGCGGTGCCCCCAGCCTTCAGCCTCCCTCCACAGGAAGCCCAAACCCCAGTGGCAAGGGGCTGCCGCCTCCAAGCCCTGCCACCACCAAAGCTGCCTCAGCCGCCCCACAGCCTTCGCAGCCTGAGCCAGTGTCAGCCGAGGCGGCTGGAGGTTGCAGCTCTTACCTCCAAGCCCAAACAAGTCGGTGATGGCGAAGCCTTTGGAGCGCAGGCTCCTGGCGGGGGAGGCTGTGTGAGGAAGCGAGGAGGAGGGGATCCCCCCCACCAGGCTGATGCGGTGCAGGGGCGGGTGGGGGAGCGGAAGGTGTTTTGTTTTCTCCTGGCCAGCACCCTAAAATAAAATAATAAAAACCAGCGCTGACCCAGGCCCCAGGGGCTGCGCGGTCAGTGCTGAAAGGAAAAAAAACAACAGAAAGTCCCACACTACAGCTGTAACGCGGGGCCTGAACCTGGAAGTGGAGGGGAAAAAACTAAACTAAAATAAAAATAAAAATAATTTTTTTAAAAAGGGGGAGCGCCAACTGGGCCCCAAGGGTGGCCTGGTTCGGCACCCTAAAATAAATAATAATAATAATTTAAAAAAAACCAGTACCAGTGCCAACCGGGCCCCCCAGGGGCCGCGTAGTGGGCACTGGGGAAAAAGGTACTAATGAATAATGAATTAACAAACCAACAAAACATTTTTTTTTCTGTGAAAGTTCATGAAAAAAATGAAATGAAACAAACCCAGAGTTCTCTATGAAATGAAACAAAACAAAACGTCATGTTTTTTTATCTGTGCCCACCTCTAGTCATAATAGGGCCAGATTTGGTGAGGTGAAAATGTGTGGGGGCCAACTATTCAACACCTGAAGGGGGGAGAAAGGCTGTGGTCCCCATGAGCAGCTGCAACAGCCACAAATGCTCCGGTTTCAAGATTGCTCAAGGGGTCTGGCGGCTGTTGCATGGCCCGGAAATCGGCCCACGTGCAACCCAAGATGCACCTCTGCTTGCATATAACTGCCCTCCCTCACAAGGAGGTGGGGAGGACACTGCAGCAACGGGGCCAGGGGTGGGTAGGCAGAAGCGGGTGGTCAAGGGGCTGGACAGAGGCAGGGAGGGCAGGGCAAACCATAAAACTGCAAGCTGACATATCCAGCCGACACAGGGAGGAGCCAGCCGGCAGGGGATGAGTGACAGGCTGAGGTGGAAGGGAGAAGAGGCTGAGGGGCACTTGAAATTTTAAAACGGGCCACATTTGGCCCCTAGGCCAGACTTTGGACATGCCTGGCATAGGGGTTTGTAATGCTGGAAGTATATTGATAAGATGGTGCAGTGATAAACATTTTTGGAGATTTTTTAAAAAATATATATTAAAGGGAAAATGCTGGTGCCTCTGCACTAAATTCCTCCTAGATGCAAATTAAAATGACATTCAGAAAACCACAATGAAATTGGAATTGGTTTAGAAGTGAGATATATTTGAACATTCCCTGCTGGCCGGTTGAAAATAAAACTCACTTTGCAGCTGATATAAATCAATTTCATCACCAGTGCACCATGTGCTTGCAAAATTTATAAAAATTTTAATGATGCTTAAATCGATTTAACTGTGGTTCTTATTGCTAGTGGAACAGCACCCTCAGTTTTGTCTTGTCTAGCAAGCCTTTACCAGGACTTAGTCATTTTTTCTTTACATACCTGCTATTTTGTTCAAGATGACAGTATTAAATTTGGGGTCTTTCAGAATACAAATGCAAGTGCTTCACCACTGAAATATGGTCCCTTCTCTTAATTGTCCACACCTGTTATTTAAGGTTTCTTTTAGCAGAGAAATGTCTGGGTAATGACTTTGTTGCCTCTTCTGTCAGGCAGGTGTTGGTTCAATAAATGATGCCATATAACCTTATATTTTCCCTGATTTACATGCCTGGCCGGTCTGCACTTTAGCAAGGCACAATGGAATAGCTGCTGGGATGTTTCTCTCTGTGTTTTTTTCATTCCCACCTGTTCTGCTTTTCTCTCTCTTTCTTTTCCCCCTTCCCAGTTACGTTTTTTCCATGAGAAGATTTGCAGTCAAGACTATCTCTATGTGTGATTGGAAGTCTTTACGATTTAGTTCTTTAGGTGTGATTAGCCCTGTGTCTTTCAAGTTTTTGAGAAAACTGAAACTTTTTGAACCTGATTTCCTATATTATGCTAATGCCCCTTTCAAGTCTATGAAAACCACAGGTCCAATCCCTGCCCTGGTTTCATTCAGTATAAGGCAGCGTCAGAGGAGGTGGCAAATGTAGCCACTGATTTTTTAAAAACTAATGGATACACAAAAGGCAAGATATTGGAATGGAGGACTGATACTTTTTACTCATGTGCCCCACTGCAGGTTGTGCAAAGTAACATTTGTTGCTTGCTTTTGCATTTTACTTCCCCTGCATATTGGCTGATTAAAGATCTTTGTTCTTGCCATCAGTAACTGGCACAATGGACTAAATGGCAGGACATAGTCCATAGAGATGGACATGAACTTTCACTTCAGGTGGTTCATGTGCGTTTTCGTGTGAATGGCTTGAACAGGTGTTCTGCAGTTTTGGTTTTTCCCCACCCCCACTAGTGGGGCACTCATTCAGAAGCAGATGACTTGTGTGCCCATCTCTAGAAGCAGGGAGCAGTATTGGCTGGAAAATGCTTGGGACATGGTGTTTGTGATGTTTCCTAGCAGCTTGGTGATTGATAGAGATGCAATAATAAAATGTTTCAAACCACATGTTTGAAAAAAACGACATGTTTCACAGATTTTGAGGGCACCACTCAAGAGAAAATTGTTTTTTATCATTGTGTGCTTGCAGATGCTTAATTTATATTTCTTTCACTTGTAGGGCCATGCCTATTGCACATTGAAGGGAGACCTGCAAAAATTACCTGGCGATGACAAAATGGAGCAATCTGAAGTTGCAGGTCTTATCATACAGAAAAGATTTTTCCACTGTTAAAATGGTGATGAGAGGATGCAAGCAGAAGCAAAGTATTGAGCTGGAAACTTTTACTTAAGCTTTCCTTACCACTTATCACTTATTATCAACTAAAAACACCCGCCATAATATTTTACCTCCACAGGGCATTGCACATTCCATAGCAAGATACTTAGCAAATACAGTATTGAAATAATACTTTCCTCTAGAGATGGCGGCAAATAGAAAACTAATCACATTTTCCTCATGGATTTTTTCCAAATCAACAATAAAATCTCTCAATTTGGTATTAATTATAAAGGTAGTGTTCCCCCTATGAATATAAAATGATGAAATTTTAGTGTGTTTTTATACTACATTAATTCATGGGCCTAGTAAAAATGGCCTCCAATGCAACCTAGACACACCAGTATTGGAAGTAAAGATTCTAACTTTGGCTCTGCAATACCCTCCAAGTCTGGTGGAGATGGATATTGAAGTTCCTCAGTTATGTATTCTCAAATAGTTTTCGCCCAGGAATGTTTCTCCCCAAGCAACCTAGAGGCTCCATACTGGCAGAAAAGCTTCCTCTGAAATCTCCTCTACAATCCCTTAAGGATTGGTGAAGGGCCCTTTCCTAGGTTTAAGGATACAAGTATAAACTACAATATAAATAAACAAATAGGGGAGCCCACTCTGACTGCTTAACACATGACCATTAAAATCCAATGCAAAGTGCTCGGCAGATATGGATGCATAAAATTGGTTCCCACCAGCAGTGGACTATTAAAAAAAATAAAGAACGATGAACACGCCCACTTAAAGAGCACGCCCCATCACATTTTAAAAGTACCTGGTCTCGAGAAGGTAAAATCCTTGATGCTGTTCGCAAGTGGATATTAAAGCATTCATGCCTTGGCCGGCCATCATTTTGTTTGTTTTTGCACCCCCCCCCCTTTAAAGACAGGAATCCCTAATGGCTTCCTGTCCTGAACAATTAGCTGTCTGCCGACGGCAGGCGGAGGTGAGCCTGCATTTTTTTTCTCCCTCCCCTCAACCGCAGACAGAGCAATAGAATCAAGTTCGGGAGGGGTGGAACACAGGAACCAGGATAAAAACCACATGATCTCTGG